>BMAW01086489.1:78791-230567 GCA_019974015.1 Nephila pilipes
CAAAAATTGATAACCTTTTGAGTGGAGAATGATGGATTCAATTAACATTGTTCTAGTTTTGAAATTTTATGAAATTAAACTCATCTACTGACTCCATTTTTTATTGGTCAAATTATAAATTTTATTTTATGTAATCTAGGTTCATAATCATTTTGTAGTAGTAAAATGTTTGGGAGCATTAGAGAAAAAAAAAAATCTCACTCGTATTAAATTTTATGACACTATAAAAATGCCACACGTAATCTTAAGTGATAATGATCTACCGCTTTTTTTATATATATGACTCTGAAGTCTTGCATTCTTGCTGAATTAAAATGCATCGCAATGAAACCTTTTTTCCTCGTAATTCTTACACTATAACAATTAAAAAATCGTATTACATTTTAAAATTCTGTACTATTACTACTAGGTGTAGTTCATTTATGAGGATGGCTTTGCGTCCTTTCGCTATTTGCGCGCCCCCGTGTGCCCGAAGAGAATGTTATGTCTGCTTTCGAATTTTACAAAATTATAATTTCAAAAAAGTAATGATTTGATATTTAAATTGCTAATTAAACGTAAAATCGTTCCCTAGTGATTTAAATGACGTATGTTACATTTAATTTCGCTTGTAAATCTGTATATTATATTTCAGATGGTCAAACTTATATTACTTGATGAAAATATGCCTATGTGTGACAATAAATAGCATAAAAAAATAGAAGTGATGCTGTTGACAACTGGTCTCCAAAAATACTGAACCAAATTCCATTATATTTTGATCTATGAAAATGATTTGTGTATATCCAAGAGGCTGCGATAGTCCAGTGGTTGAGGCATATTCGTAGCCTCCGATTGCTCATCGACTCCTCAAATTTGAATTATTGATTCCACCAAGGATTGTCGTATGGCGTAGTGGGAACTGTTGCATATTTGACGGAACTAGTCCTCATGAGGTGTGGTGTGGGAGTTAAAAGACTGAAAAATTGGCTTAATTAGATCGTTCAACCTTGGTTTACAATTTAAAATGGCAATGTCCGTCACCACAATTTGTGTAGCTTGATTGTTGTTTGGTCCTCGTACCAATAAAATCTACTTACAAACAAGGCAACACTACCCAATAGATTTCGTTTAGCTCTAGAGCGACTTTAATTAAAACCAGACCAAATTGTCAATATTCAAATTAGCTTAGCGGACAACTTTCGCAGACTTTGTAGTTCATTTCTGTGGCATATGTGAAATTGTAGTACATCAAGGCATTATTAGAAGTTCGTTTGAGATATAGAGGTATTTAAAAAATAAATAACGTCAGGGTTCGCATATATTAGATTACTTTGATTCTCATCATTTTTCTCTTAACTTGTGATAAGTGGACCGATAATTAAGGTTTAAAAGTTAGTATACGGCTCCTGAAGACTGCGATTTCCGATCATAATTCCGAAATTGGATATTTTATGAATTACAGAAACAAGTGGCTTGAAATGTTGAGGTTTTATGATACGATAAAACCAAATGATGAATATCTTTAATGCATTACAGTTGACTTAATTTTCGTAATTGTATTTTGTAAATTATAGTTTTTGTTTATTATTTTTTCGATTATTTTACATTTTTAGAATTAAAATTGTCTATTGTTTGGTATAAAAAATATAAAGTTGAAATTTTTCTATCGTCCAATGCTTGAGACATTTTATTTTAAGACTTATTTTTTTAAACCCTCATAATTCAAAAACTTTCTAGCAGAATTTTACGAAAATAGAAATTTAGGCTGTTTTTATGATGGGAAATAAGATACGCGAACAATCAACATTGAAAATAAGAAAAAGTTGCTATTCTCATAATATCACAATTTCCTAATGAGTAACCCTTTGAGTTGTCAACATTCATACTACCACATCTCCCTGAAATTTTTATCGAATTTTTAAGATTCGGCATCTCAAATACCAAGCTGTTTCTGAATTTAGATATTCCATACAGCTATGTGTTATAAATGTTTGATTTTACTGCATCAGTGAATGCGTGAAACAGAGATATTTAATTACAAACTGGCATAATTTTATCCCCCCCCCCTTTTTTTTTTTCGCTCCCAATTAATAAAATAGACGGAAAGCCCACTTTCGTCCAAACATACTTCAAACGGTAACTGTATGTGAATCCAAGTCGAAAAATTCATAAATCAATGTTAATCTAAAAATGTAGTATTTTTTAAACGGCCAATGTGATAATTTTAAAAATCTATGTGAGAAAAAAAAAGATATACTAACCTGCAGTAATTTGACGATTTTACGAGAGCCGTATTTCCACCCGGATTAAACGTCTCGTTTGCACCATGTTTCCCAATGAGTAAGGATGGATTTGTCAACATTACGAAAGGGTTTCACCTGGGAAAAACTGAACTTTCCCTCCTCCTGTCAGAACTGTCTGGAATGAGGTCAAGGGCAGGCAGAATCCGAACACTTCTCATCTTCATCTCTGTGCAAAACGGTTTCTCAGCTAGGAAGGCCTCTTCCCGTTGTTTCTATTTGAATGGTAGCGTGTTGTTTTTCGTGACATAGCTCTTATAACGAGGCGAATGCATGCTGCTATTCGCGTGCAGATTTGGAATTGTGCCGCTAAGGACGGATAATCGGAAAAGCTTAGTATTTTGAAAGATGTAGGCTTCTAAACAACACTTTTTCGTAATTGGACAATGAGTAAGCGGTTATTTTTGTTTTCTTCAATGTTTGTTCATTTTTGAAAATAATTAAAAGGATTTTGTTGTATGCAATAGTTTTTTCGAAGAACCTTGATAAAACAATATGTATTTCTGCTGAAAGAAAATATTTTTGCAACTATCTTGACAAAAAACGGCGTATGATTAAAAGACAAATTTGTTTCAAAAACGGAAATTATGTAAATTTTAAATATCGTAATGCGCTTGCCACTTTTTTTTTTTTTTTTTTTTTCGTTACCTTTTTATATGTTATTTTGATAAATGTATTTTGTTTTGTTCGATTCTTGATTGCAACCCGTGCAATGTAATAATTCATTAAATTTTTTTTTTTTAACGTTGATGAAAAAAAAAAAAAAAAAATATATTGAGCATATAAAGTAAAAGTAAGATAATTTATATTACTTTGAGACCTTCCGCCCCTCCCATAGCTTTGACGGATAATTAAATGTTTGTCGCTTTTAAAATGAATGTTCTTAAGTTTAAAATTAAATTTTAACGTTGTTTTTATGAAAAATATTTTATTACTTGTTATCTATGTTACTATTAATATAAAAGTTAATGTTATCTGTTTTATTTTCACCTTTAATTTATACGGTTACTTCAGATACATCGTGGTAATCTTTGTGTAAAAGTTTGGTGAATAATGTTATTTTTTAACTAAAAGAATCTCTTAAGTTGCAATTTTTTAGATTCAAAATATATATTGCAAGATTTTAAGTTCATTATAAAATTGCGAGATCACACTTTTTATGATCCATCTGGGTTTTTTTTTTTTTTTTTAAATCTCAGCTAAGCGGGCTGTTATTATGTTACATCATTTATTCTGATATTACTTATAAATAAACCATCGAATCTTTTGCAATATAAAATTTTGAAGCATTGTTTGAACTAAAACATTCTTGAGATATTTTTACATTGAAATGGCGTCTTTTTATTTTATTTTAGCTCAGTATTTCTCGTTGATTTTAACGCATTCTTATTTGATATATTGTAAGCAAGTCAAACGATCGATTGATTTGTTTGAACATTTTTCTATTCTTATCAACGATAAGTCGTATGAAAGAATTTTTTTTCATCTTTTTTATGAAATATATATTCAGATATGTTGATGTTTGAAATTTTCATTGAGCCCTCGATAGCCTAGTGATCTTAGTTTCGGATTCGTGGCCGACGATTTATGTTCATTCCCGGGTTCGATCCTTGGCCGCTAAAGACCCGCCGTGCAGCCGGGGCTGATGCACGTTAAATCTATCGGGGCCCATAGTCCTCCCGTTGGCGTGGTGTGGAAGTTAGGAGAGGGGGTGCCAGCTCAGGTGACGTTAATCGAAAATTTAAAAAAAAAAATTGGAATTTTTATTTTAATCTCGATCAGGATTTTTAAGATAATTGGGATTTGATTTTTATCCTAGCCTAGTGAGTGATATTTTACAAATAATTTTTACTACTCGGAAGTTTTAACTTTATAAACGTTTTGTATAAAATTTTTAATTTCAATTTTTGAAATTATATCGAAGAATTGTGGTCGCTATAGCCTGTGGTCATATGTTCGTGATCTCGCTGCCGGCTTTGTTTCAGTTGTGTCGTGGGATCGAATCCGGATGCCATTAAAGTCTGGGCGTATAGCATAACTGATACACTCTGTCCAGGCTCCACATCGGTGTGGTATGGAAGTTGTAAGAGGGAGACTCAAACTCGCAAGATGTCGTTTTTTCACTTAAGCGATGTTTAAATTACGACGTCTATTGCCAGTAGTGTTCGTGTTATTTCTGAGTACGACGTTAATAATTAAAGAATTTTTCTGAATTCTAAGTAATTGCATTTGCCATGAATCGATTGATTAACTAAACGAATAAAAAGTGAATAAACAAATCTTGTTTTGAGAATTACCAGTTCTTCGTAATACCGAACTATTGTCGGTTTTAATAGAAACAAGATTTATGAAAAATTTTAGTTTCTAGTAGTGAGAATATTCATCAAGGAAAATTGAGATGCTTTCTTTATGCACATTGGCTGTTTTGAGTGTCACATCTACTTCTGTTTATTATAAATTGAGACCTTGAATTGCAAATTCATTAATTCTTGCTATTCATCCATTACATTTTAACTGTGTTAATTTTAATATTTTTTTTATTTTGAAAATGCCATAACTTTAAAAGTAATAAGGGGAAATGTGAGCATAACATTATAATTGTTTGTTTTTAAAATGGTACTGAATTTCATAACCCATCTAACACCAATACAGTTGCGATTTTTGTTTGAGTATGTGTTTTTTATGCAATTACCATGTGTAACTTTCACAAATTAAAAATAAAAAGTTTTACGTTCCATTTTATTACTTAAATAATGCGCAGAATAGCCAACAGATGTTAAAATTTGTTACCTGAAAAAAGTTTCTTGTTGTAAATTTGTTTTCCAAGAATTTGATTTCTCTTTGAGATCTTTTTTCGAGATAGTAATTGTGCATTTCTTTTAACTTGGTGGCTTAGAAATATTTCTTACTGAATTTGTTTCCTTTAATAAATAAAATCTCTTCCCCTCCCTCCATTTCACCCTGCTCTTTGCGTTACCAAAATAATTAACTACTTCGTGTGACCTATGTAATTCATTTATAAACGGGTTTTTTTTATATATAATTCTTCTAACTCAAATTGTGGTCAAGGCTTTGGATTCGTGGCCGGCGGTTTTCATTCAATCGCGGGTTCAATTCTTGGCTGCCAAAGACCCGCCGTGTAGCCGGGGCTGATGCACGTTAAATCTGTCGGGGGCCAAAGTCCTCACGTTGGTGTGGTGTGGATGTTAGGAAAGGGGGTACCAGCTCAGGTGTCGTCCTCATCACTTGACCGTGGTTCAAAATTACAAGGTCCATCGCCAATAGCCCTCGTGTTGCTTCTAGTGCGACTTTAATTAAAACTAAACTAATGTAACTCAAATTATTATCATAAAATTATGTGGCACGCTATAAATCGATTCTCCATGATTATAAGTGTCTTATTCCATCCTATTCAAAATCAGTAATTTGGTATCTGATTGACATTTCCAAGTGCAAAATACGTATTTGCACTTGGAATGATGGCATTTCCAAGAGAATGGGATCCAATGATGGCAAATATTAATGATAGCTCTTGACATTTCTAAGTGTTATCTTTAATTCGAAAAATGAATTCCTATTAAAAATATATACACTTACTGATACTTTGTGTTGTATAAGTTGATACTAGAATACTTTTATTTACTTGGTCCTGCTATATTGCCTCTGGAAGCCGCATTTCAGAAATAAATATTTGGATGCCGTTTATTCTGTGTTATCAGATGGAAATAGTAAAATTTCTCCAGGTTACGCTTTATTTCCTCTCAAAATAGCACTATTTTATGAATTTTTCTCAAACTGTTTTTCCAAGACAAAACAGTTGGTCAACAAATGAGTTTTCGAACTAGGGATTACGAAACAAACAAATATTCTTAAGCCAAAGATTGTTGCTCTGAGATGACTCTCATTTTTTTTTTTTTTTTGTATATCATATAATTGTGAATGTTTGTACTCAACTCTTAAATTTATAAAAAATAATTGTATAAATAATTCGAGATAAAAACCAACGTTTTTATATGGTGGCAAAGTTTATTAAAAATATTAATGAATTATTAGTTAAAACTTGTCGCAAATGTCTAAATATTGCATTGTTAGGCGAGTAAGGACGGTTCCCAAAATTTCAGAGCTCTAACTTGATGGGAAGTTGGTTAAATTAACGATCGAAAATTTGATAACACTCTGATACACACACACACCAAGTGAAATACATAAAAACGTGAAAACTAACTAAAATTAATTCATCCGGTAAATTAAATGGTTTAGAATGTAGTTTTGTCAAACCACTCTTGGAGACAGGAATTTTTCGATCCTCCTTCTTGTCAACCACTTCTTATCATTTTTCAACTTCACGTCTAGACCACAGTTTAATCTTGTTTGGCGCAGCATAGCCATATCTGGCTCTTGCGCCAATAAACTTTACATTCACTCACTCATTGGAGACAGGAATTATTTGGCGGTATTTTGCCAAATGTGGCTACCCTGGTCCGCTTCGCGGACTGGGGGGGGGTTTTTTTTTTTTTTTTTTTTTTGGCTGAGCATTAAGTTTGGCAATTTTTGAAACCGCGCCATGTGGTTAGGCTAAACTGCATTATTAAAGAAAATATTAGTTAAAACTTGTCGCAAATGTCTTATTACTGCATTGTTAGGTGAGTAAGAACGATTCCTGAAAATTTAGAGCTCTAACTTGATTGGAAAATGGTTAAATTAACAATCGAAAACTGGATGACACACACACCAAGTTAAATACAGAAAAACGTTTTAAAATGACATTGTTCGGTTTTAATTTGTCTGCATTTAGCTAACTGCTAGATGGAAAACATTCGATAAACATCCACAAGGACATCTAACTTGAGATTTATTTTACAAAATTATTTAATAGGGTCACAGCAGTATTTTAGTGTGTTTTTTAATAACTTAATTAATCGTAAGTTTCTAAACCAACAAGAAATGTAATAAAATAATTACTTTTTGGACATTGATTAGATTTAGTTTAGCATATTTCTAACACACATTTTATTTACATAATAGCCGCGCTTTGGCAGCCCCTGTTATGTAGCTGATCTGAACTTATTTCGCAGATGGACAAATATTAATATAAATAAACGCTTTAGGGGCTTTCATACGTAAGAAGGTTCATTTATATCGTCAATTAACGCAACTATGCTGCATGAAATTAGCGTTTGGGTGAATTGTAGCAAATTTCATTTCGAAGTGAACAATATTGTTTTTTGTCAAGTTTATTTTTGGTTAAGTAAAATTTTATTATTGATAGGCTATATTCAAAAAACAATTTGCCTCCGAGAAAGGTAGTTAATTCATACGAATGATCAAAGTTATCCTAATTTTTATTATTATATGGTGATGCATTAATTTCGAATGTATTTTGGGGGTTTACTAAAAATTTAATTTAAACTTCAGCCCTACAATTTTTTTTTAATACTTATAATGATAAAAAAAAAATCTAAATTTTATGATTCGTGTGCTCGACCGTTTTTGAACTCAATTGTTGCGAGTAGGAGTACAACGAATTCGCTCTTAGATTATTAATTTGTTAAATGTTTTGTCAGGACTCTTCTTTGTTATGACAGAGAGAGAGAGAATAGCTTTATAATGCAATCCTGTGATGTAATTTGGGTCAAAAATGACCATCACGTGAATAAAATAAACCATTAGAAATAAGAATACTTATTGAAATATGTAGGGTAAATAAATACATTAAGCAATATTCAAAAAAAAGAAACTTTATAAAGAGATTAGTAGAATTGAGGGGGGTGCGGTTTGTGTCTTTTTTCCCCCAGGAAATTGCAAGTGCTTTTGACAAAGGGGGAAAAAAGTGAAATAAAACTTCAATTATCAGTTTGTGATGAATTTTTAAGCATATTTATGGTCTTATAGGGTGGCTTGTCATATTTTTTGTTTATTGCTTCATTTATTTGAGTAAATTATTTGCTTTTGCATTAGAATAATTGAAATATTCAAGATACAAAAATTTCTTTTCCTGCTTCTAAAATATTATGAATGATGATTAAAAAATATATGCAATGTAATTTTCAATTGCATAAATTTTTAGAATGTGTAGAACTTGTGCGACTGATTGTTGCCCTTATGTAGTAGAAACATGCTTGAATGCAATAAACGCTTCGTGATTTTGTGTTAAGCTTTTACTTGTTTATATATATATATATATATATATATATGAGTATCTCGCCATTGAGAGGATTTGTAATAATACATCTTATAGTGATTGACTATCGCTGTTTTTTGTTATATATTTCCAAACTTTATTAAGAGTTCTCTAGAACATAAATTTTGTTTGCAAAGCATTGCCCATAATTGAATTTAGATTAACCTCTGCTTACTTATAGAAAAATTTTAGTTCATGTATAGATGTTTTCCCCCCCCCCCCGTCTCTTTCCATAACCTTGAGATATTTTTAGTTTCGTCTGCCTTGTTTAGCAATAACATAAAAAAAAGTACTTGTTTTACTTCTAAAAAGATCATATATCTTTTTAAGACCACGTGTTTGAGACATCGGTTACCTGTAGAATTTTAATCATACTGTTCTTTCTTATTGAAAGCTGGTTTACAATGTGCCACTTATATAATTGCCTTCTTATCGAAAAAACCTTGAGGTATTTTTAGTTCCCATCATCCTTATTTAGCTATAGCATTAAGAGTACTGTTTAATTTTTTAAACACGCTCACATGCCGAGAATATGCAAACAGCTACGTACAATAAAATTCGATTGGCGCAATTTTTTCTTTTGAAAAAAAAGAACAGATTTATAAATCAGTGCTAAATTATGACAATTTATATGAATCGTATATTAAAAAAAGACTTTCCTTTTGAAGCGAGAGCATCCATTTACATAAGCTCTTAAAGTTTCTGCTATTCATCTGCTTACTTCTGTTTCTACGTAGAAAGGAATATCGGACCGAGTTAGACTTTTATGAATTTCTGAAAAAGGGGCAATACTAACTGCAAAATTAGTTCCTTATGATGAAAAGCAAGGTAATAAACATTTTTTTTTTTTTTTTTTTTTTTAAAAATAAAAAAAAGGGAAATAACGCTTCAATATTGCGTGTTTTCATTGTGTTCCTAATTGTAATGATTATTGAGGCTGTTTTCTTTTGATGTTTTTCTTTATTTTGCTGTGCGAGAATTCGTGTGTTTTTGCCTTTCTTCAGCCTTGGAATTTTAAACAATGAGTTTATAAATTCCTATCTTATCATTAAACTTTTAAGAATGATTGAAACTTCTTGTAACGCGTAAAAAAGCAATAATATTTTATTTATGTTTGTTATTCTGTACAATCGTGGTTTCTTACTTTCGTATGCTTTGGGGCACGACTGTGAACTCACCAGTTCCAAATTTTATGAAAAAAGTTGTTTGCATGCTTCTGATAAACGAGAATGATATGGTGTTTGATGTTTAAAATAATTTGTAATAACATCGATTACTCAACGTTTAAACTAGTCTATGATTTTCACGTCGTATAAATATTATAAACATATCACTTTCACTGGTTCTTGGAAAATTATGTTTTTTCTGGAATCTAATTTTTGTTATTAGCTATGAAACGTCCATACAGCAAGAAAAATGGAGTTTATGTGATATAGATTATATACTTGTATATGATAAGGAGGCATTTTAATTTATAATTCATTTTAGTATTTACCTTTTGAAGGTAATACATCGACTCCGCTTAACACTGCTTTCGAGTGTAGAACCAATTTAAAAATTCTTCGTTTTAAACATTTATGTTATGATGGAAAGAATAGCTTTTGTGTGTTTAAACAAAACTAGACAAGAAATTGATTAATAATGGTATGAACTGGCTGATTTGTGGATTAAGACCTCTTCGATCTAGTTCTAGAATGTCTTACTTGATGCTGCGAGTCTTAACATGCGTTAAATATTTTGCGGCATCTAAACATCATCTTTGGCAAGATGTGGAAACTGATGAGATGATAGCCGTACCATAAATTACCAAATGGTAAGCGCTTCAGAACGACTGAAGTGAAAGATAAATTCATTTATTTTTGTGTAAAATCGTTCCAATTTTGTTTAATTAAAATTTCTTCAAAATAATGCAACATATGTATTGTAAACGGAAACAGTTTTTAAGACTTATGAGTCTCTCCTTACTTGGATTATTTATTGGCAAAAGTTAAAATAACATTCTAGGATTTTGATGAACAGATTCTCTTGAGTTTTTGCTACAATGTTTAGTAATCCGTTTTGTTATCATAAAAAGTTGAAAATAGATTTTATTTATCTATCACTGCTCTCTGATATTAGTGGATTCCCGTGGTAAGGCTAGACTTCTTTAAAGGACTTCTATTGTATTTACATTTTATTCCCAGGAAAAGAGACGAAAGGACAGTGATATTTTCCTGTAGCAAATTTTAAGTAATTTGCCTCCTTTTATTTAGATGTTAATTTTTTGCTATCTTGTGTATTTGTTATCGACGCGTTCAGCAAATTTATTTTTATGCTATAGAAATGTTCAATCAAATATCTATTTTTGAAAAAAGTCCCAATTTTTTTTAATACGATTTGGATGATTAGGAAACACAGTCAAATGATATGCAATGATCAAGGTTACATCATGTAACAGACTTATTCCGAAGCTACACATGGATGATTCGGCTGTTCCTCCTTTTCTCTCTCTCTTTTAAAATCGCAGCGGCAATCGCTGTGACGTTTGATTCACGGAATAGTTTCCGTTGGTCTTCCTTCTGCGAGAGATTTTGAAAGAATAGAAGAGTTGATCATGAAATTTCGCGTTGCGACTTGTTGAAGATGGTTGGCTTGAGTTGATGAGTCATTTAGAAAACTTGTTTTGTTCTCGAGATCTAGATGATTTTTATCACATTGATATAGTTTTTGTATCATCGTGCAATATGTAATCCATTAGGTAATCTGCGAATGGAAAAACAGGTAAGTTTCCGGTTTATGCGCGGATATTTCCATTAGAATTATATTAGCTTATTGAATCGTAGGTCATTCAGCATTTCTCTTAATTGTTGTGTTTAACCTAAAAAAAATCTTTTAAAATCCTCCCCTCCCCTTTCCCTTTGACACAAACTTGATGTGTATGTTGCGGCAGTTGATCTGCGAATATGACATATGACTGAGGGTATGTATGATTAACGGAATTTTATGTTTAGTTATGTATTTGATAAAAAAAATTAAGCTAATTTACTTCTCATTCACTTAATTACTTATTGACTATGTGGAAATTCTTCTCTAAAATAGTATTTAAAATAAAATTTGTTTTAAAAAAATTAAATTTGAATGCATGCTTTGAAATTTCTTTGTTAATCAAATCCAAAATTACTGAATGGGTATTCATATGGACTAATAATATTATTAAGAACATTTTTTTTAAACATATGTATTCAATATTTTTGTCTAAAATGTTTGAGAAAACAGTCAGTGAGAGCAGTTTACACTTAATATTGCAAAATATTTTCGACCTTATCTCAAAAGATAGTCCTGAGCTTTTGTTTTTAAATATTCATAGTGGTGATTCATTATTTTATAATATTCAATTTTCCTTTAATTTGTTGAGTTTCAAATGCAGTTATTGAATAGTAATTTCAAATCATTGAACAATGATGAAATTTTCTGAAAAAATCTTACGAAATCTTGTTGTAAATTCAGGTTTGTTTTTAAAAGCTGCACCAGAAAAAAACTGAGACATTTATTTGAAAAATGCATTTATATATTTGCTTGAGAATAAAAAATGATAAAGAATGCTCCTAATGTAGAAACATAATTTTTGAAAAAGTGTTAGATTATAAACGAGTATTTATATCTGTTACTTGTTTAAGGGTTACAGAGATAATGTTTGTTCTTTGTAAGAGCAATATTTTATTTAGGTGGTAAAAGAAATGTAAAAATTCATTTTTATGCACACAATGTTAAAATATCTTAATTCCAAGGGTAAAAATTCATTTTCTGAACTTTCACGTTTTTCCAATGCTATACTTAGAAACATTCTTTTCAAATTGCTTGGATTTTTCAGCCCCCCATCCACAGACACGAACTTTTTTTTAAAATTTTAAAACAGTTTTGGTTAAAATATTTTATATTGTTGTATATATGTTCAGATTAAAATTCTTAAAGTGAGTCTATGCATATATGTTATGTACTATTACTAGCATGTACATGATGCAGTGTATATTTGTCCTCCCTCCCTTTTCTTTATATCCTGTTGTTGATGTGTATATATATATATATATCTCTTTCTTATCAAAAAGTTTATACAACATAATTAGGTGCTGTTTAAAACTGTATTCATCAAAGAATTATTTATTGCTTTTGCGTTTTATTTTTCGCTTCAATTAAGGAATAATATTTACATTTTTAATTTCCAGAAAATCTGAAGATGCCTTATTCCCTCCTTGCTAAAGGAGATACACCACATGTTATTACTATTGAAGAGAGTACAGATGATCAAGTGGTAAGAGAATACAATCGTATGAATTTATCAATTCCCTATCTTGTTAAAGATTGTTTTTATCATAATTTTAACCATTAAATGTTGACCCATGAATGGAAAAACTTGACATGAGGTATGTTTATTTTAGGAAGCTCATGGCTACTGTGAAAGTCCATGTAAGAAATGCCTGTACAACATTGGTATCTTCCTCAGTTGTGGTCTCCTACTCCTATTTGTCAAATGGTTTCCTCAATGTAGAGTATGGATGACCTGCCAGCCCTGCAGTGTTTCAACTGCTGATGTACTTATTCTTAAAGTAAGTTATGTCTTTAATTATATAAAGTTAATTTTATGATAAAATAAAGTAGTTTTTCCCCCCTTATATTTAGTCTTTTTCTTTTTCACATTTTATAAACGTAAAAGATTAATGAAACAAAATACAATTGATTATCATAAAATATAACTTTAAAAAATCTTGATCTAAGCTATTCTTTAAATTTGAGATTTTCAAAAGAATAAAAAAAAGTTTTACCATTTTATTATCAATAAAACTGAAGTTTTATTTTGAAATAATATCTGCTTTCCATTTTGTTAAAGTAAAACAAATGAACCTAAAGATTTTTTTTAAAGGTATCAAAACTGTGATCAAATTGTATATAAGTTTAGAACTCCATAACTTTAATTGAATTTCTATTTTTTCTTACTGCCATTTATTCTAATCTTTAACTGTTAAGCTTCTATAAAATATATTTGGAGATAGTTGAAAAGTATTAAACAATTGATAAAAATTACCATAATGTTTTTACAGAGTGTTCATGGAACTACAACTGTTTTAAATGTGAACATTGAATCTGTATCGTCATCCATACCTCCAGAGCTTGTGTATTCTAGATCTGTTTCATCCATCAGCAGCCATTCCCATGACTCAATGAACTTCAACTATTCTCCAGTATGATATTCTTTGAATTTTTAGTGAAGAATATAAATGATAAATTTGATAATTTTTGATACTTACTCTTTACTTTTTGGTAATTAATTAATGCAACTAAGGTTTATTTTTTTCACTATTGCAAAAATTTTACGTATGATTTTTTTTTTTTTTTCTTTTTCTGTCTACTTCTTTCGTAATGTTTTAATTATTCCTTAGAAATAAGAGATAGGATAAAATTTATTCTGTGTAACAGTTTATCCTTATGTGCATAATATTTTAAATTACAGCTATTAATGTTGATTTGTTTGGCTTCAGGAAGTAATATGACAGGATGAATAATTGCTGAATTCTACAATGACAGTCTGTTAAAGACCAAGAAACACTGACTGAAATGTATAATTCTAATATAATAACTATCTAGAGAAGCCTTAAGAATAATTAGTAAAAATTATTTTTCTCAATTATTTTTTAGTAATAATTAAAACTTTATGGTACTATGAGTTGTTTCCATCTACAGTTTAATGAAACCAAACAAATCAGCATTTATAGCTGTAATTTACAATATTGTGTACATAAGGATTAATTAATGTGTGAAATAAATTTTATGCAAATATATTTTGGTTATTTCTTAGTAATTAAAACTGATATAACCTCTTGTGTATATAATTAAAAGTATTGCTTCAATAATTCTTAATTTTCATATTTTGAACTTAATTATAATATTCAAAGCTTTATATCTTCAAAAGTTAACCTGTGAATGTGTCATTAATAATATTGATTGATGACATATATGTTTCCAGAAAAAAAATTACTAAGAAAACTTCATATTTCTAACAGAGTCAGATTATTTATAGTGTTATATATTTGAACCTGTTAATAAAACAATGCATCATAAAGAGTTCATCTTTTTGTGAAAATTAATATCTTGATAGGATTTTGAATAATAAGCAATAAAATTCGATACAGTTAGCAAATCTGAATAAGTTAACTTTTTTTATAGCACTTCAATAAATTTCTTAAATGAATTGTGACAAGTGGCTACTTTATTTCCTCGAATAAATCATTCAATTTTGATGGTTTTCTTTCCTTCTTCCCAAGTTTCATTCCTGCCATGTCCCTTACCCAATTCATCATATTTTAATTGACTGCAAGGTGTTTGATCATCGCCAGATTTTTTTTTTTTTTTTTCATTCATCAGTTTTAAACCTATCTGATTAGGTATGGGAAACCTCCCACCATAACTTATTTGTTTTTTTAAAACATATTGGCCTTTTACACCGCATTTGAAGTTTTAACTTTTTTCCTCTTATCTTGTGTTTGTTTCATATTTTTAAAATTTATCCTAATTGATTTTAACAAATGTTTGGCACAGTATAGCCTACTTTGGCTCTTGCGCCATAAAACCCCACACTCACTTTCTTTCCTTCTTAAATTTTCAAAAAGAGTTGTGACATATTCAATCAAAAAAACAGTATCTACATAATATAGTAATAAATTTATTTTCTAAAGTATTTAGTATATTGTATAGAACTGTATATTGCATTAATGCATGTTGATCTTGCATATCATACAGGTGTAATTTGTTTATAGTTGAAAACCAAACTTTCGATTTCCACTGCATTCTAGAGAACTCTATATAGTGAATTAAAAATAATATAACTGGTATTAAAATATCAAATATCATTTGAGTCCTTGCTATTATAGATATATTTTTTTTAAACTTCCATTGGCATGTTTATTTTATTTATTTATTTATTTTTGTTGTAAATTTTGTTGCTGAAGCAATTTTTGTTTATTTCTTTAGACTATCTCATATCGTCATTTTATTCATAATTGTGTGAAGTATGTTTGGGATTCCAGATTGTCTAGCTTCAAAAGATTAAGGTAATATAATTCTACTGATATTTTTTAAGCACGAAAAAACATATCGAATTTAAGTTTATTAATGATATTTATTCATATTCAAGTTTTCTTTTTGGGATGATTTGTACATTCACTGAGTGAGAATATAGTGAACAGATGTGAAAAGCTTTTAAATATCTTGTTAAATGATACTGAAAATTTGATAATGGTCTTTGATAAGCTGAATATAATTTTTAATATCTGAATTCATAATTTAAGCAAATGCATCTTTTATATGAAATTTGTTGTTTCAGAATTATCAATCAATAAATAAATAGTAGGAAAATGTTACAAATTATTTCTGTAAATTGATCATTGTGCAATATATGCATCATAATCCAAGTAATGCATAATTATCATAGTATGTCACAGTGCTTGAAACCTTGCTGAGTTTTTATATTTTCACATGTCATTTAAAATATTTTCTTTTATCTTCTCTGATATTTGGTTAAAATTTCAAATATTAAATAATTTGTTTGCAGAAAGTGAAAAAATTAGAAATTTTAAAGCATTTAAGAATTTTTAATATCTAGAAATTTTAAAAGAAAAAAATTTAATGAAATTTTATTTGTACTCGTAATGTGATAAAGTATGCAGTGGATTGTTACATTTGAAAACATGCAGCATTATTCCACAACTTGATTATATTCATTTTTGATAAGTATTTGATACTTTTTTTTTCTTTGTGGTTCCTTTTGTTTAAATATAATGTAAATCTGCAAAATACTGTTTTAATTTATATGGATACTGTTTTGAAAATATGAAGAAAAAAATTATTTCAGAGGATATGAAGGATCGCCATGCTCAGAATTTTTTAAGTTTCAAGGTTTTAGTGCTGCAGAAGAAGATGAAAAGTAAGTGTTGAAATGTTTCTTTATGTATTAAATTTTTTCCCATTTTATTTATTTTTTCCTTTACAATTTTTTCAAACATTTTAGGCGGGAAATTTATGGACCAAATTGTATAGATATTGAAGTGAAATCTTATGTAGATTTGTTTGTTGATGAGGTATTTATATTCTTTCCTTTGATTGAAATTGATTATATTTTAGAATTCAATTAATAAAAGATGTTATTTTTACAATTAAAACATTATTTGTAATGTAACTTTTCTTCAGATGAATATTTTTGTTTGTATTTTATGTGATTGTAATATTTTAGATATCCATATTTGTAACATCTTCTGTTGTACTTAATAGAAATAATATTGTTTTTCAGGTTCTGAATCCATTTTATATTTTCCAAGCTTTCAGTGTGATGCTTTGGCTTTTTGATGACTATGTTTTGTATGCAAGTTGTATTATAATTGTTACAGTAGCATCCATTGGATTATGCCTGCATGAAATCAGACGTGTGAGTTTTTATATGCCAGAAATGAAAATCGTTATTTAATTCATGTTTTTTTTCTGTGAAACTGAGTTGTATATATTTTAAAATATCTTATTTTAAAATGTTCTTTAAATTATATTTTATTTTAAAAGCCTTTAAAATCTTTCTAGAAAATTCCTAATTCTTTTTTTAAAAGTTTACCGTGTTTGGAAATATTGATAAATTTAGTGTATAATTATGTTCTGAAATTGAATACATTTATCACTTCAGAAATTTGGTATTAAACTGGTTTAAAATGCATATAAATCTTAATTTTATCGGTGTAATTTTTTGAAGTAAAATTATAAAGAGCAATGTATTTTTATTGTTGAAATATTTAAGTTTTTAAAAGAATGAACAATTGTAAATTTTTGTTATATTGGTCTATTTTGATTGGTATTTAATGTGTTTTAATTTTAATCTTTACAGCAACAATTAACCCTGAGGGATATGGTTTCTAATTCAAATTCCGTTACGGTTACAGTCCGTAGACCAAATGGAGGTAACTATTTTTTCACTAATTGCAAGAATTATTAAAAAGGGTATATTGTATTTAATAATTATGGATATACATAGAAATTTAAGTTATGATATAGTGATTAATTTTTTTCCCCTCATCGTACATCCTACTTTTAAATTATATTTGATGTATCTCAAATTCAATGAATATTGGCTTTAAAGACAGTATTATAGACAGTTAAATGTTTTAACATTTAAGATGTGATCAAGCTTTTGAAAACTATTACTTCATCAAATTTAATTATTTCGCTAATTTCTCATAAATGCTTAGAATAGATAATTGATAAAGTGTTTAACTTGATGACATTATTTCTGAAAAGTCTTTTGTACTCTTCCTTTTGTGAAGTGTAAAATAATTATTAGTTACCCTCCTAATCAAGAGTTTCTTATATTGATTTGGCTATATATATACATTGCATAAAATTAAATTATTATAAAAATGTTGTTTAAATTTAACTTTCTGTTCAGTATTTGAAGATATCCCATCTACAAACCTGGTACCAGGAGATGTAATAGCTATTCCACCTCATGGCTGTCACATGGCTTGTGATGCTGTTTTGATTACTGGTAACTGCATTGTAAATGAAAGCATGCTAACTGGTAAGTTGATATTTTGGTTTAATTGAAAAGGGGAAAAAACATTTATAAAAAAATTAAAATTCATTTAAATAGTTTCATTTTTGTATTTATTGTAACAAAATATAAAAAAATTGTTTTATAGGTGAAAGTGTACCAGAAACAAAAATCCCTTTGTCAAAACATGATGACGAACTATATTGTCCACTTGCCCATAAAAGACATACTTTATTTTGTGGTACAGAAGTTATTCAAACCAGATATTATGAAAATAATAAAGTATTGGCTGTTGTTGTCAGAACAGGTTTGTTATAATTTTTAAGGATTTGTTATTTATTTTTACATTTACGTATTTTTATGTTATAATACATAATAGAGACATACAGGGAAAATTTTACTTGGATAATTTAAAATACGCATCTCTTAAAAAAATCTTACTAAAATGTAAATAAAATTCTATTCTAAGCAGTTAACAACTGCAGAAGTACTAATCAAAGGGTAAAAATTAGTGTTTTTTTTTTTATTATTATTATTAAATTGATATCACAAGATTCAGATGTCTAAAATCTATTTAGGCTTTAAATATAGTTCATTATAAAATTGTAATATTTTGGTTTTAAATCAAGTGTTAGCAAAAAATTGAATTGTTTGATTACTTTTTCTACAAAATTTGAATTGATTAAAGTAAATATATGAGGTCTAAAGGATGAAAGTTTCTTTCTCATCATGATCATATATGTACACATACATAGATAATGTTGTTGTCAATGAAGTGAAACAATAAAGGGCAATTGTTTAGGTTTAATAAGTCCAAATGGTTATTCAATCATAATACTTAAGCAAGTTTTTTTTTTTTTTTTTTTTTGATATATTGTCCAGCCATGTCAAAAGAACTGACCATGGCAGCATGACTCATACATCCAGAGAAAGAGAGAGTGTTAAATTACACAGACAACTTATATAGGGATATAGAAATGAGAAAATCCTCCAAAAATTGTGTAGTCGACTGATAATGGGGGTTCATGATGTAGTCGTATACTTACTACTTGAAAGATGAATTTGGTATTTTTAAAATTGGAAGAAATTTTTTTTTTTTTCCTCCAAAGAAATTGAAATAGAAAAATGATAAATTTATTTTTTTATCACACATACACACATATATTTTGGGATGTGTATTATTAATTAATCCCTATGTTTAAACTAAAAGGTAAAACTTCCCCCATAATTCTTTTCCTCATATTTTATTGCCATTGGTTCAGTAAGATGTTTTATTCTGTTGTGTAAAAATGCCAAATTTTGGTAAGCATGATGAATTTTAAATCTATTTTACCATCACTTAAAACATATGCAGTTTTTAAAAATTAAAATTGAATAGTTGAAAATTATTCTGATCCATGTTCTTTTTCATATATATTAGGGTATCGGTAGGTATACCCAAAGTTGAGAAAAAAATTCTTAATATACCTTTATAAAAAGAAATAGATAATGATGGGGCCCCCCCCCCCAAGGAAAAAATAATTTAGCCATAAGAAAATTGTAAAAGGTTTTTTTTTTAATGATACTGTATTTAAAATTTTTATCATGTTTTGATAAAATATGATTTTGTACATTAATTGTAGTTAAAAAAAAATATGCATAAATCTTGGAAGGCCTGATTCAAATATATTAAATAGTTTAAGTCCCTTTGACAAGTCTTAATTTTTCTCAAAAACTCCATAGTTAAAATTTTAATTTGTTGAATTGTAATTCAAATAAGTTTCTTTTTTATTTAATTTCATGAAATAATTATACGTATTTTAATAGGTTTTTCTACTGCCAAAGGAGCATTAATTCGATCCATTCTTTTCTCTAAATCAACTGATTTCAAATTTATTGTGGATTCTTTGAAATTTGTTGGGCTGCTTTTTGGTATATCTGCTTTTGGAATGGCTTATTCTATTTATTGTTACATTCAACGAGGTGTAAGTAATATGCTAGAAACTTTTTTGTACTTATTAATGTTGTGATATTTATTTATATATATCAAAATATTTTGTGAAAACATCATTTTATGATTTCATGCATTAATTTTGACTTTTAAATAACAATAGAATACTTAGTATTAAACAATTTAACAAACTTGTATGTTCTTTTCTTTATTAATGTTTAACATTTATAATTAGGCCTGTATATTGATGAAATACCATTTTTTAATGAAATATTTAAAGAATTATTGCGAAGTAATAATTTTTTTTTCATGCGATTTTACTGTTTCTTAAGAAACAATTTTTAAACTTTTATTACTACTATTGTGGTAATATTTTCATATTAATTAAATATTTATTCTCATTTGAAATATGTATTGTATGTAACTTTCATTTTTTAATAAAAAAAAAATTGAAATGAAGTATTGTAATTAGATTATTTTTATCAAAATTTATTTATAATTTTTTTTCTTAGGCACCATTTTCTCAAACAATCATCCGTGCTTTAGATATAATCACTATTGTTGTCCCGCCAGCCTTACCTGCAGCGATGTCAATAGGAATTGTCTTTGCTCAAAATCGTCTTAAGAAGCAAAAAATATTTTGCATCAGTCCACCCAGAATCAATATTGGTGGAAAGCTTAAGTTAATATGTTTTGATAAGGTAATGAATGTTTATAATATAGACACAAGTTAATTGAATAGAAGGAAATTGAAGATAAAAATCAACACTTTTTTTCTTTTTAGGAAAGTTAATAAATTAATTTAAATTAACAAACTACAATTAAGAAATTCTGTATAAATGTATATCATAATGTACTTTTAAAGTTGCTAATTTTTTCGAAAAATTTGAGCTATGACTCAAGTTTTATTAAAAATAGAATCTAACAGTTATAAGATTTAAAGGTATTGAATATAATCATACAAGAAGATATTAAATTAACCATATGTTACTAAGATTTTAAATCATGGTTTTGTTAATATTTTGAGGTACTGAATAGTGATTGCAATTCAGAATTTTTAATATATTCATTTTTTTTTTAAATTAAAAATATATTTACTCTTGAGTTGGAACATCCAATGGACTGGAACAAAAGATTAACTTATGAAAGTTATTTTATTCATTCATGCACTGTATTTTTCGGCCAAGTATTATAGAATACGCAAATGCATGTATAATAAAATCACAAGCTATATTTTAATATGAATTACGAACCCTTGTGGGAAAGAAGGGGTCATGGCCACCACTGAGTCTAAAGTTTGAGTCCTGATGCCACCAAAGAGCTATGATGTTGTACAGCTGTTGCATAATATAGAGAAAAATTTCAATTCATTATATAGAAACCACTGAATTCTTTATCACTTTCATCTGGTACATCACAATAAGCTGCATCAACTAGTTCATTATCATATCAAAGTTACTCTTTATCATAAATCTGGGAACTCTTATGTTGAATGCTATTTTTAATGCCCTTCACCACAGGGTGACATGGATCAGACCCCCTGGCGATTCATAACTATCATTTAGAGCTGCAGAGCGTGTAGCAAATGTAAGGAGGTAACTGTGCAAACTCATGGTGATGGCCTATAATTGTTAAGCATTCTTAAATCTAAATTATTTTAATCTGTTTGAAAACATTTATTGTAAATACATATTTTTATATTCTAATTGAATTACGTTTATATCAAATAGTTTTTATCGCCTATATCCTGAAAAACTTAGGCATCAAACAACCAGTCGTTGAATCCCTTATATTGAAGTCTCGCGTAATTATATTCATCCCAAATACCATTCATGTTGTCCTTTCGGCGTACTTTTTGAGGACCTTTACAATAGCTTATTTCTTCAAAGCATAACTGAATGGATTTATGAACTTCCATAATGAGATGTCACCACTCATTGGGTGTTGACCTGAGTCTTGTGATGTTTCAAGTCTTTAGGATTTAAGTTTTGAAGAATAAAGCAATTTATTAATATCTTTAATACCATCCATGTGCTGAAAACCCAGTTTACGGTAATAAGTGATTATTTATGCAAATGACTCGTGTTATTTAAAATCGATAAATTTATTTTCTCATAATCTAATATACTTATTTTAAAGGGACTTACTTTTTTTTTTTTTTTTATTCTTGCAAAAGTTAATAGAGGAAGTGTTCTCTGTGGAGATTTGCCCTACTGACTCTGAATCAAAAGATATCTAAATATTATTCAATAAGATTGACACTACATATTCTAACAAATATAACAATTTATTTAAAACATTTAAAAGAAGTTTAAATTGAGGAAATCATAAGCTGACTACTAACAAAATAATAAAGAAGGAAGTCTAAAATAGAAGAGAGAACCAGGTTACTTCCTCTCTGATTCTCCGTTTTCCACTTCTGCATTATATAGTGGTAGCAGAAGGACTTGAATTCTCTTCGATTTCATTTCACTTCAGCTGGCTTGCTTTGCCAGAATGGCCAACTCATTCTCATATTTGTAAGAGTGACAGCAAGCTTGAATGGTGATCAATCATAAGTCGACATCTCTTTTCTATTAAATTTAATGTGATATTTGACAGGATTATCATGTAATTTTGTACAATATTGTGATTCTCTTTAGAAATTTAATGATTTAAAATATTTATTACTATATGATGTGCCCAGATAAGTGCTTCACTTTTTAAAAAAATTCTCATTCAAAATAGTATATTAAAGGTAGTCAAACATGGGACAATAACAAACCATTTTAACAGGATATATTTTGAATGAATAAATTAATGTGGTTAAGATTAAAAATCCTCACCTTCTACCTCTTAGAATAAATTCAAGTGCTAAAAGTAAATTAGTATTTGTCACTGTCTAAATTGTCTGCATATAACTTTAATAGTATTATACTTGTTTGACTTTGCATTATTTTGCGAAAAATATGTCAATGTATAAAGTGGTAATCGCCTTTGGGGAATTTTTTTATGTATGTATTAGTAAAATAAAGATATTAGTTCTTCAATGATTAAGTTCATTTAAAAAATTCTTTAGCCAATTCTCTTATCTTTAATATGTTTCAATTCCAATAGATGTGCTTAAGATATGTAGATTTAAAACAAGGCATGTTATGTTAAGTTGTATTTAAAAGTTATTCTTGAAAACGATATGTAGAAATGTGATGTAGCATTTAAGTAGAGTAAAATGGGTGTACCATTGTGTGTTTGTTTTGATATATTTATGAATTGAATTACAGGGATCTTTCTTTTTTTATTTTAGACTGGAACTTTAACTGAAGAAGGACTAGACTTTTGGGGAATAATTCCCACAACAGAAGGAAAGTAAGTGCCTCTGATGTTTCTGAAATTCAAATAATAAAAGAAAATGAAAAAAGAAATTATTTCCTATTGTATTTTCTGGCAATTTATAATCAGTTGAATGTTCAATAAATTTTGATCTCCTTTAGCAAATTTATTATGTTGTTGTAGATTATAAATTTTTTCAGATGTGTGTGTGGGGGGGGATGGGCATTGCTTACTAATTACTACTTTAATAATTGTTTAAAAAATGTCTTTCTGATTTTTTGAAAAATCTCATCAGTTTTAAGCATACATTTTTAAAAAGTAAGTAAGTAAAACGGTACAGTAAGCAATTCCAAATTTTTAAATGTTTGTGAAAGCTTCAATTTTGTTCTATTATCAATTCCTAAACAATGATATTAGTGTTCATATGTAAAAAAATATATATCTTTTATTGTATAATACCATTTTTTTTTAATGCAAGAGGGGAAATTTTTAAATTCTCATCTTTTGAAATCTGTAGGATTGTAAATTTATTTTATTAAACTCTGCAGTTGAATTCAGTCAACAATTGTTTTTATTTACTGTAATTTATGTATAATGTGTATTTTTACTATAAACTAATTCATTATTAGTTTCAAAGGAATTTGATAAAAAGTATTACAGAAAGTTATGAATTAAAGTAAATATATTTACTTGTAATTTCTATTTTTGACTGTGCTTTTAATATTATTATTGTATGTAGATATTTTAGTGTAATTTTTCAAAAGTAAATTTCATTAATTTTTTTAAGGTTTAAGGAATTGGAACATGATGTTGATACTCTTTCTGATCGTGATCCAATGAAAATTTGTATGGCATCTTGTCATTCTCTTACTGTCATTGATGATGTAATACGAGGTGATCCAATGGATTTAAAAATGTTCCATGCAACAAAATGGGTTTGTACTTTTTTAAATTATATATATATTTTTTTTAAACGTGTTTAATTTTTAAGTAAAAGCATATTGTATCAGATTTCAAAACAAAAAAATTCTTTTCAAAATTGTATTTCTGTTTATGAAGGAAAAAAAGAAATTTTTTCATTTTATTTAAGGATATTCCATAAAATTAAAATAAGTATGTTGTAAAATGAACTAAACTTTCTTGATTGTTTTTATAATCATATTAATTCATAGTATGCTTTACTTATATACGTAGAAACTTTAAATTAAAATGATTTTTTTATTGTACATAATTTATAAATTCCAGGATCTTGAAGAGCCAGGTTCTGACAACACTAAATTTGATCTTCTGAATCCTACTGTAATACGTCCATCCACCAATAAGTCATCCAAGATACCTTGTAATGGACTTGATGGAGGAGATATAATGGTATTCAGTTGTTTAAATAATTAAATGTTTTTTCAGAAAGTAATAAGAAATTAACTTAATCTCATAAACAACAGTCCTATTTCCTTTATAAAGAATACTATGACTGTTTAATACAAAAATTGCAAATTGATTTCTTAAAAAAAAATCTTAGGATTGAGTGATGATCACTATATAAAATCTAATTATTTAAAAGTTTTTTTTAGTTCTCTTATTCTATGTGCAAGTATTAATAGTAAATTCCTTAACACAGTGCTTGAATTTCAAGTTAAAATTTAAGATTCTGAATATTATTTGCATGTGCAAGTAGCCTTTGAATAAAATAATAAATGTATGATAAGTATCTAAAATCTATTGCAATTTATTTTTGAAAATCCCAAGTTATTCTGACCAGTCAGTGTTATATATTTTTAAAAAGTTTTCTAAAGTTAAGTATACTAGTAGTAATTAGTATTTACATATTTTCCCTTGTTACGCTATTAATTACAATGCTTTTTTTTAATACTTTTTTGCAAATAGTTATTGAAGACTTTATTTTCAGTTGACCCCAGAGCTAAATTGTGATGATAAACTTATCAGCTTTCCATTGTCTCCTACTAAAGATAACTCACTTCTTGATGAGGTAACCATTATTTTGAAGTAACTTAATTTTTTGCAATTTTAGTCTATTTCAAAATTTATTAATAAATCATTTGTAAATTTAATTTTGTTTTTAAATATTTATATAGTTTGTCATTATAATTATGACCATAGAAATTCAGCTGTTGACATTTTAAGGTTTATATTCTTGTAGACAATTTGGGTACTAATACTTCTCGATTCTTCCAAACAAGGTTGTATATCATTACAAAAAAATTTTATCCTCTGTGTTACGATAATTTCCACAATGATGTTATTTGTCATTTTATTTTCAAAGGCGAGGAAGGGGCTTAGGTAAATTTAGGAAGGTTTAAATTTTAATCGAAGAAAATTAGTTCTATAAAGTTTGCCAAAAGAATTTTCAAAAGTTATAAGAAACTAAAATTTTCATTTTCTTTCTTCCTTCAATTAATATATTTCTACTTAAGTAATGTTTATACAATAATAAATATTCAATTATAATCTAATTTCATTCTTGAAGGAAGATTTTTGTTTTGTTTTGTTATGAAAGGTTTTAAAAGAATTCTGTCTCTTTTTAATAATTTGACATTTAATTCAGTGTCAAGGAATTTTTTTTCCTCTTGTTTTTTATCTCGCCAACTGATTTTTCCAGTTTTATTCATTTTCTTTCTTTCAGTGTATTGACTTTTTAAGAAAGAATCCTGAAACTGTCTCATGTTTTTATATCTTGAAATATAAAACTGAAACATATATTTTGCAGATGCCTTATGAAGTAGGGATAATTCGCCAATTTCCATTCTCCTCTGGCCTTCAACGGATGAGTGTTATGTGTAGGACTCTAGGATCTCGCCATATGGATTTGTACTGCAAGGGAGCACCTGAGAAAATAACATCATTGTGCCTTTCTGAAACAGGTGAAATACATTTTTAACTAATATTCTTTTAATATAAATTATGCAATATTTAACTGTTACAATGTTTTTAATCTTGATATACATTGACACAGCTGTTTCTTTAATAAATAATTAATATTTTATTTTTGTTTTGGTTGATAAAATGGATGAGGGAGAATCTTATAAGGAAGATTATGTATAAAAGAAATGTGTTTGGTTATGTCTAAATTCATTCCCCCCCCCCTTATGTACTGGGTTTTGTCCCCAAAAATTATCATTTGTCATATTAGTTTCAAAATTTATTTCTTAACCTCCAAGTATTGAATAATTCAAATATTCCATTTATGTATATATATAAGTGTGTGTTACAGTGCAAAAATAAAATATATCTAATTCACAATTATTAATAAAACAGTCACGACTTAAAAAATTGCATTTTGTATAAAAATGCCTATTGTGGAATTGGTTCTATGTGCCAAAAAGTCTTTTTTAACTCAGTAATGAATAATTTGCTTATGTTACTCATATTGTCACTTTGTATGTGAATAATGAAGGAAATCTAAGTTTGAATGACAAGAAATGTGACATGCAAGTGTAAAATGATTACTAAATAAGAAAACTATCTGAAAGAACGATAATCACTTATATTATCGAAAGAACCGGTTGGAAAGAAAACTGGATATAGGAGTATACACTTTTTTTTACTGAAAAACAAATAAATAAAAGTAGTGCTGTAGTTTCATTAGGCATGTAGTCACCTCTTACCTCTAGGCATGTTGCACAATGATTTCCCATACTTTCTATGATATTGTGGAGGAGTTATGGGCTCAAAGAGTTCCAAATATGATGAGGACTCTTTTTAGTTTTTGAACAGAGCTTGGTGAGTGCAGAAAGCCTGCAAGTTGTCCCTTGAGCATATCCCACACATCCTTGATAAAATGCAGATCAGGTGAGTGAGTAGGCCACAACATGCATTGAATATTTTCTATTTTAAGGAAGTCAGTCAGCTTTTTCAGTGGAAAGGTACATTATCATCCAAAAGTATGAAGTCATGGTCATCAGCACCTTGAAACTCGATAAATAAAAGTTTATTTTTCTAATAGACTATTGAGCCAGAAAATTATTCATTCCACTATTTGATAAAAGAGTGGAGATTTTAATCAATGAATATGGGATTTCGTAACACTCTGGGGATGATCGTAATGTGGGATTTTCATCCTCATATGAATAGTTTTGAATTTAAAAAATTTTACATTGTTTAAAATATTTACTACTTGTTAATTATTATGCATAACAATGTCCTGATTTTAAACACATATACATTGATGGTTTAAATCAATGAATCATGTAAGTGCCTTGTATTGGATAAAGCACTACATGCCTTTCTTCTTCATTCTTCATATTCAGTTTTTACTGCTGAGATTTCTGCTATTAATAAGGTGTAAGGAAGTATGTTATGTCGACATGAGAATTTTATTATTTGTGCAGATTCTATGAGTGTTTTGAATAACTTGAGTGATTTAATGAATCATTCATCATTAGTACTTAAAGTTCCTTTATTGCTTAACATCTCACATTATCCAATTGTTATGCTTCTCAGAGATACCCTGCATGGCTATTTCATTATTACCAAAACTTAAAAATATTTTTACAAAACAATTTTTTAAGAGCTTCTCCTGACATTAAGTTCATTTAGAATATATTCAAAGGTAATCTGGGACTCTTCAAAGTAAATCAACTAACTTTTCCCTTTTTATTCTTCAGATAAATGTTGAAATGCTGCAACTATTTCAAAATTGGCTGACCAGTGTTGCATATCTATTGAATAATAATCTGCAATTGTGTTTTGTAAGAATTCTAATTTTTTTTTATTTGGAATTTGTGTTAAAACCTGGTCTGTTAATTTAACAATTTAGGCTCTTGAGCTGGTTTTGAAGTGTTTCTTTAGTGTGATTTAGGTGACACTTAAATCTGCTGTTTCCATCAGTTACAAAGTTTTTTGTTCATGTCAAGGTAGATAAATTAAAACATGTGGCATCTTGAAACATATCACTTGTTCAATGTGTTGTCAGTGACATCCTTGTCTTCCTTAGCAGTAACATCCAACTCTTTCATAGTCACTTTTATGGTCAGAATAAGCTTGATGATACACAAGCAGATTCTTTTCCAGAAATATCACTCTAATATCTTATCTCTAACTGGTTTAATTTGATTTTGTCAACTTATCAATCTGGGCTATGATTAGAATAGTGTACACCTGAACTTAAGCTAGTGTTCAAATTTCTTAAATTTTTAAATGCAGGTTTTTACTCTGCATGTTGAGGCTTTCTGTTTCATGATTAAAAATTTTCAAATGGTTCTTTTAAAACTTCTATCACAGTGGAACTGGGCTGGTCCTGGGCCCATTATCTTTTATGGACTAGATTAGGTCAGAATCTAAAGAAAGGCTTGATTTAAAACAGAGTAAAACAAACACTTATCTTTAAAATTAAACTTCATTTAAAATAAAATTAAACTTTTAATTCATTTTCAGCTAACTGAAACAGAATACAAGGTGTTATCTATGCAATGTCTGTTTTAAGATCATCATATATTGACAATCTGAATTCTTCCCAAACCATGTTATAAATACATCAGAAATCTGCATTTGATCCAGTCAAACCAATAATTTTAAAAAAATGTAGCCAGTTATGAAAAATCAACTAGTGTATTGTAAGAGAAAAACATGTTAAATGCCATATCTTTGATACATGTTAAATGCCATATGTGTGGGATATTGTCATATAAGCGAAATTGTCTAGCATACATTTAAAATTTAGGATCCTCATCAGTATACAACTTAAAATATAACAGTATACAGTTTGTAGCATGCATATCATTTGTATGTGGAAAATGCTGAGCTTTTTCCAGAATGTTCGTCTGTCCATGTAACAGCATTATCAGTCATGTGTTCCTTTCGATTCCAATTCTTTGTTCTATTTTCTTTGCAGAATTTGCTGTATTACATGACATCTTCTCCCATACTTTATTATGTAAAATTGTCTTATGCTATTCCCTACTTCTCCACCAAAGTTGAACATTTAGTTCCATTACTGCCCCCCACCTCTTCTATCTGCATATATTCTTCATATAAGAAATCTTGTATTCCATGTACAATGGAATTAAATCAGTCTTGTAAATGGAATGTTTAGATTTATATTGAATATATAATTTTTTTTAGCATTTTCTGTGGTTAAGAAGATTCTTAAGAATAATTTTTAAAAAATTTTCCCTAGTGCCAGTCAATTTTCCAGAATTGTTAAAAGATTACACACTGCAGGGATATAGAGTTTTAGCTTTAGCACATCGCAAATTAGATTCAAAGCTTAGTTGGCATCATTCTCAAAAAATTAAAAGGTAAGTAAGATTTCAGGAAAAGTGATATTATTTTTATTCTTCACTTGTTTTTAAAACTATATGCATTACTTTAAATTTTAGAGATCAAGTTGAAAAGGATCTTAGTTTTTTGGGTTTGCTGATTATGCAAAATACTTTAAAACCAGAAACCACTCCTGTCATAAGAGCCTTAAAGGATGCAAAAATTCGTTGTGTTATGGTAACAGGTAAGTTTTATACATGCAAATTTTGGCATTTTAAAATTTTATCAATGTGTCTTACAACTCAATTTTCTCCCATAATAGGTGATAATGCAATGACAGCTATTAGTGTTGCTCGTGATTGCCATATGATTCCAGAATCAGACAGAATAATTGTTATCGATGGCATTGCTCGAGATCATGAAAAGCCGGCTCATGTAAGCTTCGAATATGCTGAAACTTTGAATATGCGGAATTCAAATTCAACTATTTCTGAAGCTGTTTCAGCCAATGGTGATATGAGTCCTGTTGTAAGTAATTAATAATACTGAAGTGTACTAAGTATTTATTCATATTTGATTGTAATTACTTTCAAAATATGTATTGAAAACAAAAGTATGCTTGTGAATTCTGTGTGTGTATCACATGTATTACTATATGTAAGTAATTCTTTTAATATTTTAAATTTAAATTACAGACATCTGGTAAAAATGGAACAAAATAATTACCTTTTTTAGTGAATGATGCATGATAACGAAAAAAGATCTGCTTTCCCTCCCATGTGATGAAATTTTATATTTAAATCTGTTTGTTTGTTTCTTATCTAGAAATACAATATGATTTATATTTTGTATCAAAATCTGATTGTGACTTTTATTTTTATTTGGGTGATTAATTTCGAATTTATATTGTGTTCTGCATAATTTATTTTATTCAAAAATATAAATTTTTTATTGGTTATTTTATATAATTTTTCACGTTTTATTGGTATCACTTTGTCATATTAAAATAGAAATGATCAAAATTAATATTAAAAACCTATTAACTACAAACTTATGTAACATAACATGATCAAAGATAATTATTGTTCTTAATAACTTATTAATATTTTAATGAATTCCATCTTGTTATACTTGTTAGAGGCATTTTAAAATTTGTACAGAATTTACTAATCCAAGCGTGAATTGCCAAAGTGATCTCTATTTTCAATCTCTTTTGCCACTCTGTCTCATCCTATCTAACATTTACTAGCTCTCAGGAGCTTACCATCTTTAGGTAGGTATGGACCTCAAGGCATCCTAGTGATCCTTTTCTTTTTCATGGGTTTTACTGATTTTTGTAAACATTAATGATGAAACCCAGGATCTTTTTTTACTTTCAGCCCTTCTTGTCAGTTAATTTTTCCATTTTTTAAGTGTCTCTCTTACAATTTATACTGTGTTTGGCGCAGCATAGTCACATCTAGCTTTTGCACCATTAAACAATGCCATCACTCTCTAGTAGATAACAAATACAGTTAAACCTCATTTAACATCTAGTAGATAACAAAACAGTTAAACCTCATTTAGTGCTTAGGATGAATTCGTAAATAACAAACATTAAATGAAATGGGTTTAAGTGAGATCCTTTTTTTGCACAAAGCAAATAGGATATGGGGATAATGGTTTAAGCAGGTTATGAGAGGAACGATTAGAATATGTTAATTTAAAATGCTTTCCACAGCATTCTAAATCATCAACAAAGTAGACACTTTTGTTATTGTGTATAACGTGCGAGAACAAAGGCATTCTGCATGACCAAAATCAAAACCAGTACTACTGCCTAATCTTATTTCCAAAGCTAACTTGAACAAACACATATATTTGGCATATAATGCATATACATTACTTACAAGAACTGCTTCATTTTTAATGTTTTTTATATCTACTGTGAGTTCAAATTAATTTATACTTGAGCTAATTCCTATACAACAAGGAAATGCAAAGTGAAGTTTAGCAAAACCAAAGGATTGAGTTTCATCATATCAATGTGAATCAAAGTGCAATTTAATGCGTGTTGGTGCAGCTTTGCCAAATATGGCCGTCATGCCAATAGAATCAACCAATCAATTTTGTTCTTGTTATTTCATGTGTAATTTGTCATTTTAACTAAATTTAAATCTCTCTTTTAATTTTTAGCTAACTACTTTTATTGATGCTGTACCTCAACATTATCATTTTGTAATAGATGGCAAAACTTTTGGTGTGCTTCGCAAGTATTTTTCTGAAATGTTACCAAAGGCAAGTAGAATTCATTCATCTCATTCTATTTGTTATTTATAGAATTTTGTGTGCTTTGTTTAAAATTTGTATTTAACTGTGAATTTAATTTATCTTTAGATTCTTCTTCGAGGAACTGTGTTTGCTAGAATGGCTCCGGATCAAAAAACTCAACTTGTGGAATCTCTTCAGAATTTAGAGTAAATATTTTATAAAAAAAATTTTATTACATAATTTCATTTCAGTTTCCTTTCTATGAATCTTGAGCATTTGTTTGAAGCAATTTTCGCCTGCACATTTGTTGAATATTAGATGTTTAGAATTTGTTTGTAGTTTTTACTGCTTTCATCTTCAATTCTTACTATTATCGAATCATTTTAGATGTATTTTATATATATTCTTCTTTAATTATTAAAGTAAAAAATGTAGTACAACATTTAAAATTTATTGAATTTGTCTTTTAGAAATGTGTACTTATTCATTTTGTTAAAGTTGCATATTTTTTACAGTTACGTGGTTGGAATGTGTGGTGATGGGGCTAATGACTGTGGGGTATGTTGATTTTTTTAATTCAAAGTTTAATTTCTTTTTGCATAAAATTACATCTCATATTTATCTGTTGTATATATATTGATTGTAGTATTACTGCATAGTATTTAAATAGCCTCGGTTTTTAAAAAGTGAGGATTCCCATCTGGTGTCTGTTTATTTAAAATTAACATAAATGTTTTCTTCTCCCACACTCTTCTCTCTCATTCTCTTTTCTCTTGAAAACTTTGGTTCAAAAGCAAATCTTGCTTAAAAATTGATGTATCTTACAAGATGTTCAAAATTGTAAGTTATATAGTGCAATGAATCTTTTGTAAAACATTGTTTAGAATAATATAAATTTGCTTTAGTCGTTATGTTAATTTCAAATTATAATTTTTTTTTTTGTTTAAATAGATATCATAATATTATTTAAAAATTATTTTAATTATTTTTTTATAAGAAAAACAACCCTTCAATGATTTTAATAAGATCTGTTTATATTTGTTGATTTCCCACAGGCTTTAAAAGCTGCAGATGTTGGCATATCTCTGTCTGATACAGAAGCATCTGTTGCAGCACCTTTTACTTCCAATATTCCTAATATCACATGTGTTCCAATATTAATAAGGTAAGTATTCTTTCTTGCATTTATATTTTTGATGATAAATAATAATTTAGTTTTCAAGGTATAAACTTTTACATATATTTTATTTATTAATTTCCATTTTTCTTTTTTACAACATTTTTATATATTTCACTTGGTGTGTCCTCTAATTTTCCATCGTTAATTTAACCAACTTCCCATCAAGTCAGAGCTCTGAAACTTTGGGAATTGTTCTTACTCGCCTAACAATGAAATATTTAGACATTCGCGACATGTTTTAACTAATATTTCAATAATATTTTTCTATAATAAATTTTGCCACCTTAGAAAAAAGTTTGTTTTTATCATAAATTATTTAATAATTAAATTTAGCTTGAATGAAGCTTTTATATATATCTTCATTTATATAAAGTGCTGTTCATAAGCTTTATTTGAGCTGTTGCAATATTGTAGCTGGAAAATAACAAGTTTGAACTACAAATTCTTAAAGACCACCGGGTAGATTAATTGGAATACAATTTTATCCCAGCCTCAAATTTTAAGTGTTAACTTGATCATCTAACCATGGCTCAGGATTAGATGATTTGTTAAAAGTAGATCACAATATCTGTAATCTAATGCAACAAAAGTATTTCTCAATGGTGAAATTGATAAGTGTTAAGAAGTTAATATCTAAAAAACAAAATGTATTTTTATTCTGATATGTATTTGTATTTGTAATATTTTTTAGATGTAAAAAATTCTAAATTTTGATTTTCAGAGAAGGACGATGTTCTTTGCTTACTTCGTTTGCAACCTTCAGATTCATAGCCTTGTACAGTTTAACACAATTTATATCAGTTCTTATATTGTACACGGTGAGTATGTTCTTCTATAAAACTTAATACACATTATATCAATTAAAGAAACATTTTTATTTTTTTGAATTGCATAATAAATTGTAAAACTTTTTTTTTTTTTTTTTTTTTTTTGTAAATATTTTTTTGTGATTCCTAATTTGTGGTCAAAATCTAAGAAAAGCTTTTTATTATTCTAAAAAAGGAATAGTTTAATGTCACATTAGCATTTGTACTGAATGTTGTACTATGTATTGAGATTTCTGCGAGCATAACTGTTGGCAGAAGCGATTTGCAATTCAGATTTTATAAAAGTCGTTCAATAAGTCCTTAGAAAAAGATAGAAAAACTTTTTATAACCTTTTCAAGTCATCCAAAAAGTAAGATTTTGGAAGTCCTCAAAATAGGCATCTGTGTTTGGGAGATGACCTCTTCATTTGATATGAATTGTTGTCCACCAGGCCATATCCAATTGATACAGTGGATGTTGTAATTTACTCATGCATTGTCTTATGGAAGTGGGTCTTTTTCAAATGAGGACAGGTTTTTTTTTTTGTTTCCCTTTGCTCAACCAGTTCAATAACTGTATAATACTTCAGTTATTTTCCCTTTTTTTCAAGTAATTAGTGTAGGGTATTTAATGCATCCCACAAAACCATGGTCATCACCATACCGGCCAATTTCAGTGTCTTTGCTTTCTTCAGAGCCTGTTCACCTCCAAAATCCCACTGTTTTGACCGTTTCTTTGCCTCTGGAGTGTAGTAGTGAATCCACATTTTGTCCACAGTTATGTATCAACATCAAGAAATTAGCCAGTGTTGCGACTAAAAAAAAGTGCCTTAATGGCCTTAGAGTCAACCATATGATTGCATATATTTTCCTCTCATAGCAAATGTGGCACCCACCTTGCTGAGGTTTTTATCACACCCAATTTTTTGTGCAAAGTTATTAATACTCTACCTTGTGATATGCCAGTGCTCTCAATTATTTCACTCCTTTGATTTGCTATCACTCAAAACTGGATCATAGAATTTTGTCAATCACTCTGCAAGTAATCGCTTCCACTGGATGTCCAAAATAACATTCATCTTTTGTGGAAATATGGCCATGTTTAAGCTCATTTACCTAATTGTAAACAGTTGTAAATACAGGAAGCCATGTTTAAGCTCATTTACCTAATTGTAAAAAGTTGTAAATACAGGAATAGATGTGCCATGAACTTCATCCAACTCAGTTTTGATCTCTTTCGATGTTAATATAAGTGTTAACATTTTAAATATAAGTGTTTAATCACTGCTTCAAACTCACTTTTTTCTATTTTTCTTAAATAACACAAATCAACAATAAAAGTAACACCATGTGATGAAAATAACCTAGACCAGGGGTGGCCAACCTTATGCATACTGAGCACCAAATTTTTCGACATGAGTTTATATGCACCGTACTATTTGTACTGTCTTACATTCATTGTTAGGGATTTGGTACTTGTGAATAGAAATATAAGGAAAGAATTTACATCACTTAGGGAAGGAAAATGAATAGCTTAATTACAAAGTTAAATAAATTTATGCCAATTTAATGAAGCACCAGTCTACAATAGTCAGAAATGATCTCCTGTTCGAGAGGGTCATTGCTTCATAATTATGCTACATAATGCATAATACTTCATAATGATGTTAAAATGCCAGAATCTCATTTGATGAAGATAACTCAGGACCACAGTTTTATGTTTACATTCGGAGAGAAATAACTTAAAATTTGGATTTGTCTGTTTTCTCTGCTTGCTAGAAGTCCTGGCCCTAGCTTTTATTTGATAACCTATTTATGTTTATAGATATAATTAACCTTTTAAGCTGATTTAATTATTGTATGTTAAACAGTATCTTATCTCATAAACATTACTTACTATTAATGAAACTTTTGGGCCTGTTTGGTTTTTGGTAGTCTTATTGTTTAGTGGTAAATTTGTAACCGAGAGCAGTCTTCAAATTCGAATAAGTTATTTGAGAATTTGTTTTGCTTTTAATCGGTTTCGTTGATGAAAGTGCTTGTTCACATCTGTGTCATTCCAAAGCAATGTATATATAATTTTTTATAAATTTTCTTGGCTCTGGGTAATATTCACGTGGCCAGAACGCCAGGTATTAATTATGTTAGAAGCATTCTGATCTGGAAAAAGCTCATCAAATTTTATTTTATGAAGGAATTTTTTTTTTAGATTAATCTTTTGTATTTTACTTGGAATTTCTTACGTTTCATGTGAAAATGGGTTTATGTTAAGGTGATTATGCGATTTTCTTTAGCAAGATAATAAAAGTGACTTTAAAATATCACTTTTAACCCATGTGGTGACTAGATGTGAAAGAATAGTACCCTTGTAGTTGATGTGTTTTCTTAGTGTAGACTAAAATGGGTACCCAGTGTTAAGAGATATAGTTGTGCACCCTTCCGCTGGGGATTTTGTCAGGGTACTTCAGGAGTTTGCCTTCTTTAGGTAGGTACAGGCATCATAACCCCGAGACACCCTAGTGATCTTTATCTTTCCTATGGGGTTTACTGTCTTTGGTAAACATGGGTGACATGTCTCCAGGTATACCCTAGCAATCCTTCTCTATTTTTGATACTTCTTATCAATCAATTCTATCTTACAATTTTTTTTTAAATGTGTAGATCACAGATTTACCTTGTTTGATGCAGCAGGACCACATCTGTTTCTTAGTCCATTAAACTTCACTCTCGAATGTCCTTTTCAATCTCTTCCAATTTATTTTTTCAATATATTTGATCAATTTGCTGTTATGCTCAACACATTCAATCTGTACTTTCATGCATGGAAATTGACTGAAATCTTCATTTTCTGTCAGAGAGATGGAACAGTTTTAATTTCATTTTAAAGAAATAAAAAACCACATGATATTGATATGGAAATAATTTACTCTTGCCTTGTAATTTTAAACTTAGACCTGTGAGGAAGCTAGTAATACAATTAAAAATGCCAAATCAAACTCCCAGTTGGGAAAGTTAATTCTCCATATTCCAGATCTAACAATTCACAATATTCTCAGTATTCTTGTTTGTTTAATTACCTTGCTGTAACCACACATTTCACTACAAATAACATAACATGTTGCTTATTTAAAGTTTAGACATACAGTTCTACTTGATGTATAATGCAATGATATTTTAGTGAAAGACGTAAAAAATTTCAACTAAAGTTGCAGTGCCTTTGACTTTCACAGCATTCCATTAATACACACACAGATGAATGTGCTACAATCTAATTTTAGATTTTCTACTCGTGATTTTACTTTTTCAAATATGTCTTTTCTCTTGTTTTGCTATGCTGTGACTCCAGACTGGCAAGTTCTTCAAAAACATCAAATTATCATCAATTCCTCTTATAAAAATGTTTTTACCTTTATTTTCAAGATGAGGTGCAAATATTTGGAGACTGCTTTAACAATTTCTTCTCCATCAGAAAATTATTGTTCTCTCTCTCTCGCTATCAAATGTTAGAGCAATTTCATTGACTGTTTTGTCATTGCTAAGTTTTCCACAACTTACTTTAACAAATATTTTGTCTTCTGATTTCTTCCTTTTTCTTAAGTGCATATTCTTTTCACAACTTATATCTAAGAACTAACTTCCTACCCCCCCCTTATGTAAGCCTGAAGCTGTGTTTTATAATGTTTATTAAGTACATGTCTTCTGTTTTGTGAAAAATTAATTTAACAAACATTGAAACACTTATGTATAATAACTAATTTTTCCACTGCTCATTAAATTCATGCTTACTATCACTTTCTGTGTTTTTTGTCATTTTATCTTGTACTGCTTTGGGCAAAAGGAATTTTAAAAAATCATAGAAAAGCACAAAACTCTAAAAAATGTTGGAAAAAGAACAAATAGATCAGCGCGTCGTATTTTGGACAAAATAAACACATTCCAAATGCTCTCAAACACTCTGCTTCTAAACTCGACACCAACAATAGATCATTCAGAACTGACTGATGTGGCAAATGTTATCATCCAATGTGCCAATGTATCATCATATGTTGGCTACCTTTGACTTAAGACAGTTGTCTAGTGAGTCATGATCCTTACAAAAATACAAACCATTTTCAATGCTACAAGTACCTTCTATTTTCTAAGGACTTATTGAATAACTCTTGTTTCCTCCATTTGGAAAGTGATAAGTTAGATTTTTTTTTTTACACCCAACTATCATATATTATTAATGCCAGCTATTTAACTTTTTTTTTTTTCCACTTCATTGTTTTATATTTTTTTAACTAGCTGTGAAATTTGAAAAGTAAAATTTTGAAATATTTAAAATTTCTTTAAACGTTTGGGGTTAATGATGACTTTAAAGGAATAACTTTTTAAATGGCTTTTAGTCTTGTAGACTTTTAACTGTAGTATATTTCTGTTTTGTTCCTATACCCAAATTTATTCTGACTTCAAAATTCAGTTCAATTCTGCCAGTAATTATACTTCAGAATTCTTATTTTACACATCACTTATTAATAACTTAAATGTAAAAGTAAGCTAAATCCTCTGTGGGTTTCTGTTTTGTTACTGTACCCAAATAAAGAGCTGTACTATTTCGGCCTAGAAGCTGTTCTATAGTGAGGTGCGGTCCACATCCGTGGGTGGCGGTGCAGGTGGCTCTTCGTGCCGTGGGCTAGAAACAGTCCTTACCGACTGGCCAAATCCTGCAATTCCATCTCGCCTCCCTCCCTAGGCGTAGGCCTTCAAAAGCCATGGGAAATCCCCTTTTTATGTTTATTTGGGAAAATTGTAGTTTTTTGGAAGGTTTGTATGTGCTCTGTCACAGGTGTGTATGTTTATTGACCCGTGTAAGTATTGTATTAATTTGATTGTAAATCCTTTGCTTATATATTTCATTTTTTAAATTTTGAATTTATAAATTTTCATATTTATGAAATTATTTTAACGTTAAGTTTTGTAATAATTAAAATTTATAAAATCTGTTTTAAGAAAGCGGAGATTTGCAGAATTTGAATCTGTTTTTATTCATTGCTCCATTTTCTGGAAATTTAAAATATTCTGTGGTGAACATTTCTTCAATTTCATCTGGTTTGACAGATGTAATTAAATCACTTTCTATCTCTTTTATTTGTGGCTTTATTTTAGTTGCGTCTTCTTGCTCTAGATCGATTAATTCGTTAGTTTGTCATCTAGGTGGATAGAAAAGGAAACTTTTCAAGTTAAAAAATATTTTTTGTTCTAATGTTTAAAAACCAAAAGAATTTCTTTTTCTTATTTTTGTTATAATTATGCATTCAGAAACAGTATTCTCTTTCCTGTTGTGTGAATTATTATTAAAAGATACTGTTTTTCCTTTGAATCTAAGTTTTTTTTTTTTTTTTTTTTCAATTCTTTGTTCATTAATTTTACTTCAATTATATCTGAATAAATTATCTTAAAAATAGTCCTTTTATATGGCTGACAGTTATGGCATATTTATTAATATTTACTTCACTATTTGGGATATTTTTTGTTGGGGAAAAAATTGAATTCTTTTTCTTCTTTCTTGTCTTATTAAGATATTAGCATTAATACAATGTTTTTGGATTTGTTGTATTAATTTCAAATCTGTAATTGTTATTCATTCAGATTTAATCATATAGATATTGAGTGATCTTTTTTTTTTTTTTTTTTTTTTTAATATTAAGTATACTCTAGCTAAAATTTTTACTTAACCATTCACTGCAGAATATTTGGTATGGTTCAATGAGTAAAAATAATTTGAATGACTTTTCTGTAATTTTGTCTTGCTTTAGAGGAAATAATTTGTTTAAATAGCACTTTTAATATTAGTTATACTTTAAGTGTTTTAACTGTTTGGGGGAAATAATTTGTTTATAAATCAGCTTAGGTTTTAAAAACTAAGTTGGCATTTAAGAACTTTATATATATTGGTTAATTGTTTGAAATTTCTGGCATTGAGTCCTCATGAAACACATACCAAACACAAGGTGAAGTTGCTACCTATTTTCTAATTGAAAATATTTAAAATAAAATGCCAAACAGTATATATAGTGTATTTCAAACGATTGTGTGTATATATTGTTCTTAGAAGTTAAAGAAATATTTCAAATTAAATTTTTAGTATCTGCCATATTTCAATATGAAAATAAAAATAAGATTTTGTTAATATGCTATACAAAACTGTTAACCTCCCCCCCCCACACACACACATTTAATGAAAGAGCTACTTTGTGCCAAAAGGTATTTAAAAGGATTTGTCGATTATTAAATTTGTTAATGATTTATTGTTATTTCAATTATTTTGAATTCTCATATTGATGTTTCGAAATTTGAAGTATTTTTTCAAAATGTTTTATCCTAGAAATAAATCATATCCTGTTCTATTTTGTACATTAGTCTTATTTTATTACATTAGTCTTATTATAAAAGTGTGTATATATATATATAGGGGGGGGTGTAAAAATTATATTTATATTAAAATTCTGTTGTATGAAATTGAAAAGAGAATTCCCTTATGAATTTTTCTTTAGCTTTTGTCCCAAAATCTCAAGTTACATTTTAAGATCCATAAATCCCATTGTTTTTGCTATCTGTATATTAATTTTTATTGAACATTCCAAGTTATAACATATGTGTACATATTTCAAATATTCTGAAAGAATTATATTAATTTACTTCATATTTCTGTAATTTGTTAAAGTAACTCTTATGTGCAAAGATCTTTATAACTACTTTACTTAATTATGATGATCAGTTAAGTAGATTGTCCTAAAAATGTTTTGACATGTTATTTGTAAATATGAATACCTTTAAGTGTCCATTTATGTAAAATTAATTTTTTTGTCAAGTTTTTAATCTTAAATTTCTTTTATTTTTCAATCCTTTAGGTTGATACAAACCTAACTGACCAAATGTTTCTGTATATTGACATGGGACTTATCACCTGTTTAGCTGTATCAAGTAAGTATTTTTAATTTGAATTGTGGGGAAAGTATATTAAAGTATCAGTTTGAAATGTTAATTATTTTTGGTTGACTCAATTTCATACATGTAAAATAAGAAAATTAGAATCAAGTATTGGGGAGAATTTATTACTCCAAAAGTTTTACTTAGCGGTAGAAATGTAGCTTTTTGCATTTTATATGGCAAAGATGTTTCTATACCATTCATAATATTTTATTTGTAGAAGTTTACAATTGGTGTCCATTTCTCAATGTTTCATCGTTTACTTTTAATTCTTTTATTTAATTGAGTAATTTAATAATTATCAAAAAAGAAACATCTTATGTGGCTAAATATGTTCTTTGCATAAAACTTTTTTTTCCTTTTGTTTTTCAGTGCTGGAGGCTATCCTATTGTTATTAATCTTTGCTATTTGAATTAACAAATCCGTTTTTGCTTTGCCTAGTTTTTACATTGTCATTTAGTATTTATTAATGAGGAACTTAATTTTTAAAAAACAATTCTTATTAAATTTCTAGTAAGCATATAAAATTTCTTTAATATTTGAAATAGTGTAGCACAAAATATAATAATTACTATTGTTTCTATTGATCAAATGATTATATTCTTAAATGTAATTCTTATCCTTTAACATTATTAATTTTTCTAGTTATCTTAGAGTAATTTGTAACATATTTTTCCAAGAAATCATTTCAGAAGATTTAATAGTCACATTTATTACTGTAAAAGATATTTATGAGAATTGCTCCTGAGTTTCATGAATTTGTGAGGTTCTACATATTGGAGAAAATAAAGATTATTTTCCTAAACTTTATTTTTTCAAAAACCTGACAGTGAATCGTAAATTTTATAGCTATTGTTGATAACAAGTGTTTGAGCATGTTTAATGAGAAGTATGTTGACTGTAAATTTTTAAATAGCAGTTTTAGAATTCTTTGATATGTTTCTGGCATTTTTTAATGCAAATCATCATTTTTGGTTTGAGTTATGTTTGGATTTTGCTTCAACTGTACTTTGATAATTTGTCATTAACACTTCAAATGGTTTTATATATGAGATGCATTAATTAAGGAAATATCTAATACTAGGATTTTTACTCAATTGATTCTGAAAACTCTTTGTTGTATTTTTCAGTGGGTTATACTAGAGCTTATAATAAACTGGTGCCTCAACGGCCTCGTGTCTCTCTAGTTAGTGTAAGTAATGTAATTTCGCTTTTGGCACAAATTACCTTTGTTACTGCTACCCAAGTTGGCGCCATCATCTTTTTGCAGAACCAGAAATGGTATGTTAATATTTAATGTATGTTTAATTTATATTTTGGATATAACATTTTTTTTGTGAAAATAAATATATATATATATTTCTTCCATAAATCGATATTTTTATAACTAAGACTTTTCAAGTAATCTAAATATCAGTAATTTATTTTGTTAAGTTATATCTAGTAAATCAAGAAAACACTGTGCTCATATGTTTAATATGGATATTTTTTTTAAAAAATTATTTTTGTTTGGCTTTTAATATTTTCCATAATTAAAGCTACTCCTTTTTAAAAAGTGTGTTACTTTACAGCACATGGAAACTTAGTTAAAGTAAACCATACTGCAATTACTATTATTTTTTAATAGAAGTATTAATCACTGCCAAATCTAAATATCTAGATTTTTTATAATAAAAAAGTTTTTGTGTATTTTCCTTATCTTCCAATTGGATAAGGAACCAGATAGAGCAGAATGTTTATCTAACATTCTGCTGCATCTGGTCCTGAGAAAGGATAGAAATGAATGTATAGACTTAAAGACTTTGTAGGGTGTCATATAAAACCTTTTTAGAGCAAAACGTATTGTTTATGTAAGTTGTACATTTTCTCTTCAATGTAGGTATGAACCAGTCCATGGATCAAAGGAGGATGGAGAGGATATATTTCCTTGCTGGGAAAATACAGTAGTATTTTTAGTATCATCTTGGCAGTATGTTTCTATTGCTCTAATTGTTTCTGATGGTCCACCTTATCGCAAACATTTCTTCACTAACTGTGAGTACATCGATATGTGTTCTATTGATGATGCTATGTACTGCTATAAAATTTAAAATAACTGAACTCTGACATTCAATAAGCTTTTGCAATAAATCTGTCGGCACATAAAGTCCTCCTGTTGGCATAGTGTGGAAGGTGGGAGAGAGAGGTGTCATCCTCATCACTTGACCTAAGTTGAAAATTACGAGGTCCGTCGCCAATAGTCCTTGTGTTGCTTTTAGTGTGACATTAATAAACCAAAATAATTCTTTGCAATTTTTTTCAATTTTGAGTTATATTAGCAGGTTTTTTTTTTTTTTTTTTTGGTTAAGTCTTATTTTATCAGTTGTATAGAATTGGAGGAATTTAACAACTGTGTTGTTTGTATTTAAAATTTTACTAAAAATTATTTGATTTATAACTAATTATAATTATTTGATTATTATTATTTGATTAATTATATGATTTAGTGCAGTCATTTCTTTAGCATATTAGCAAACAGTATCCATGTCACGAAGGAAAATTAATTTTACATCTTATAATAAAGTATTGATATTTTTTTTTTAAGTTTTTAATTTTTTTTTAACATTAATGTAGTTTTATAAATAATGCATGTTTAAGAAAACACTAAAACCAAGAAAGTTTTTAGTGTTAGAAGAGTTTAAATGAAATTTTTATCTATGATATTTTCAATGTGAACCATACTATTTAAAATATTTTCATAGCACTGTTGCATAAGATAATTTTGCTGTAAAATTTTTATTGAATGATATGTTCTTTAAAAATGTTTTGAAATTTTTTTTTCTCCCCTGTAGATTTTTACCTTAGTGTGTTAGCTTTGGCTACAGTATGTAATTTGTTTATACTTTTCAATCCATTTAAAGAAGCAGCAAGTTATATGGGAGTAAGTTATTTTGAATTAATTTCTGTTTTGAGTGTAATTTTTTTTAATGTCTTTAATTTTTATCCATATTACAGTATCTTGAATTTTTTATATTGCAATTTTTAAATGACAAAATTTATGTTTAAGCAATGAACATACTTTTAAAGAAAATCTTAAAATTAGGGTCAACTTACAAGTGGTTTTTTTTCCCCCTGTGCTTAAGATATAAAATACTCATAAAAAATTCAACCTTTAAAATATTAACTGTATTATAAAATTTTAATGTGTTATATCTTACTTAAATATATATATTAGCAATGAGCTTAGCGTACTGAATTTTTGTTATGTTTATTCCATATTTAACATAGGGAATTTTCTGGGAAATTGCTTTAATTTTTTTTTTTTTTTTTTTTTTTCTCTATTAACACATTTCAAATTCTTAATTTTATAATTGAAATGAAAGCAAACCATTTGTATTTTAAAAAAGAACTGGTAAAATGTTATTCTTAAACAGGAAAGGGGTGCACAGAAATAAAAAGGAATTGTTATTCTATATATTTCTGCTTATAATTTCTAAAACATTTACATTTCAGATTGTTGAATGGGAACTAACACAGCGTTTGATGTTTCGTGTTACATTACTCTTGGTGGTTTTATGCAACTTCTTCCTTGCTCTAGCATTTGAGGTAATGTAAATGTTTTGTTCCCTGACAGTCATGAATGAGATGCCTCAAATATGATATTGAAAATATATGATATCTGTTGTACAAGAAATTTTATAGTAATTTATTTATTTATATGTAATTAGTTTTAAGGTTATAAAAAATTATATATTTTTATTAGTTGAAAAGGATTACTACAGTGTTTGGTGCATTTTGCTTGCTTGAATTATTTGGTTCAGTTTCATATTGGTAAAACACATGAAAAAGTTACTGTGCATTCCTTTGTAAGCAGTTAGACTGGTGCTCAAATAAGAAATTAATATATATATGTTTGTACTTTTAAGCTCCTTAGCTTCCAAATTTTTTTAAAAAAATTAATTTCTCTATGTATCTGGATTAATGTTTATGAATTGATAAGTGCAAGAATTATACTTGATTATTTTTGTTCATTTATAATGATTTCTTATGAAAAATAGTTGTGCTAGTCAAAAGGAACTTTAAAACCAATTTTTCTACTGAATGTGTAAAATTATTTTATTTCATAAATTCAGTTTAGCCAGTAATTTGAATCGGCCTACAAGTGTCCTGTACTAAGGTATTTGGTCAAGAGGATGCCTATTGTATTTATTATAGATTGTTTGCGACCTATCAAAGCACATATATATTGATAGATTTTATCGAGTTTTTATAGAATGTTTTTTACTTTTTCAGATGCTTGTTGTTAACACTCGCTGGTTGCGATGGTGTGTTCGTAAGATTAAAAATAAAAAAGAAGCCAAAAATGAATACAAGAGAATTGACAAGGAGTTATCTGCAGACTACGAATGGCCCCAAGTTAATAAAACTCTTTATGAATCTGGACCAATCATGATTTCTCAATGACGATTACTGATACGTAGTGCCTATGGCTTAAACTTAAGGATTTTTCTACACAACTTACCTAAAGGGTTAAATGCATTTTTTGCATCATATTTTCATACTTTTTCACGATCCGTTGTTGGATATATATTTTGTTAGATAATAAGCAGGGTTGGATTGAGATTTTACATGAAATTTTTAACTATTTTTATTCTATTTTGTTGTCTTATATAAGGAAAAATTAATTTCTGTAAGGAATATTGATCAATATTTTCTGAAAATATATGTAATTGATTTTTTCTGTCCCCTTATATAAATCTGTTGTATTTTTTGGTAGCATATAAAATAGGAGGGAAAATTAAAACTTAAATTTGGTGGATATTAAGTACTTAATAATCTCTGAATATTTATAATATATATATAGAATTATGTACTTAAAAAAAAAGGCTAATTTTGCTATTAAATAATATATATGAAAATTTCAATTGCCTGATTTTTAAAATGAATTATTTCCTTGTCCCATTTGTATTAACATTTTACTCAAAATATTAAAAATAGGTTTTAAAAATTTGCTAATATAAATGTTTGTTGATATTTTAAAACCATGCACTTCCTTTTAAAAATGTCTTCAGAGATATATTATTTTTACAGATATATATTTAGGGGAGAAGAAACAACATATATTCTATGTTTTACATTTACCTGTGTATTTGTTTCTCAGGTACTTATTATAAACAAAAATATTGTTTTTCTCCTCTATAATTATATTTTCATAATAGCGTTTTGTTTGTATCTATTTTAGTTTTATTAATTCATTTTGAGATATTCTCTTTTATAAAAAGAAGTTTTTAAGTCAATATGTGGTGTGCTTGTTTATGAAAGTTATCTTTTCTCATTCATCCCTGCCTTGATATTTTTTGGTTAGTGTTTAACTTATTTTTATATCTGCATTCAATGTAATGCAAGCAGTTTTTTCTTTTTTTGTAAATGTTTTCTAATGATATATAAAGAATGAATTTGGGCCATATCAATCCTTGGGCCTAAATATAAAAAATGTACTTGAAATGTGTGGGACCGAAATTCTTGTCAATTGATATTTGCATGCTTTTTTAACTATTTATATATCATTATTTCCGCTTTAATTGTACTTATGGTGCTTTTACCTGTCGCACTGAGGTTGTTGTTTTTTTTTTTTTAAGAAAAATATAGGCATGTGATATGTGACAAATGTGATTTGCCTTTTTAGTATTATTAAAAATATAAGTTGCATATTTGTTTATAAAATATTTTTTTAATGAATTTTCTGACATTTTCGTTGACATGTATTCAAGGAAATATTAGGTTGTATTATTTACAGAAATATTTATTGGTAATTGTTTCAAAATTTGGGAAAAACTATTCATTAAAAAACATTTGATGAACTTCTGTTTTTTCTTTTTCTTAAAAAAAAATCATTACAATTTATTATTATGAAAGGAAAAATGTCTTGTCTCCTGCATTTTTTGTAATCATCTGTATTGCCGTCAGGAAACATTATCTGTTGTATGTAAAAAATGTTAGTAAATAGTATTTAAATGCACACAACAGAAATATTGTTGTAATTAGGAGAGTGAACAATCTATTTATATCTCTGTGAATCAGTTATATTTATGAAACTAAACATAATCTGTGAACATTGAAGCAAAAACTGTGCTAAACAGTATTGTATGACTAGAAAATTGATTTTTTTTTTCTTTTTGCCTTTAAATTATAGAAAGTATTGAAAGTATTAATTGTGTTTGTGAAAGAGAAGAGAAGTATAGTTGAGCTTAACGTTGTAAGTTGCTGTTCTATGTAAATAAAACCCTTATGAAATAATCATTGTTATATTTCTTGATAGGAATGCATAACCTTTTTGTAAAGTTAAATATATTTGAGTAAATTTTTATCTATTTCTAGAGTTGTAAAATAGTCTTACTAATATAAGGGCCTCAAACATAGACTGGCATGATTCAATTAAGGGTTAGATTGGTGAAGTTTAAATATTATATATTGCACTGTTTGTTAGAAATTTGTTTTGGTTAGTGATTTTCAATAAAAACACCTTTTTAGCATTTGTGCCAATAGAATCATCCCTTCCAACAAAAGTTATGGTGCAGCATAGCCTTCTTTGGCTCTTGTGCCATTAAAACCTACAGTCACTCACTCCAGCAAAAGTTAAAATGTAATTATGTTAGCTTAGGGATGTGGGAAAAGGGAGTCTTCTGAATTATTGCCCCAGTTGATAGCTGTCTTTTTTTTAAGGGGGGGATTATCAGAAGAGAGAAATTTGAACTGTTTCTGGGAATACTGAAGAAATCGAAACAGCTGGTCTTCTTATTGCAACATTTTAAATGAAGAATAAGACCATTTTAAGGGCTAAAGATTAATTTTTAACACATTGTTGAATGGTCAGGAGTTGCTTTGTTTGCACTTGCATGATTAATTTAAATTTGTGAAACTGAAGGCAGAAAATAAAATATTTCAAAACTTTTGTTCATTATGTTAGAAGCAATTCTGAACCCCATCCCATATATATTTCTATATATATATGGGGAGGAGGGGTGGCTGATATAGTAGTGTAAGGTGTTTAATGAAGACAAGTAATTATTTAGAAATACTAACATATATTAAAGTTGGGTGGATAGAACCACTTACAGATTGGACAAATATGAATATAATCTACAATAATATTACAGTGTCCTCACTTAACATTATTGCTCTTTTATTCCCAGGAGAAACTAATTATCCAATCATAATGTTCCAGTGCTTTTGCACTTTAACGAATATCTCTCTCTAATTGCCCGAAGAAACTGAATCTCCAGTCCTTCTCCCAGATCCTCCAAGCCCAAACAGTCCTCTTTTACGCCACACTCCTCCTGCACAACACCACCTGGTGTCTCTGAGCTTTGTCAGCTGAATTTCCACATATATATGTTGACCAACACATTATATTAGATACTCTATTTGCACTTTTAATAACTATACATTTATAGTAAAAAAATCATTTCTGCTCTTTCAACATTCATTTCAACTAAAAGGAATCTATATCAATTTTAGATTTCGATTCCTTTAGGTATTGTTGGATGCATTGTCATTTATCTGAATTTTTATTATATATACATACACACATATCTACAATTAAAACAAATTAACTGAATTGTTAATGGTTGTAATGTAGTTTAACCTCCTCACCCTTGGCAATGAAAAAAAATTATTGGCTATAAATCTCCAAATCTGGCAACCCCAAAATTTCTCCTTCATGTTAGTCGTTGCTTCGGGACTTATAACGCTTGTGCATATATTGGGGGAAGAGGGCATTGAGATGTGGTTATTCTTTAAAACTTAACATTTAACAGTTTTGAAATTTTCACCAATCACTTTCTTAAATAACTTGAACTGTTATTTTACCATAGGCTGTTGGAATCTTGATCTATAAACATTGCCAAGACTTTGTTTGCATATGCTATCATTATATGTGCATTTTTCTCCTACTTATATTTTTTAACGTACTTTTCTCTTCTAAATCTCAACTATTGCTGAAGGTGAGTGAATGTAGGACAAGTTTTTTTACAATTTTGGAAGTGAAAGGAAAAGCATGAATGCAAGATTAATTATGTTCACCCATGAATGACTGAAAATGTGGCAAGAGCATGCGATTGTTTGAATGAAAAGGTACAACTAATAGATATGAATTGGGCCGCGGTAGCCTAGTGGTCAAGGTCGTGGACTAGCGGCCGGCGGTTTTCGCTCAGTCGCGGGTTCCATCCTTGGCCACCGTGTAGCCGGGGCTGATGCACGTTAAATCTGTTCGGGGTCCAAAGTCCTCCCGTTGGCGTGGTGTGGATGTTAGGAGAGGGGGTGCCAGCTCAGGTGTCGTCCTCATCACTTGACCGTGGTTCAAAATTACGAGGTCCGTCGCCAATAGCCCTCGTGTTGCTTCTAGTGGGACGTTAATAAAAAAACTAAAACTAAACTAATAGATATGAATTGCTTTGAAAGAAGAAAGAAAATTTGTATGATCTTAGCAAGAACATAAGGAGAGGTGCATGGTTTTCCAAAAACCATTAGAGTATATATGAAGTTCTTTGAGTAATAAGATTTTGGCTTGGGAGATGTGTAATGAGTGAAGGTCTGCAACCATTCAGTTGTGGGGAGAATTGAAGTATGGAAAATGTTATATCACGTGTTGAATGGAAATGAAGACTGTAATTTGTAATGTATTTGATTTCTTTTCCCCGATATGACGGCCCACACATCTGGCAATGAGGCATCGGGGATTTGCATTTGATACGTATTTCTGTTACGTCAAAGGTTAAAGGCCCAGGATCAAGCCTACTGCAATGGAGGTTTTTAATAAGTTGTTGAAAACCACAATATATAAGGTGAAGACTAAATTTGAGCACTAGCTAAAATTTTCAGAATTTCATCTTGGCTTACTAAATTATGTACTGGTCCTATGCATTAACTGCAACTATTTATGCTAGCTGGAGAGGAGACATCAGGGTGCCACGTATGGAGAACAGACAATAGGAATGGGTCTTCAACCCTATCCCAACCATAGATGTGAAGACGAATGATCCAGATGCCCAGGCTCAGAAACGCAACGAAGTCTCCAATGTATATTTGCTCATTTACCTTAATATGAGCAAAGAGCTTCGTCTAGCATTGATGGGGACAGAAGATTAGAGTGTTGCCTTGACCACACACTAAAAAAACACTTCCAAGTTCAAAAGCTCGAATCATAAAACTGGCCGACCAATTTTTCAAATGCAAATTGCAAAAGGCAGAGAATTTAAATATTTACAGAGCAAGATTAAGGTCCAATATTCAACAGTTGTGTGAGCCATATAAATTGGAAAAGCAAATACATTTTCATTTAAGCCAATATATTTTAACAGCTTTAGACGTGTTAGTAAGAGCTATGCTTAAGGATTCGAATGTAGGATAGAAAAATTGGGAATAGGTAGTGCCATGTTTCACGGACATTTGGAGAATCACGTATCATATAAACATTCTAAAAAAAACTCAATTCGAACTGTATTGTGGAAGTGTGCATCTGTACGACTTTTAAGAGATTTTGGATCAACCATTTTTGTAGGAATATCAAAACAATAGTGTTAATCATTAGATGTGCCTGATAAAAAAAATAACAATAGGGTATGCACTTCGTAGCATAGGATACTGCATTTTAATTCCAGAAAAGAACATAGTTATTGAAACTATAAATGCAAAAATATATGAAAATAAATTTAATAGGCAAAATTTTAGACGATTATGAAGAAGAAATCGAAATACTACTTGGGTTTGTTGAACCCCCAAAAAACCGAATCATGTCTGTTTATTGAAGAAAGCTCTTTACGGGCCGCATCTAAATGGGCATGAGTGGTTTATCGAGCTTCTCGCATAAGGTATTGGAACAATTAAATGCCAAGAAGTGATAGTAGACGAATTGTTTTGATAAACTAGTTATTTTATTACTGTACATATATCGATGATAATATTTGATTGGGAAGGGATACAATTTATCTCTTAATAGAAGTTTTAAAACAAAAATTTGATATAAAAGTATTAGGGAAAACTTAAATTATGAGGGGTAAAAATATTTTTTGTATGGATTGAAGATAAGATTTATATCAAGCAAACTGATTACATTGAAAAAGTATTTGATCAATTTAAAAAATGATGATTTATTCAAATGATTTCAAAAGGCATAATATTGTTACAAAAATTCTAATCTCGTATGGGTGAAAATCAAGTCCAACACGGAAGATCACAGCAAATGGCGATTTATTCATAAATGTTCAGGATAACAGAAAGCTTAAACCTAGGTATTTTAATGCATCTCATCATTAGAGTTAAATCTTCATTTCAGAGACTTTCAAAAACTACCCATAAGTGTGCAACATGTTTAGGAGAAGACTTAGTAAGTGATTAGATAACATCAACTTACCTTTGTTGCTTCTCATATTCTTAAAAAATCAATCAATAAATCATCTGTGTAAACACTTGCAAATTTTCTAATAACAAGCTTCAAAATAATTTCGCTTGTTCTGTAGAAATTTCGACCATTATCCGATAATCCCAAAGGTACGCGGGAATATCCATGCATCCCGTTCTCCGTAACCAAAATTGTTTTCTGGAATTCAGCTAATTGAAAAAAACCTTATTGGAGATCTTATGCCCACATGGTTTTACATTTAAGAATATTCAACAATAAAACTTCAATCTCAGGTAAAGGATATTTCGTAATGGCGTTGAATTTCTTATAAACAATTTTGAATCTATAAACTTCAGGCGAATGGGGTGGTTTATCCTTTTCTTTTTCTTACATAAAACAACAGGTGAAGCATGCGAGGATTGAATTGAAATGATTGTACCCTTTTTCAACATCTTCTCATTATGATAATCTATGATCGCCTGCACGTTGGAACGTTAATTGCTCAGTTTGGCGATTTTGGAACGTTTCGAAAAAATCTTCACACACCCAACCCCGTTAAGTAAAGACTCCCTGAAAATAAACCTTGAAATTCATTGAAGAGTTGATTCAATTTACGTTTTCGTAGTTCGTCCGACTTGGTTTGGATCAGGTCTACTTCAACTGACTTATGTATTTCACGCTGAATAGATTTTATTTCCCAATCCCATATGATGAAAGTTCGAGTCTCGAAGTTTAAAGCGATCTTGGTCTTATTCGTAAATCATTCATTGGAATCTGAAAATTACAACTTAAAATTAATCACAGTGGCCGCGGTAGCCTGGTGGTCATGGTTTCGGATTCGTGGACGCCGATTTTCGTTCAGTCACGGGTTCGAACCTTGGCCGCTAAAGACCCGCCGGTACTGATGCACATTAAATCTGTCGAGGCCCAAAGTCCTCCCGTTGGCGTGATGTGCGAGTTAGGAGAGGGGGGGCAGCTCAGGTGTCGTCCTCGTCACTTAACCGATGCTCAAAATTATGAGATCCGTCGCCAATAGCTCAAGTTACTTCTAATGCAACGTTAAAAAAAAAAAAAAGCTAAACGATATTAATAAAAAACTGAACAAACTAAAATTAATCACAATAGAACAGGTGATTTGAATAATTTCTTGTAGGAAAATTATTTGCCAATTTTCTGCTAATTTATCTTATAGCGCGGTGTTGTGAATATCAATCAGAAGGTTCAAGAATAGTAGGAGTGGTGTCTTTCTGTTGTATTTATTGTAATTTCTACGATCCAATTATGTTCATAAATTACTATTTACGACTATATTAGGTCTCCAAACAGCCCATACAATCATTATCCCGCTTTAGAGTTCGGGAGAACAAATTACATCGAAAACATGAAAAATCCCTTTTGGCGGTGAAAAAAAACTAAGAAATTAATCTGAATATCTTTCCCACAATCCCATGCGCTCTCGTGCTTCAGACGAGATGCGCTGTCTCCTTTATTTTAACTGTAATCAAATAAATTATTTCCAACACAGGGTGCACAACTTTTTTTTGCTTCCCTGGACCGCATTGGAAGAAGACGAGTTGTTTGAGGCTGAACAAAATAAATCAAACTCTAAAATACAAAAAAAAATTCATGAGCAACAACAAAAAAAAAAAAAAAAAAAAAAAACGTAAGTTATATAGTTATTTTATTAAAGTAAATTTAGCTTAATAATTTTTAAAAATTTTGTGTTTTAAATGGTGCTACATGGAATTAGATTGATATTGTTGGCATGCACCTCATATTATATTTTATATTAACCTTTCATTATAAATTTACCGGATTAAAACAGTAATCAAAATCAATGTAATGTTTGGCATTGAAATTTAGAAACTAATGTATCAACATTTGGTTCGATTAAAGTGGTTACAATAATCGTATTTTTTTTTTTCCAAGGTGTTCATCCGAAATCCTGCTTTTAATTTTACTCTTAAAAGGTTTCACTCTTTAAAATAATATCTCGCAAAAATATGTTCTGAACAATAATAAATGATTGTGCAACGAGAGATATTTGTCTTTGGACAGGTTCTTATTAATAAAAGTCCAATAAAGCGATTTAGTGAATTTAGTCGGCAAATTTTCAGATGGAGTTCACTGCTATGCGTTCCATTTGAAAATATGCTGACAATATATCTGTATTGACTGTAAATGGAGTCACAAAAATGAAAATCATCTATTTATTTTTTCGAAATCCTAAAATATACTTTTAGATTTTTGTATCAAATCGCAAAGTTGGCGGCATATTTCTTATATTTTTAGAATTATGTTGAACCAACTTTTGTTGAAATGCCAAAAAAAATTTTCGTTTATTTAAGTTTACCATAATTTCAATTTAATTTAGAACGCGTTTATGGTTTGAAACATGGTACGTATAAGTTAGTTTTTAACTAAAAGACGCATATTTAAATAAGCAGCCAAAACGACCAAAAATACGAACTCTGCAAGTCAAATGGTATCATCAAGTTATGGTACATATTTTGCTTTCGACATTATAAGCGATTTGATTTCATTAAGTACATCATAAAATCTTTCAAGCATTTAGCCGCGAGAATGAAATTGGCGATTGAGTTTCCGAGCCTTTATAAAATTCAGTCGAGACGATCATTTGTATTTGCATGACCTATTTGTATAAATTTTCTAGTTGTATTATGTGGTGGTACAAAAGAGTTCCTGACATTTATCGCATTGTCTTCTATTATCTTGTCCAAGTCCTTTTTTACCTATCATAGCTAGAGCACTATATGTAACCACACCAGAAATGTTGGCAAAAGATAAAGAAAACCACATTGTTTTTTTCACTGCTTCAATACTCTCAACCAGGGACGTCTTAAGACTTCTTGAGGCCCTGGACCCTTATGAAAACATAGGCCGACCTTTTAATCTAATTTGGTGTATATCCATGTACAGTTCAATAAAAGCAATCTATAGTAAAATGAGGTTTTATTATCTCTTTTATTTCTAAACCAAATATTGCTCGAAGATTGTCAGTGTTTGCACTGGAATCTAGGTGCCGCAACATAATGACAATTCCTGACTGTTTGCATATGAAATATATTTACCCACAATCTGCCAACCTTACAAATTATCTTTGAAAAAATATGTAAATATTTCAAGACCAAGATGAGCAGCTCTCTTCGCGTTGTCAGCGTTTCGCTGAGAAAGAGTTCGGCTTTTACCAAAATTCTACTGACCGTCAAAGAATAAGGAGATCGTGGATTTGGCTCCCTCAGTCTCTTGGTACGATAAGAGATCGACTCCGCATTTTTGTAGTGGACAACTCGGGGAAATAATAATCACCCACTAAACAAAACAGTGAGTCCTAAGTGCGTGTAACTTTGTGTTCTCTATCAAAAAGGATAGCGCGAGTATGCATTCAATCAGAATGAGCAATATGTTATGTGAATATTCGCTTTCTACATTTGAAATTCGCAAAATCTTTAATTAGGTCTTCAAAATCAGTTGCTAATAATATTTCATTTTCAATACTTCATCAAGCTTAAGTTATTCAAACGTGATTGAGTCCAACGATTTCTGAATTCATTTTTGACAAGTTTGAGTTTTGAAAAGGAACGCTCACCACTCACGTTAGTAATCATCATTGTTAAGAAAAGTCTCATTATTATTTTAATATTGGGAAATACTGAGAATAGTCTTTCATTGTACATGTATATATAGAGTGTGTTGAACCCAATTCCAATCCCTTCATCCAACAACTGTTCTTGATCTGCATTTGTAGAATTATATTTTTTATTAATCTTTCTTTTTTCCATTTCTTCTCTTTGCTTTTTCTTCAGATTTTCGCCATCAATGATCATACATGACTGAAAATTCTGGTATTCCAAACTCAGTTCTTCTCTATTAATGTTTTTATCGTAAAATTTTGATATTTTCTAGCATGCTATTTTGATTTCTGTGTCATCAAAATCAGAAATATTTTCAAAAAATCCAAACATTTCAAAAAGCCCCTCATATTTTTTACTGCGCGTTTGTGTATTGCAATTTAGAGAGTCATTTATTGGTAAAAAGGTTTCTATTTAAAATTTCTGGCTGTGGCTGTTTTCAAATGTTGTGTCGATGTCTCCATTTCCTTCAAGGAAAGTGGCCCTAACTCTGCGTTGTCTTACACGCTTGTGAACACTTTGATACTCAAATGATAATTCCTTGACTTTTGACTCGTAATAGTCAAAAGAGTCTCTTTTGGTTTTTATATGCATCATTTATGATTTTAATTAATTTAACATCTTTCGACAAATCTATATTTTTACTCTGGAGGAATAGATTTACTTTGTCAATACGTGCCAAAATGTCATTCCAAAGGATAAAAAAAAAGTAGTTTCTAATTCATTCATTTTAATTTTTCAGTAGAAAGTCGAGTATCCGCAGTCTGTGTTTCATAATTAAGCAATCCAGGCTCATGACAATTTCTGAATATCTGACAATTCTGCGTGTTCTATCATGACAATTCTGCGCACGCTGACCAACGTGTTTTTGATAGGTTTTCAGTACATTTTTATTTCTATAACAGCACAAATTTAATGTTAGTATATTCCAACAATGGTTTGACAATGAAAAAAAATTATAAATATTTTGGACAAAATCAGAGTAAATTGTTACATTATAGATTCTACTGCTTGAACGACAATTAAATTTAAAGAATATCCTGCATATGGTACGTATGTAGCATTTTTTTTTAAAGTTGGGCTTGCAATTCTGAATATTTTCCAGACGTTCGAGGTATTGTCGTATGACTGACCTGTACAATCACACACTAAAGGAAATATTATTTTCCAAAAAAAATTTCCATTGAAATATTTATATATAATTTTATAAACAGATAAGAAATTATTTCGTGTTGTTCAGGCGGGAGAGAGAGAAAATTTACAAAAAAAAAAGAGCATAATTTTTTTAAACTGCATATTATATTTATAACTCTTTCTGTAAAAAAAGCAAATATAATTACAAATTATTTTAATTTTTATGCGATATAACTATTTGTATATTACCTTAAATCCCAAAGAAATACAATTCAAAAACATAATTACCTTTTGTTGTTTAAAAGAAATTAAATTTAAAGGAAGGTTTTGCCGATTTAGAACTGTAGGCCACTCGTTTCTTCGAAAAAGTATGGATTTCCTTCAGGGTCAAATCAAACCTCTTTTCATTAGCCCTGATGCCTGTCATAAAGTAGGGAATGTGTTTTTGTCACTTCTGTTGGGGGCATAAATGTACCTCTTGTCCATTCATGAGTGATTCCTAACTCATGTGTGCAAATAAATAAAAAGTCGCTGGAAGGAGTGCCGCTGTTATGTCTGAGATCATCTTTCCCACAGCAGGAGTTTTATCAATATAAATTGGACATATCTCGTTTTAGAAATAAAACTAATATTTTCCCTGATTCTCAGCAAACGTTGTAAATAGAAATATTTAATATAAAAATAACTGTCTTCAACCAGTCATGTCCTGGAATAACATTTGACAGTTAAAATTATTATGATTATGATCTCATTGAGGCCGAGTAGAGAACTAGACGAGGTCCCCCTCAAATGCTAGGCCTGGGTCCAGTTGGCCCATACCTTAAGACGTCCCTGCTCTCATCCACTGTCAAAGAATAAAATTAAAACCAGCAAGTTTTATTTATCGAACTCTTACCGACAGATTTTCCAAATTCTTCAGTTCTCCAACAGTTCTAGACTATAGGCAAAGTAGACAGTTGCGTACGGTGACACAATTTAGGAGAGACAAAACCGCCAGAACTAGAACGGGAAAAAAGTAAAACACAACCCATTATTTTTAGAAAATATAAATGAGCAGTTAAATTAAATCAATAGGAATTAACAGAAAGGAAGCCCAGTTGACCTTCTTAAATTCATTTTTTTCCCTTAAAAATTGCCAAATTTGAACATTGCTTTAAGAATTTTACTAACATTACCCATAATTGTTGCTTCCAGTGAAATAATATTTTTAAGAATTAAATATAATAAAAAATTATTTAAGAACCATGTCTACTCAAAATCGTCTGAAAAGGGTTGACAAATGAACATGAATTGAGTAATAAATTATCTTTGTTATTCCCAATTATTCAAAAAAAAAATTTCGAAAGACATTGTTTTAATTTTGGTTTACTTTGTATATTACTGTACTAGGTTTGGTTAGTATTTTAAAAGTATATTTAAGTTACTTCTAGAAATAGTAGGTACTGGTTTTAGTTCGTTGTTGCTAGCTCGTTAAAACTGTAAATTTTGTTTATGAACTAAATAATTTTCCTGAATTCTATAACAGTACTATTGTCATAGTTTAATGATGTCCTTTTTCTGGTTAATACAGCTTCTTTTTGAATTTGTATTTTTTTCCAAGAAGAATTTAAAGTGATTTTGAAACTGGGGAAGGGGGTGCATGCTTTGGGTTTGTATACAATGGTAAAAACGTTGGGTCCACTCTGAAACTACACTGATGTTAAGACACTGATACTCGACAAATTTAACGAGCCTTTTTACCCGACAAGTTTTTAGTAAAATCAAGACGCGTGTAATTAGCTGAATTGAAACATCACTGGCCTCGAGCGCGATGAAATGATCACCGATATACCACGGCCCATTTTAGTGTTGGAACAATCTATTTTGTATTTCGCATCACATGCTGTGTAAAAAATAATAAATCAATGGGTGAATTTTTAACTACTCGTGTAGTGGCTGGACTAAAAACACTAATAGCTAAGAGTTAGATACAACCTCACACTAAATTAATGTAATAAAATAATCATTTGTAAGTACTTGCTTTATATACATTTCTTCTTAATGCTGGAAAACATATTGTTACAAAAATTGAACTGTGGGTGTACGGGGAAAACAGTTCAACAAAGAGAATAACGGAGAATGGTGCTAATGGGATGAATTACATTTAGCAGAAATTGTACAGATTAGCGGAGCAACTAATAAAAATACTATTTGTACATATTAACAGTACTTTCAATAACATTTAGCTCACCAACTTACTGCTTCCCACTCCGGACACGTCTCCAATGTAATTACTCGGGCATTTCAAAGGCAGACTCTGCGTCTGCGTGTATTTATATCTGTCCCGGCTAGGGGGGACGTCAGATTCAGGCAAATTCCATAACTCCCCTCCGAATAGAGATTTCAAGACAATTTGAACATTTCCAAGATCCTTCGTTTCGTTGTCAAAGTCTCCAAATTTGTCCACAAGACCATCATTCATTGCTTAAGCCTTTTTTGATGTTCAACGAAAACATTGCAATTGTTTCTTTCTATTTATAAGTGTAACCTTGTAGGGAAGCGTCACAATGAAGGCTCGTAACAATAATCATGAATCATTAAAATATAGAAATTTTCTAAGGATCTATGTTTTCTACCTAATTTGAATGCTTTTTTTACTGGTTCCCTAAGATTTTACCATCTTGAGAGAAATCCTGAATTTATGATTTGGAGGGATTTCTTTTACCTTCTTTGGCCTTACTGTCTTATATAAACACGAATGTCATGATCCCGGTATGTTTTTGTGATCATTTCCGATCCTCCTCCTTTTAAATCAGTACTAACTTTTATCTTCCTGCAATTTCATTTGTTGAGTCCTAATGAAAGCAGCAACACCAGAAGATCTTTATACAAATTTCATGTTACATCCTTTGGCACAGTGCCAGCTTCTTGGGCTTTAAAAGGCAATTTGTTACTTTTTGGAACAATTTTATTGGAAGTTACTTGCAACAATGTCTCCTTGTTTGGTCGAGGTGTGTTACTTTTCAAATTCATTTACCTTGACCAGTGCATCGCATGAATCACTCCTCGAGCTTTTAGGAAGTCCAAAAAATGCGAAAAGGTAACGATCCTGTGTCGGTTAATAGCTTAAAAGCAATGATTATGAAGTTTGAGAAAACAAGTTCTGTGAAGGTTCAATCAGGCAGAGGACGGAAACCAGTACCACAGGATGCAATCGAAGAAGTTGTAACAACGATTGTATACAAAGCACAAGAAAATATTGCTGCTTGCTATGTTGAAGAATAGCATATAATGGACTGTTCGGGAAATTCCTGCAGACATGTTACTTTCTGTTGTGCACAGAATGCAATATGTGGCCCACAAAAACGATGGCCACATTGAACCTCATTTGAATGTGCTAAATAAAAGGTAGCTATATTTCAATATTGATTCTGCATTCTTTAATCTCTCTTTTCAATTACACAGCGCCACATATTCCCATAGAGATGACTTTTGGAACTGATTTTTTTTTCGATGAATTCTTCATTCCTCGTCTTAATTAATCTTCCTACTACGTTTGGCGCAATTTGGTCGCGTACAGAACACTCTGAGCTTTGTCTGTTTATTTAAGGCCCCCCCACCTGTGTTTCATTTTTCTTTATTATGCTATTTTGTTGAGGCGTAGAGACCATGCTAAAATTTCAAGTTTTTCAGACCATTTATTTGGTGAAGTGACCATATATTTGGATAATTATAGAAACGAATGATCATATTTATTTTTATGAAAGAACAGCAAAAATAAGGAAAGAAAGGTTCAGTGATCGAGTTAATATATATATAAACAAAAGATAAAAGCCGATGAGTCAATAACTATGTTGTTTTCTTCGCCCAATTTTCACAAATGCTCCCAAAGTTAATCAAAATGTTTTGCAGTATAACTGTTCTCAAACTATGCATACATAATAAAATATGTGAGGTATCGAGTGATGCACGACTATCTGATTGCAACAATAAACATGCGAAATTAAAATGGATCATAGAAATGCGGCTTTTGCACTTCATTCGGATTCTCCTGATGAATAAGGCTGGTTTCAGACAAACGGTATTTAACTGCAGTATGACAGGAATGTAATAGATGTTAGTTTTCTTCACATCACCAGGCACAGACGTCGCTTACATTCTAAACCCCGCTAACTGAATCAACACAAAGGACAATATTCTATGCTAGGGTCTTCAGACCTAGTTGAATGACAACCGGAGTGAGAGAGTGACAGTGAGATTTAATGGCGTAAGAGCCAAAGCAGGTTATGCTGCAACAATCGAATTCAATATAATAGATCGTTTGTCTGAAGTCAGCCAGTCTGACTGTCGTAAGAAAGGGTGGACGCTGGCTATTAAATGGATTCTTACCCACTGTTATGTGTTTCCGTCCCTGTGCGTTGATTCCGTTTGTGTAGGGGGGATTTTAAGTCTTAAAACGAGACGATGGTTATGATACTAGATCGCTATCCAAGTAATTTATGTGCCCTTAGAAACAAAACCTTTATACGTAGTGATGTAATTGTTTATTAACGTTGCAGTGAGTTTTAGTTTAGTTTTATTAACGTCGCACTAGAAGCAACACGAGGGTTAATGGCGACGGACCTCGTAATTTTGAACCACGGTCAAGTGACGAGGACGACACCTGAGCTGGCAGCCCCCTCTCCTAACATCCACACCACACCAACGGGAGGACTTTGGGCCCCGAACAGATTTAACGTGCATCAGCCCCGGCTACACGGAACGTTGCAGTGAGAAGACATACGAGAGTTATTGGTGACGGACATCGCAATTTTGAACCTCGGTCAAGTGACGAGGATGATACCTGAGCTGGCAACTCCCTCTCAACTTCCACAGAGCCATGGTAGCGTAGTGGTCAGGGTTTTGGATTCGTGACCGGCGGTTTTTGTTCAGTCGCGGCTGCTTCAGATCTGGGCTGTCAAAGACCCGTCGTGTAGCAAAGGGATTATGCACGTTAAATCTGTCGGGGTCCAAAGTCCTCCCGTTGACTTGGTGCGGAAGTAAGAAGAGGAAGTGCCAGTTCAAGTGCGGTCCTCGTCTCTTGACAGAGGTTCAAAATTACGAGGTCCGTCGCCAAAAGCCCTCGTGTTGCTTCTAGTCGGACGTTAATAAAAAATAAACTTAACTTCCATAATGGCTGAAAAAGCAACTTTCTCTACAAATACCAAAGTTTCTCTTCATATCACGATGGTACTGGAGGGGGATGGGTGCAGAAATGTATCTTTTAATGTAGTTGGTAGACGAGCAGCAAAAGCGAACGGTCAATTTTTCATTGGACTAGGTTCGAAACACAGCAGCCGATATCGCTCAGGTCAACAACTATAACCCCCTCCACGGGGTTAGAAATCACAGATCGCCATAAACCCTTTCGTTGGTCTAAGCCGTTTGAAAGTTTGGGGCTAAAAAAAGAGTCATCCCTTTCTAGGAAAGTGAAATGTACCAGTTTCTTTCTTTCTTTTTTGTAGATTATTTTCAAGAACACGCGATCTGCGATATAACCTGCACGTTCAATCATTTTTGTCAGATTTTAAGAGTTATAGATTTTTTTCTTGTGTAATGCCTTCATAATTAAAATTAATGTCGAAAAAGTATAAACATAACACAGAAAATTCATATCAATATTGGAATTTATATTATCGCTGAATTTTTTTAAATATATTATTACAACTAGCGATTTAGTAATCAAGGACCCCGACAAACGCAAATTAATGGATCCGTATATAAGTGTACGTTATACATATAAATGCGTAAAATAAAAGAATGAAACAATATCAGCTATATTAAAAACTACTAACTTTAAAATATGTGTGCTTATTTCCATAGCAAATTTAATATATGAAACACAGTTAATATCCTAAATATATAATAATCTATACAAGTTCATAATAAGAACGAAAAATTTTATATTTAAGATATCTAATAACGAAAATTGTTAGTCTTGAACAAAAAACATTAAAGAATTGTATTTTTATTTATAAATATTACTAATTTGTAGCACATATTTATAATATAAGGAAATCAAAAACTTGTTGTCTCATTAAATAGATTATGAGTTGATGTAATTTTCAACCAAGCCCCCTGAAATCTTTTCATTAATTCCTAATTAAGATACTCTATTCTAGAGTTTTCACACCATTATCTGCCACATTTTATAACAGCGAGAATAATTTTCAAAAAAAATTATGAGTCTTGATACGGGAAATTGCATTAATTATGCCGGGGGAAATTGTAGCAAAAACGTTTTGTGATACGCTAGTATCGTTTAATGGTACAAGAGCTAAAAGAGGTTACACTGCGTCAAAGTAAAGCTGTGATCTAGACGTTTGAAGAATTGAAAGACAAGGGAGTAATGATAGTATTTCAATGGCTCAAGAGGCAGATGTAACCTACCTGCGATCAGGAGGTTTGGAAAAAAAAAAATGAAAATTGGTTGGCAAGGAAGGTCGAAAATAAAAAAGGATCGTTAAGGTATCCCGGGGGTGCGTTACTCGTGTATACCGTAGACAGTAAACTCCATAGGAAAGAAAAATATCACTTGGGTCTCTGGGAGTCATGATATCCATACTTGCAAAAGAATTCAAGTCCCTGGGGTCCCCCCAACCTGGAGTACCAATCCCCTGCTATAATCATCACCAGGGATGCGTGCCCGGCTACTCATTTTAGTCGTCGTTTATAGACATGCATGAACTACAGTGGGACTATTTTTTCACACCTGATCACCACACAGGTAGCAAAAATGTTTCGCATAAGAAAAATGTTTCCTCACTAATTTAATCAGTATGTCGATTTAAATCAGAAATGCTACTTTTTAATAAACTTTAGTTTATCAAAGAGAGAAATGGGTTTTAGTTCAAAACTATCCATTAAAAAGAGGGAGAGTTAAATTACTAATTTAGCAGTATTTCTACATATAAAAGGAAATAATTTTTTAAACCTGTACCACTGATGAAAAGTATACAAAGAAATTGGATAAATATATTTTTTTAAAATCATAAATAATGCTTTTAAGAAAAACATTAACTTTTTTTGATAATGAGAAATTATGTTTACTGCATAAAAATGAAATGCTTAGTTATAAAATCAGACTTTTAAACAGTGAATGCTTTGAATTAGATTTAAAACATTGAGAAACAAAATTAAAGGTAGACTAGGAATAAATTTTATAAAGTGAGATTTTTTTTTAAATTTACAATATACAATAAATACAGAAAAATATTTTGATCAAGTATGATATTGAAACTGAAGCACTCTTTATATTTTCTAATATCTGATATTGAACCCATATTGTTAAAGTAAATGAACTATTTTTTTATATTAATGATATTCAAAAATAAATAAATAAAAATTTGAACAAGTATATTTTTTAGAATTAAGTTACATATATTATAATGTAAAGAATACTTTTGAAGTAAAACAAGGAAATTTTCCTAACGTTGATTGAAATAACTAAATATTTTCATTTGAGATTCTATATTAATTTTATCTCTGATATTTTTGTACTTTCATTTAGAAAATATAAACATTTGCTAAATTATTTGGTTGTTTAACATTAAAATGGATTAGTGAAAAGCAGTTTCTATTAATATTTTTTATGTCACTTTATTTTTCTAACTTATATTAGACAGCATTCAATGTTTTATTTTAAATATTGATACAAAATCTTGAAGAAACTTTATCAAAATATCTTAGTTAAATCATTTATTGGAAGATAAAAATATTGTTCACCTAAGTCCCCGATGATTAAAAAAAGCTTCAAATAATATTTTAAAAATCCCCAATTATACAAAATGAAATGTCTAGTTGGGTTCAATTTATGTTAAAAGAGGATAGAGGGTGCAAAATAGGGAGGGGAAGAGACTGCATATAAATTATGGCAATCAGCATCCTCATAAAATGTAGACATGATACTTTTTACAGAAATTGAAGAGGTTAAAACCACTCAAAACCTGACAATCTATCAATGACACAAATAATTTGTAGATTGATATTAATAAAGATATGCAGCTTTAGGCTCTCAGTGTAAGTTAAGAAAGGTGCATATTAAACATAATTCGAAATAAAAACCAACGTTTTTATATGGTGGCAAAGTTTATTAAAAAAATTATTAAAATATTAGTTAAAACTGGTCGCAAATATCTAAATATTGCATTGTTAGGCAAATAAGAATGGTTCCCAAAATTTCAGAGCTCTAGCTTGATGGGAAGTTGGTTAAATTAACAATAGACAATTTGATGACATACTGATACACATACATACAGACACACACCAAGTGAAATACATAACAATGTTAAAACTAACTAAAATTAATTAATCCGGTAAATTAAATGGTTGAATACAGTTTAGTCAAACCACTCTTGGAGACAGGAATTATTTGGCGGTATTTTGCCAATTGTTGCTAAATTGGTCCGCGAAGCGGACTTAACATTCAGCCAAAAAATAAATAAATTTCGCCAAGTTTGGCAATTATTCAAATTGCGCCAAGTGATTGGGCTAAACTGCATTATTTAAAAAAAATATGAGTTAAAACTTGTCGCAAACGTCTAAATATTGCATTGTTAGGCGAGTACGAACGATTCCCAAAATTTCAAAGCTCTAGCTTGATGGGAAGTTGGTTAAATTAACGATCGAAAATTTGATGACACACACACACACCAAGTGAAATTCAGAAAAACGTTGTAAAAATACTTGACTGCCAGAGACAAAACATGACTTTTAAGAGATAAAATGATTCTGTAAGTTCAAAGGGTAAGCAAGGCAGATCTTACTAAATAAAAATGAATTAAACTGCTTCACATAGTATGCTCTGGAGAAATTTGATACATAGCTATAGCCATACTACAATAACATTTTATTTAAACCCCTCTAAAAAATAAGGAACTGATGCAGTATACATCCAGATTGGCACAATTTTGGGTTTTTTTTTTTTTTTTTTGGAAATGAGGCTTTTCATGAAAATTTTTATGTATGCTGTCATGTTAGGTCTAAATGCATCACATATTAAGTTGGAGGGAACTGAATTTAGTAATGTTACAAAATATTAAAGTAGAAATATTTTTAAAAAACAAATAATTCAAAATACTGTAAAAGATATAAATTTCTAAAATGAAAATTTCTCTTAATGGTTACTAGAAGTAATAATGTGTTCTAAACAATATAATGAACCATAACAAAAGCACAAATATCATCAAACTTGATGAAAAATAACGAAACATGACATCCAGGCTAGTATTGCTGCTTTGCCATTCTAGTATATTCTATGCTCACTTAGTTTTATTTATCAATAAATGGTTTTCTCATACTTTTTAGTTTTTTTTATTTAAAACTAATAAATTTCACTATATGATCCCAAACAAAGATTTAACTATTTAAAGATTGGAAAACAATGAGAATCATGTAAATTGATAACACAATAAAATTTAGCATTTAACAAATAGGTTTTCACTATAAATAATGGGAAAATACTTCATTTGAAATAGCTTTAATGCTCTTAATATTGAGGAAAATGTAAATTGTACAAAAGGTAAATTGAACTCTGCATCTGATACAGAAGCACAAAATTAAAGAAATCATTATTACAATAAATAAAAATTATATTTGTCATCTAATTAGATTTGTTTTCAAAGAGAAAATTTTGCAAAACAAACAATCCTTAGTCAACCGATAAAATAAACAATAAACAAAACAGAATAAATATATATAGTGAAATTCAGCACTCCCTTCCTATTTTTTTAAAATTTCTATACAAACTCACAGCCAAAATTTTCACATGATATACATATAACAGAAAACAATTTTTTTTTACCCAATATCAAGCATTTAATTAAGATCTGATTAATTTGCTTGTTTTTGTGGCTGAAATTGCAAACTTATTTATTTTCAGTTTTAAATTCCTTTTGAATTTCTTTCGCTTTCTTTTTTTTATGGATAAAATAATGAACATTCAGATTGTTTCGCTGAGTAAAAGACTTATTGCAAATATCACACACATAAGGATTTGGTTCAGTCTTATGATAAGAAATTAAATGCATTTTAAGGCTCCAAGCACGATTGAAACTTTTACTACACATATCACATGAATAAGGCTTTTCTTTGGTGTGAGTGCGATAATGCAACTTTAAGCTGGGTCCACGACTGAATCCTTTGCTACAGAATTCACAGATATGAGGTTTTTCTTTAGTATGAACAAAATAATGTTTTCGGAGAGTGCTTTTTTCAGCGAAACTTTTATTACATATCTCACATTTATAAGGCCTTTCCTTAGTATGAATCAAAATATGTGAGTTAAGATGATGCTTCCTGCTGAATCCAGTATTGCACACTTTACAAATATGAGGTTTTGTTTGAGTATGAATTAAAATGTGTAAATCAAGACCTGTTTTTTGAGTAAATGATGTTTTACAAATCTCACAAACATATGGCTTCTTGTTTAGGTGAGTATTCATATGCAATTTATAACTTTTTTTACTCTTGAAAATTTTGCTGCATAATCCACACATATAAAGTAATTTGTCATTTGGAACTGATTTGAAATGCTTTGATTCTAACACATCGTTTACATTCCCTACATAAATTTTAGATGCATTTGATACTTTTCCACTTGCTATATCGAAAAACTCAATATTTTCTTGTTTGAAGGAGAAGTCATTCATTTTCAATTCAATTTTTAGAGATATACTCAATTATCAAGGATTAGTGGAAGTGTTATTGAAATTGAAATTTTTTATTAGCAACATAAAATCTATCTTTTATTTCAGCTAAAGTCGTTTTTTTTTCACATATATTCAAATGTTACATGGACATCCATCGTATTTTCAAATAATCCATAATTCACCTTAATAGCTCTCTCTTTTTGAAACACAATATTTATAAACATTTTAATAATATATTTGTTTCTAAAACCTTTATCACTAGCTTCTATTTCATAAGAAGAATATTCAGATATATATTACAACAAAAAGACTGTCATCCACAAGAAACTGATTCAAATTTTGTATCAAAATATTTCCTTCAGATACGAAAGTTACGAAAGAGTTTCTTTTCTGTTTCGCTGAAATGTTCTTCCAAGAGATAAATTGCATTGCATAGGAGTTGCCAGATTTCAAATTCAGTCTCGAGGGGCAAAAATGAAACAAATTCTGGCCTTTTTCACACGAAAATTTTTTCGAATTGACAATTTTGACGAATAGCCAATTTCAATTATGTCAGTTTTTTTGCAATTTTGGCCGATTCTAAAGATTTGAAAAATATTTCAGCATATGGATCGTCATTGGATATAAGTAATCTGGTATTTTGTAATGAAATAGTAGTGGTATGTTCTCTAATGGAAAAAAGATTTATCATCTAGTGTTTTTGATATTGCTACCAAAAATGATATTTTGCTCTAAGTTCAAGAATTTTTTTAAGGGTTTTACTAACTCTTCCTATATAATTATTATATTCTGGAAACCTAATTTTTTCGAATGAAAGATAGTCAAGAGCAATTTGATTATTTAAAACGTTTTATAAAGCTCATTAAAATTTTAATCATAACAAAGACAGTCTAAATATGAGAACCCGAACCAGCGTTCAACATATGATATAGATACGCTCCCTTTCCTTGCTCATGTTGTGCCATGGTCTTGAGGGTCGCTGTCGCATCTAGACCCTCCCGAGGCACCAGCCCCAATGGATCGTCGAACGTTCGTCCGAACTTCCCAGGAATTAGTATCTCTTAACCAAAGTCCGTCAACAGTAGCCCTCGTGTTGCTTCTAGTGTGACATTAATAAAACTAAATACACAGTATTTGATAATCGTCGTCACATTTCCCCTTATGTTAAGTTTTATTTACTTTCTATGTCCATTATTCGTTTTTCTCTGTTATCAACAGAACATTGTGAAGAGTTAGTCGAATTACTTCCTTCACCATTATTGCAACTTTTATCAGCAAAGCATAACCTAGAATGGAACAAAACCGAGTTGGATGTAGATCACTGAAATGGAAATTAAACAATTGTTTGATTTCATAAATGAAAAACTGGACATCGTCGATTATAAGCAATTTTTATGTTTTCTAGTAGTGCCGCTCCCAGGATAGTTATTAACACAGAAAAGATTTCCGAGCCTGTTTCAAAACTTTTAAAAAGAAGGATTTCAATTATTGCTATGCTATAAATCTTCCGAATATATACTAATAGGAATTTTCGTAAGAGAAGAGGGACTGGAAAGTGATTCCCCCCCCTTATGATGCTGCGATTGCGAATTAACGTCGCACTAGAAACAATACGAGAAATATTGACAACAGACCTCATAATTTTAAGTATCGGTAAAGTGACGAGGACAACATCTGAGGTGGTACCTCCCTCTTCAAACTTCCATACAATGCAAACGGGAGGACTCGGAGCGTCACCAGATTTAACGTGCTTCAGCCCCACTACATAGTGGACCTTCAGTGGCATCGGGGTTCGATTCCATGAAAACCGCCAGCCACGATCTTTACTAGGCTACTGCGCCAATCCCGTCTAATGCCGACCTTATCAGGAACATATGATATTCGCCCCCTCCTCCAAAGATATATACTGCACACACAAGGTCTGCAGTAGAATATCTTATCTTTACATACTTAGAAAAGGACACATTTATAATGTTACCATATCTTGAATTTTTTAAAAATTCATTTATAATAGTTAAGGAATACTTTGATTATACATCCCAAAGGTATACCTCCTTTATTTTAATTTCATAATTTTTTTTTTTTTTTTTCGCTTATTGATGTTTTAAAGTACTTTATTTTTAATACTTCCATCATGGTTCTCATTGGTAACGGTAACTCCCCGTTTGCATTAAATATCATATATATATATGAACTGCAAATGACTCATGCTTCTCTTTTTTTTTAGTCAAAGAAGCGGGAAAAAATAGATCGTATGCTAACGAAAATTCTTGTAGAAATATATATATATATATATATAAAAGTTCCTCTCTGACTCACTTTGTGTGTGGGGAGGGACTCTTAAATGTGAAGATATACAGCCAGGTAATTTAATTCACCACCTTCAATTTATTGATTTGTGAGGGACATGACTCTCCTCCAATGTTTCTACTTATTATTCAATAAAGAATATGAATGGCCTTCAAAGAAAAAACCGTTCGCTTATTCTAATAAATTAGCTTAGAATATACATACAAGCTCTTTTTATGGCAACTGATGAAATCCAATAAACTATTTGTCTTTTTCTTATATACTAAAATGAATCTTAAGAAAGAGATTTATGACTTCAAGGTGCTAAGTGATTTGTCCTGTCATAATTTCGCGGTTTCGTTGCCACTAAAGACCCGTCGTGGCCGCGGTATTCTAATGGTCAAGGTCGCGGGCGGCAGTTGTCGAGGGTTCAAGCCTTGACGCCGCTGAAGACCCACCGTGTAACCGGGGCTGATGCACATTAAATCTGTAGAGGCTCAGAGTCCTCCCTTTACATGGTGTGGAAGATTGGAGAGGGAGGTGCCACCTCAGGTTTCGTCCTCGTGAATTGACCGAGGCTCAAAAATATGAGATGTGTCACAAGAGCCCTCGTGTTACTTCTAGTGGGTTTGTTTAGTTTTTATTAATGTCGCACAAGAAGCAACACGAGAGCTATACTTCTAGTGGGGCGTTAACAAAATCAATTACAAAAGATCCGTCGTGTAGCGGAACTGATACGCGTTAAATCTGTAGAGGCTTCTTTAATGTGTGGAAGTTTGGAGAGGGAGGTGCCAGCTCAGGTGACGATATCGTCACTTGATCGAGGTTCGCGGCCAATATCGCCCAAGTGGCTTCGAAGTGCAACGTCAATGAATAATCCTGTCATGAATGAACATTTTTCCTCCCCCTCCCAAGAAAATAACCTTTAATTATCCTTAAGCAACGTATATTCTTCGTTACTTATGTATTTTTTTTAAACTGTCTTCATTTTTGATTACTAGCATTTTGTAAAAGTAGAAGTTTTCGTAAATGACAAAATTTGTGATTTAGAATTGAATATTATACTTTTGGGAGAGAAGAAAATTAAACAGACAGATAGGGTTACATGTTACTTTGTCTTCAGAACCATAACATAGAAGTATTTTAAGAGGAGAACCGAGGCTGTGAATGATATGAAATTCGAGCAATCTTGACATTTCTTTTTTATCCTTTTTTGGAATTTGTTATATCTGGTAAATTTGGGTGGTGCAACTTGGGATGCTCATTTCTCTATATATTCTATATAAAATGTATAGTGAAAGATAATGAAAAAAGTGAAAGTTAGGCATATTTTAAGAAAATACAGACATGTTAATTTTTATTTTATTATAATAATAAACTTCTGTTTAACATTTCAATGGGGAACAATAACATTCAAGTCAATTGAAAATAAAAATAAAAAAATTCAAGTAAATTCTTTGAATGAACAGTTGATAAAAATAACATTGAATCATACTCATTTTAGAATTAATGACCTGGAAATAATTATTCAATCAATTAAACAGAATTTCCATCAGTGAAATACAAAATTAATTTTTTAATGAATTTGATAACTTATTAATAATACTGGGAATATGGCAGTTATCTAACAATTCAAATAACAAAAAAGTTCTCTCAAGCACAGCAAGGGCTTTTTTTTCACAAAATACTCAAATGAAATACGAATTTTCAAAACTAACTTTAACCAAATATCTCAAAATTTTATCATTCAACATTCAAATAAATATTCATTAAAAAGATTACTAAAAACAACAACCATAATATTTTTTTTCCCCTTCAATTGGCTGAAATATATTTTTCAGAACACAGATTTTTCTTTAAAAAAAAAAAAAAAAAAAAAAACAGATGCAAGTAAATGATAAAACAAAAAACTTTATTAAGTAGTACATATAATTGAATAAAAATTTTAGTAAAAAAGGATTAAAAAAGAAAAAAAACTTAATAAAATCTATATAATCAATTCTGTTGATAAATTTATTCAATGCAAATAATATTAAAACAATAAATAAAATTCATTAGTTTTATGTATAAAATATAAAAGCAAACAAAATAACATAAAAGCATGTTCTTGAGAGATAAAATTCCTTTGCTTGTAAATATGATTAAAAATAAAATTTTTACACAGATATATATATTTTACATATTATAAGCACATTAAATGTATGTATATACATATATAGAAATGTATAAATTTCACAAATATAAAATTCACATACAAAACATTACAAGTAGCAAAAAAAGTAAAGGACAAACAAAGACATTCTGTCATGGTTAAAAAATAAACTGCAATACATTAAAGAGAAATGAAGAATAATTAGTTTTTACTTTTCAGTAAAACCAGTTATGCTGTAAAAAAATTAGCAAGGCATAAATACATAAAATAGGATTAAAAAAATTTTGTCAATTAGCTGAAAGAGAAAATGTATCAGCAATAAAAAGTTGTATTAAAAATTTATACAAAGAGCCATTAAATGTTGGTTGTCTTATACAAGGGTTGTTAAGGTCTACTGCTTCTACAGGTTTTCTCCTAAAATTCCAGGATTAAGAGAACTGTTCTAGGAAAAGTTTATATGAAACTGAAAAGGTTAATTTATAGTTCCAGATTTTTTTTTTTTTTATCAGCAATCATAAATGAAAAAATGAAAGAGAAATTATATATATATATACTGGTGAAATATATTGATTGTACTTACATCAAGCAACAATTGTATTACTGTGAATACAAGATCATATTTCAGTAGTAAAAATGCAGATACTATCTAAATGTAAATTTCACTAATACACAGGACACAGGAACCAGTGTGCTAGTTGCATAAAGAGAAAAGGCAACAAATATTTAAGCAAATGAAATGCATTGAACATTATCCCCCCCCCCCCACACACACACAACATTGTGTGATTGAATCAAATAAGAGTAATTCAAAACTGTTTCATAATAGCATAGACATAAAATGATGGCTTAAAATTAGTCATGTACTTTGTTAATTTCCATATATATTTACAGAGTTTTTCTCAGAACCTGTATACTAGAATTTTTTAAAAATTTATTTTTGCAATATTACCATTAATGATTATGTTTTGTATTTAATACTATAAAAAATATAAATATGGTTATCAAAACAATGGAAACAGTTATCAATACATATGGTATTTGTGAAAGGAATTATTAATGGAAATCAAGAGTTATCATAATTTTTTTTAATGCAAATAATCTACATATTCTTCTAATATTAGCTACCTATTATAAAGCTTGACATAACTTTTTTTTTTATATGGTGCAGAATGTTTGACCAATCACATTCAGAAAGGGCAAATTGTTAGAGGATTTGTAACTACAATTATGCAAAACAAATTGTAGGTGTTTCTCTAACTTAAGCATCAAAAGTCATAATCACATATTGCACATATGGGAAAACAACCTCTGCCAAGTACAACTGCCGAGAAAAGCAAAAATTCATTGAACGAGACCATCACATACTGAAGCAGATCAAGGTATAAAAAATTACTATTGCTTCAGAATTTGCAAGTTCACATACCTATGAAAATCCTAAGAAGGGAATTGCAAACAATAAATCTATGATAGAATAGAAATTTCAAAGCCTCTTCTGATTTATATGGATGCTAAAAGTCATTTCAAGAAGTGTCACAACCATAAAGCCTAGACAAATGATGCTTGGAAGCAAGTGATATAGTCAGAGCAAATGTGGTTAACATAGCTCACCACAATTGAAAAAAAAAATTGTGTAAAGAGTTTGTATTCTATTTGCCTTCTAGATGTGAAGCATGGAAGTAGCTATATCATAATTTGGAATGAGTGACTGTGGGGTTTATGGCACAACAACCAAAGTAGGCTATGCTGTGCCATCACCATAATTTGGAAAGTGAGCTCATAATTTTCTGTAGGCCTTGTTATCACCCTAGGAGGATGAAGGGAAGGGCTATGAGTGTATTTTGACCAATGGAAGCACATTATAATGTAAACATTGTTTTCCAAGAAAACGTTATTTTTTGAAGATGACAATGCTTAAATCTATACAGTTCAACCTTATCTTGTATGGTTTGAAAAGCCTTCACACAAAATCCTGCATCACCTTTGATCACCCTAATTCCCTTACTACATTATTGATCAAAACTCCGGTCTATTTTGGAGAACATAATTCACAACCAATATCACCCCGCTCCTTATCAACTGGATCTTTTGCACTATCTCCATGAGGAATGGTAAAATATTCCACTAAAAACAATTGATGATTTGTCTTCATTTCTAGTCACATTCAAGCCATTTTATACACTACAGATAACCCTATGGTTTATTAATAGTTTTTGCAATTATTTTGTGGTGTTTCCATTATTTTGATAACCACCAGTATATATGACAGAAAAACTTCACATTCTGACATTTATATATTAATTATACTATTTTTTTTTACTATGCATCATATCATATTTTTACTATGAATCGTATCATATTAATTTTTATTATAAACTATACTATACATTTATTATGAATCAGACTATAAGGTAATTGGGAAGGGGAACTAACAGGACTAAGGCAAAAGGCAGGTAAAAAAAAAGGCCTTGGCTCACCCTGGACTGTTGAGTCAAATATTATGTGATGATACTATTTTAATACTTATTTGGGTAGAATGCAGCAGAATTCTAAAGTTAATTATGCTCACACAGAAGCCTTAAGAACAGAGGAATGCATTCAAACTGTGCAATCATGTTAGAATATAATCATACATGGTTATTTGTCTTAAAGCACATTAGAGTCTGGATAACTTTTCATTCTTCAACGAATGCTTGATAAGCTTCCTAATTAAAATGCATGCATGTATGACATATGGTTTTTGAAGCTATAATTATTATAATGGTTCCAGTAAACATTGAACTAACAGGAGAAATAAGTCATTATCAAAGTAGACAGGGGCAAATTGATTCATTGATGAAAACCAAACTGTGCAGTGAATAGTGAATGCAATAAAAAGTTTGAAATTAATTATGATGGCTAAAAAAGATTGATGGTTATAAGCTAACTATGGAAGTTATTCATACTGTTAATTAAAATTCTAAAAAAAAAAATAATGATTTAAAATAAACTTTCAAAATTCACAAAATTATATCTGCACACACACAGGAAATTATATATTCAACTCTCATTATTACAACAAATTCAGAAAGTCACATAAAATACACAGCTGCTATATAAATATAATTCAAAACAAAGGATTTTTGCAATAATAATAATTCATATTTTACTTAAGTACAATAAAAAAATTTATCAATAAACATTTTATGATGATCATTCATATTTAGCTCAAAAAAAAAATCTGGAACATACATCAAAACCTTTGCACATGCTTCTTTTCCTATAAGAACTTTATTTGGAGAAAATTTGCAGTATTAAAGAAAATAGCTTGAAAATACCTTTATTTGGAGGTATATGTCTGAATTTATCAAAATTAGCATTTTTGGAGAATGATCCATCACTTAAAAAATACATTTATCATATATTGAAAATTGCAACATAATCGAATGAATTCTTTGAAGATTATTGACTTGGATCATAAATATTGGTCTAAAAAAATTAAAGTATTAGAATTGCCATAACTATATACTTCAGATCTTATAATAAGAGATAGATGCTAAAATTAACTACACAACAGCATTTTAAATGTAAAACAATTTTTAGCTATTCATTGTACCATACTAGAGGGATCAGCAATAAATCTGTAAGTATCCTATAAAAGACTAAAATAGATTTTGCTAAACAAATGGAGGAAATATTCAGCTTTACAACCTAAAAGCACAAAGAATAAATTCAAAATTATCACAAACAACCCCATTGGGAAAATTTTAATTAGCTGCAACACAGATCTATTTACATCAGTTTTATTTACAATTTCTTAAAAACAAAATAAAATACTCAAACACAGGTGCTAAATATCTATATAGCAATACAGATCATTCTCTTCAAAATTAAAACTACTTAAATCCATTTTTAGCTTTCTCTATATGGGTATTTAGCTCTTTGATAAGTTTATCTTGTTCTGTATACCCTCGTATCAGCAACGACTCTTTCTCTGCAAGTAGATGCTGAATATGCAAGTTCGTATCTTTGGCTGTAGTATTTCCATTGAGATCTGGAATATCTTTGGTTGGTTTCGATATGGTGGAAGATTTTGATGGAAGCTGATTTGCATTGGACGAGCTTTGCTCTGGGCTAGGAGTCAAACCAGTTATTTCATTGGGAGTACTAACGGAAACATTTGAGTTCTGTTTCCCAGTTTCATTAGCAATACTGGTAATACATTTGGCAATAGAATTGAGGATTGGACCATTTGATATTATCTTGTTCATCATAGTGTTTGGGCTTGGACGAGTGTGGCACATGCTGCTAGTTGGGATAGTTTCTGCACCATGCATAGCCAATGTCATGTGCCGCATCTGCTGCTGAATATTTTCTGGAGACATAACTGATTTCAATCTATATGAATACAAATTAAGTATTTAATTACAAATAAACTTACATAAAAATCTCCCAATTATTTGACCTACTTAAAATTTTAAATAAAAAAAAAATGTTTTTTTTTTTTAAAAATGATAAATAAATCTTGAAGTGCCAAGAGCAAATAGTTAAATCTATCTATCAATCTTTCTACGAATTTTTCTCAGAAATTTTCATATCTGTGACTAATTTGAACTAAACTATAGCTTCAAATTTCTATGACCTCATTATAGAATTTATAAAAATGAATGCAATTAAACCATATAAATTAATACACTAACAAAAATTTATTAAAAAATAAATCTATACATTACACTACTAGCCCTGAAAAATATAGTACTAGGAAGTCAGATGCAATTAATTACAAGTTTCTGGAATTATAAATCAATGCCATTGTTGAAAGTGACATTCAACTGAACTTTCATTGTCTGTGCTTCAATAGCCACTATCGCATTTCTAAAAGGATGAGCTAGTCCAAAGGTTGAAGTCAAAAGTTTCATGATTAGTAATGCAATGAATTGGATTCAGTTCTGAAATCCAGTTGTATTTCCACTACAGACTATAGTAGAGAGCAACTGGAATTTCTGCACTTTAAATTGAATGTCTTCTCAAAATTCCCACTAGTGTGAATTTAAGAAATATCAATATCAACTCAAATACCTCATTACCACTTAAAGCATAAAATTAGCTCTGATATTTGTACTATGATTATCTTCAGGGATTTCTAAAACCCAGTTTTCAACAAATGTGCTACACATATGTTCATATCACAAACAATTTTTCCAAGGATACAGTTTGTTTCTATCATGACCTATTTGTTTAGCAAATTTATTTAACTGCTGCCTAATAACTGACACACCCTCAAACTACTTACAAGGTACGTGAATTCTGGTAATGTATAGAAGACCATACATTGTCCTACTACAAAAATATGCTTCTATTTTTCTTCTTTTGGTGCAAATACATGAAACTGTAATTACTGGTGTCTATGATGGTTATAAAAAGCATGAGATGTTTTCTAAAATCAGAGTTACACAAGGGCAGAAATTTTAATCATTGCACATATATATCTTATGCTATTTGTAAAATAAACACGATTTTGATATAGATTAAAGATGCTGTATTTTTTATAAATACAGCTCAGAATTTTATCAGCCATTTATGATAAATTATTCGAAAATTGTTACTCAAAATCTAAAAAAACTTTTTTAAAAAAAAAAAAAAAAAAAAAAAAAAAGAGGATAATTCAAACCTTAAAATAAATAAAATAAAAAGAAATTATGGAAAATAAAAGTATTAATGTCTCAATAATGTCATAAAAATTTGAAGCTAACTATTTTATTAATAAGACAACAGTTTAAAATATACCAAAATATGGGTATCAGGCACAGTTAGCTGTCCATAATCAATTCTAAAGTCTTGTAATAATCTTTTTGAATCACACTGCAGCTAAGATGTTAAAAACCTGAAGTAAATAACAAGCTTCAATGGTTGATCCAGTTGTACTTAACCACTTGAATTTCTCATTTAAAATTTATAAATAAAACTATCTAATATAATTCACAACTTCAGTGCATCAAAATTCTGTTTTGACGTTTCTGTTATTCAACATCAATACATAAAAAAAAAAATATTAAATTAATTTTTGCTTTTTTTTTTTTTTTTTTTTTTTTTTTTTTTTTTTTTTTACCAAAATATCACCAATATATAAAATATATATATGTAAATATTTTTCAGCAACATTTTAAAAAAATTATTAGTTTAATTTACATAAAATATTAATAATAGATTACCCTTGAACTTTCTCATTAACCATATCCAGAATATCCTCATTTGTTTGAATAGCATTCTTCTCTTCCGCAGACAGCATCCTTTGTTGAAATGAAGCCAGTTTCTCTTTCTTTTCTTTTTCTAAGCATTCCATCATATGGAGTTTCTGCTGCAGCGCTGTTATTTGTCTAACAGCTTGACTCCATTGATATTTATATTTTTGTTTTGAGGCTAATGCAGTCTCTAATTTCTGTTGTAATTCAGCCTAGAAAATTCAATTTAGTAATTGTATGATGCAGAGATAGAAAAGGAATACAATGTTAAAATATTCAAAGTAAAATACTTCTGGAAAGTAAATAAATCATTAATTAAGTTATTTTATAGATAGAATATAAAACTGGATTCATTAAAAAAAAATGTCAATAATTACAAAGATAATGTTGAAATGTTGATTTTTGAAAAAGAAAATTTACATTTAAAATATGACAACATCATGATTGTTATACACATACATTCTAATAATTAGTTACATTACCTAATGTTTTAATAATGTAATTCAGAAAACAGCTTAATGGAATACATACTTGACCAGTTTCATAATTATTTTAACCACTTGTGGAAGGGAGATGAATTGGTCAGTAAAGCTGGATTTCTTAAATGCAGTTTGAAAATACATAGTTTTAAGTACTATGAATAAAAAACTGCTAAATTCATTCACAATTTACACAGTTCAAAAAATACTACTCATTTTTAAAAAAGACAATATAAATTGGAATTTTACGTTTAAGTATTACAAAAAAAAAATGATAAATTTCAATTTTCAGAATACTTGAAAAACTTTCTCCCTAGAATGTTTTATTGAAACTTTTGATTAATAACATCTTAACCATTCTATAGACAGATACTTAGAATAATATAAATTTCAGGTTTAAAGTTGTTTAAAATGTTATTATTTTTCAGTTTTACAATATTCAAGAAAATATTATATTCATACCTACTTTCATAAAATTCAATCCTGTTTATTTTTTTTTAAAAAAATCAAATTACCACAAACATACCTTTTCCATGTTCAAAATATTAACTTCAGTTCTTAGCTGTACATCAGGATCTTTATTAACTTGTGATTTTAAATTATCTGCAGTTATTCTTTGTTCTTGTAACTCTTTTTCAAGATCTTTAACCTATATCAGATATGAATATTTTTAATTATTTCTTTAAAAGTGTTTGAAAAAAGGGGAGAAAAATAACATTAATTTGATCCCAGTAAATGATCTTATATTTTTATTAAAGTTTTATTCTAAACATTTTGTTAATGTATCATACAAAAAAGAAAAATACTATGTTAATGAAATGAAGATCAGTAAACAGAAATATAACCAGATTGATAATTTGAAACTAACTCAACAAAATTGAACTCACGGGATATAAATCTGTACAGAAGCCATTTAATGATGCATTTTACCAGGTGTACAAGTATGAAATGCGGATTTAAGACAACAGATGGCACACCAATACAGTTTGTGCATTAAAGATTTGACACTGTGCCATTTTGTTGTGTCATCAACAAGTGTCAGATGAGCACAAGGCATACATTGGAAAAGTGTGTGCATAGTGTTCTATTATTATATCAAAATTTATACTACATAAACAGCATTAATTTTATGTTTTTATTTGAAGAAAACTGCTTCTAAATCATACCAATTGCTTTGAGAAGCTTATGATGAACACGCTTAATTGCAAGATACATGTGAACAATTGGTTTCTGTGTTTCAAAAGTGGTGACTTCAATGTTGCAGACAAAGAACATGGAAAATCGCCAAAAAAATACGAAGATGTGGAATTGTAAGCATTGTCATTGTTGGATGAAGATGGTTCTCAAACACAAAAAACAACTTTTCAAGCAATTGGGCATTAGTCAACAAACTGTTTCTGATTAGTACCACACAAGTTGAATGACAGGCAGATGGAAAACTGCAAAAACACAAGTGATATTTTACTCGCTCAATACAAAAAGAAGTCCTTTTTGTCTTATATAGTGACAGGGGATGAAAAGGATTTATTTTGAGAATCTCAGCACAAAAAAATCATGAGTAGACCCAGGCACACTATCCACATTGACTGCAAGACTGAATCACTTTAGCAGAGAGACGATGTTCTGTTACTGACCAATTTGAATAGCTTGAAAAAAGGCCAAAATATTGAAAGAGGCATCACAAAGTCATTTTTCTTCATGACAATGCTCCATTACATACGGCAAAACCCAGTTTGTGACATGTTGGAAGCACTAAGCTGGGAAATTCTACCCCATGCGGCTTACTCACCAGACTTGGCTCCTTCTGATTACCACTTGTTTTCATCGATAGGTCACACACTTTCTAAGCAGTGCTCTGATTTGTACGAGGATGTGAAAAAATGGCTTGATGAATGGTTTGCAACAAAAGGGGAAATTTTTATTGGAGTGGTATTCACAAATTGCCCAAAAGATGGAGCATACTTTGAATAAAGCACTTTTTATCATTCTTCTAAATTTAACTTTTATTTTGGAAAAAAAAAAAATCCACATTTCATATTTGTGCACCTGTTACATACATAAAATTTTCTCAGAAAGAAGTGTAAATTTAGTTATAATTAATTAATTAATAAATTTTCACGGACTTAAAAATCTAATTTTTAGATGCTTTTGTATACTTTCTAAATCCAGCAAAAACATGTTAATAATTTTTTTTTTTCGCTTTACCTTTTTTAATAAAGAACTGTTCTTTTGCTCCAAATCTCGCACATTTAACCTGTAAATTGTAATTACAATAATAAATAAGACTTTTCAATACCTTAAAGATATTACGACAATACAGAAAAAAACATAATAAAAGAAGAAAACACATTGAATTATAAGTAAAGAATAATTAAGATTTACATACATAAATAAAATATAATATAATGAATATATATAAGAAAAATGAAACTCAATTCATAAAAAAAGTTAAGCAAAAATTACCTTTATATTGAAAAGGAATAATAAATAAGCTATGAAAAATCAAAATAGATATATAAGTAATTTAAAATGACAAACAAGCATGATTCAATATATTTTCTGGATCCAAATCTTTCCACTCAGCAAATTATTTTATAGCAACCCCGTTAACACCAAAAATAAAGGAACAAAGACTCTTAAACCTCTAAAAATTAATAAATAATGTATTTTTACCATAGAATGATATTACCATTTAACTAATATATCAATAAAATAATTAAATACAGGGTGTCTGAATCAAATGTCCCTTATTTTAACAGTCAATTAAAAAATCTATTAAGCAATACATTGGTGGTATTAGGTACAATTAGCTGCTGAATTCATATATTTAGAAGACAATATTTATCTTTTGCCTATGACACTCAAGCTCTGTTTGTGAGGCAACAAACAGAAAAATGGCATCACTGCGAGAAGGCATACATTTTTGCAGAATGGTATGCAGAAAGAAAACTCAATATAGCAATGCAAAGTATGTTTTGTACAGTTTATAAAAGAAATCAACCTGATACTAAGAGCATTAAAAATGTTTTTTAAAACTGGATGAGTACATTAAAGATCCAGAGGTTATCAAATTCACTTTTCAATGTATGTGTGAAAGATGTTCAACAAGCTTTCATTCAGAACCTTTGTAAGTCAAACTAAAAAGCAACTTCTGAATCATCATTTCCCCAAATAACTATTTATAATGTGCTTCAATGAAAACTGAAAATGTTTCCTGCTAAAAATGTAGATTGTGCAGAAACTTCGACCAAATGGATGCTCGAGCATTTTCGGATGCAATTTTCCTTAATTGAATAAGACATGGTGATCCAATTACCTGGACATCAAAATCTCTTGATGTCACTCCACAATACATTTTTTTTGGGGGCTATGTCAAAGACAAAGGTTACTCAAAGAACATTTATGATTTTTAAGACTTTTATGCCTCAATAACCACTATTACTGCTATTGTAAAAATGGAAATGCTACAACAGACATCTACCAGCTCGTTATCCTCAAAGCTACTAAGGGAGCCCATGTGGGTTTTAGTTTAGTTTTTATTAACGTCGCACTAGAAGCAACACGAGGGCTATTGGCGACGGACCTCGTAATTTTGAACCACGGTCAAGTGACGAGGACGACACCTGAGCTGGCACCCCCCTCTCCTAACATCCACACCACGCCAACGGGAGGACTTTGGGCCCCGAACAGATTTAACGTGCATCAGCCCCGGCTACACGGGGAGCCCATGTGGGAGCGCACTGATTTTTTAAAAACATTGTGAATAGTGTTATTAGTGTGAGTTGTACTTTACATTTTTCTTATGCTTTTTAACTTTTTATTAAAAAACATAAATAGCAACTTCTCCAAATTAGGGACATTTGATTCAGACAACATAAATGTATACATAAAAGTGATGACTACTCTCCTCCATTCCCTATCCAGAGTGTTGTTACACAGATGAAACCTTTATCCCCCCCACAGGACATCAGCCTGAGATCACAGGAGAAAATCCCCCTCCCCCAACTAGATTGAGATAGGTTCGAGCAAAAATAATGCAGGCACACAATCGACAAAGAAAAAAAATGGAAAGATGTGTCAAGTTTGAGAAGTTTTGAATGAAACACAATTCCTAGATGAGAAAAGGTTTAATTCTCTCTATCAAAAACAGCTTTGTAAAATTTATTAATGAGCATCATTAAAGTTATGAAGGTTATTTTTTTCAACCTACGATAGTGCTGCTAATCGAAAGGCTAATGTAGATCAGCACACAGTGCAGCTTCCTGACTATAACATATATCACTGCTAAGTTGAAAATATCATTTGGAGCTGAACTACAAGCCTATCAACATGGCAAGCATGATGGAAGGTGATGGGCCTGCACTAGGCAAAGATGATAAAATAAGCCACAATTTAACTTAAAGCAGAGTAAAACGAATAACACAATCTCTAAAAATTAAACTTTATTTATAATAAAATGTACTCAATCATTAATCTCATTATCACCTAATCTCATTACCATTCATTACCACCTAATTAAGGAAAAGATACAAAAGTGATCAAGTGATGTCTTATACAATCCTCATTTTATCAGAAATCTGTATTGGACCCAATCAAACACACTTAAAAACAGGTAGCCAATCACAAAGAACCACAAATAAGATGCAATAGGAAATGTATTGATGTGGTGAAAAAAAAAACTCATATTCCTAAGGCCTCATTGCCAGATATGAGGGATGATGTCATATCGTCAATGATTGCCCAATATACATTAATATTCAATACACAATTGATAACAGAAGGAAATGATGCATCAGAAATTTATTGGAGAATGAGTTGAATTTACAGTGTGAACTTTATAAGAGATGGTGTTGAGTACGGACAACGCAGGAAATTTAAAAATGGTTGAACTGATGTTCATAATAATGTTGGACATGGATGAAAACCTATTGCTAGTGAAGACCTTGTTGAGCGAGTTGACCAAGTGGTTCAACAGAGGTTTACAATGAATGGTGTGTATATTTTCTGGACATTTCAAGGTCAGCTCTGTGTAAAATAGTGAGAGAACATTTAAACTACTGAAAACTTAATGCATGTTGCTTTCTTAAAATGTTTACTGAGATCCAGAAAATATGGCATAAGGCATTAGCCTTAACTTTTCTCACATGTTATGCAAATGAAGAAAGGAGTTTTTGAAATCAATAGTCACAGGAGATGAAACTTGCATATTTTTTAACAATTCAAGAGAGGAAAAATCTATCCAAATAATGGTTTCACACAAACTTCCTGAGAAAACCCAACAATTTTAAACAAGCTTTCACAAAAGAGAAGATTATGGCTAATGTTTTCAGGGATCAGAAAGGTGAGCTGCTGGTGGAGTTTATGGAGCTGGGGACCATGAACAATGCAAAAAGCATTGTCAGACATTATGTCGACTGCAGAGAGCCATTCAAAACAAAAGAGGCATGCTGTCTAGTGGAATTGTTTCAATTCATGACAATGCATGGAAACAGACTGCTGAGGTAACCAAATGACTTCTAGAAAAATTTCAATGGGAAATGTTTAATCATACAAGTTCTGACCTGGGGTGTTGAATGACTTTCCTCTCTTCCAAGAGTAGAAGATAGGTCTTGGAGGGCAACACTTCCGGCCCAACAAAGAACTTGAAGAGGTCATAGAGATCTTTCACAACACATTGTTTTTATTCCCACATCTTTTTTAATGTCCCATCGAAGGTAGAAAAAAATCCTCCATAATTAATTAATAAGAAGTTGTGTAATAATTTAAAGACACTAAATAACCCTCCTCTACATGCATATATAACACATCGATCAATAACTCCCGAGACTAACCCAGAGATGGCACTCGTAGTAAACCAGTAACCAGGTCTTTCTAGAGTACTAATCTTTGCTTGAAACGTGTCAAAATTTTAAGTCGATCGGACCAGGAAAAAGGTTTTTTGAAGTGAAGTGAAAAAGGTTTTTTCCAAGTGGGTGCCGCGATTGCTAGATAGAACAGCAATTGATGGATTAGAGAAGCTGTTTGTAAGCTATTCTCATAACAAAAAGATTTCTTGCGGGGAAAAATGGGGGAGATTTGACGTTGGGTGATTATCACCTAAAGGTGATTAACAAAAGGTGTTATGTTGATGAATAAAAAAATATTTTGCAAAAAAAATGTTGTTTTCAATTTTAGACTCAGGAGTTATTGATCGATGAGTTAATGAATGAGTGTTCATTAACGTTAGAAGCAACACGAGAGCCTTACCTAGTAATTCTGAACCTTGATAAAGTGAAGAGGACGACATCTGAGCTCACCCCTCCCTCTTCAAACTTCCATACCATGCGAACGGGAAGATTTGGAGCCTCGACAGATTTAACTTGCAGCAGCCCTGCTACACAGCAGACCGTTAGTAGCATCAGGACTCGAACTCACGACTCGACAATTTTTCATATGATTTTGTAAACAGGGTTAATAAGTTATTACAGCACTTCATTAGAAAAACAATGCTTTGCAAACTTATGCATATTTTACTCCTATTGTTTCTCCCCCCCCCATTCCACTTAAACATATTTAAAGCTAAGAATCTCATATTACAATAAACATTTACCTTTCTAATGTTAACAATTCATTGAATTCCATTTTGATAGATTCAATCTGATGTTTTGCTTCCTTTTTCTGCTGTTCTTGTTGTTCATCTATTTTCTGCAGTCTTAAAGAGAGCTGAAATATATATCAAGAAAATAATTTTGATAAAACAATATTATTCTAGTTAGGATTGAAAGCTACACAGAATCTAAAATTTTGTTAATCTAACAGCTTAATGCAGGGTATTTGATTCCTCTCCCATTTTACAACTATAAATAAAATTGAATTTTTTTTTTTTAAATTGAAAAAAATACAGAACATAAAATATGTAATAAAATTGAAATTTTTTTATGTTATTTAATGACTGAAATTTTCAGTTTTAATATTGGAAAATGAATTTTGTTTACCTATGAAAATACAATACCCAATGAAATGGTATATCAAATAAAATTTATTTACATAGGAAGCCCCAATATCTGACCACATAAGAAATATAAAAAGAATTCGGTGACAGAACAGAAGAAATATTTTATAGATGATAGTTTCTTCTTTGGGCATGTTACATTAATTTTTCATTTCCTTTTAATTTCTTTAATTATACATGTATTAAATGAGAAAATGAACAAACAAAAACAAATCACAACACTTTCATAATTTTCATTGCATTTTTTTGTGAATTAATGCTAGTCAGTAACACAGAATTTAATGCACCAGTTCTAATTACTGTTATTTTGTAAATATAAAGTTAGGAATTTCCTGCATGCCAAATCACAGCAATCTATATTATTATAGCAATTGTCAAATATCGTCTCATTTCAATTTTTTTTCCTACTTGAAATTTAAATTGAAATTATGTGCTCATGTTTTTAAATTCTGATTTCTCTTTTACTAAATTGAAGTGTGAATAACTGAAGTTTTTATGTTGGATTTCGCAGTTTGTGATACTAAATGCATGTCTAGTCTACAAAACTTTCATTAAAAATGTAACAAATTTCTTTCCCTCAAAAATGTATTTTAGAAAAAGTGTGGATGCAAATGAAATTAAGGATATTTATACTAATTTTGAGGGCAAGACATCTGTAGAGGGGGTTGAAATTTTCCTTTCTATTCTAAGCAATATATGTTGCTCAACAAAGATTCTTTTATAAACATGCAATACACAGTTACAAAAAATTATAAATTAGAGCTTTTATGAAAAAGCTTCTCAAAAATTTAAAACAAATACATCAGTATAAAACATAAATTCCTTTAACTGAGAATAAGGTCACAATAAAATCTACCTCTGTTTCTTGGGATGAAAGCTGCTTTTCTTTTAACTCAGCATCTTTCAGAGTTGTTTTTAACTTATCTTCCAATTTTTTACATTCTTGAAGCTATGGAAGAAGAATTTTAAAACTATGTGAAGTTAAAATGAACAAACTTTTAACTGACTTAAACTTTACAGATAATGATTCTTACTAAAATATTTCAGTTCAAAAAACAAATTCAAAAGGCATTGTTACTAAATTGTGTTACTTCAAAAAAAAAAAAAGTTTTTCATGAAAATTTTGTAAATACTTTGTAAGAATTTAAGTATGCTGCATATATTCATGCATCAATTATATATATCTGAAAAGATTGTTCTAAGTTGCAAATAAATTGTTTCACATTATAATGAAAAAAATATATTATTTGATCAAAAGATATTCTGAATGAATAAATTTCATTAACTAATTCAAGTGACAAAGCTGAAATAAAAAATAAAAAAAAATGAATAAAATTTCATAAAATAGATCACCATTTTCTTCAAGAGTTTAATTATCATTTTTATTAATATAAATTATTATTATTATTATTATTTTGTGCTTTTATAACAAAAACATAAAAATAAAAAAAATCATCCCAAAATAACTAGTTTAAACATAAATATCCTACCTGTCTTTGAAGCAATAATTCTCTTTCCATATCTCGCTGCTTCCATTCTGAGGTGAGAACAGATAAGTGCTGCATTTCTTTATCTTTTAGCTTTAAAGACATAATTATTTTTAATAAAAAGAAATGTGAATATGGAACAAAAAACACTAAAATATTTAGATATGCATGACATTATATGCAGATCCATGATTCCAGAGTGAAATTTAGACAACTTCAATTCATAAATTATATAAATTTGATTATTAAGTTCCAAAACATTAAAAGAAATTTAGCAATATTTAGAACCTATAAATACATTTTTAAATGGTTACTAAACCTAATTTAGGATTTTACAGGTTAAAAAAAAAATAATAAAAAAAAAAAAGTAGTTTAAATATAATATGTTCTTAAAATTTGAATAATTTGTTTATAAAAAAGGAATAAATTTTATTACTTCTTTCACAGTTCATAGCTCCAAGCACTGTCAATTGATTTTTTTTATTGGAAAATAATTTACATAAAAATTAATTATTGTATTATAAAGATGTAGAAATATTGCTTTAATTTCATAATTGTACTTTTAAACATATATGAATAAATAATTGATAATATTCTTGCATACAATTACAACAAGTTCTTATTACATATACACAGAAGAAAGTTTACCAAAATTATATATATATATATATAATTCAAAAGTATTTAATAAAGTACTTTGCAAGTATTCCATTAATACCTGAGCTCTGAAAAGTTCTCTTTGCCTCTCTTGCCATAATTCTAATTCCAAAGCTGCTTGAAGAAGTTCATCTTGAGTTAATCCATTTTGCCTTAAAAGAGGTACATTGAAATTTGGAACATAACTACGTACCTGAAAATGAACAAAGAAAAAAAAAATAATTAACTACTTGACAAAGGTAAAATTAGAAAATATTTCAGAAAGTATAAATTCATACTAAACTAATAATAATTTTTATTCTCAATAAGGAAATAAATCTGTTTCCATGGAAACTTTCAAAATAAAATTTTCAAAGAGTTTCCTGTAAATAAAAATTCTACATTAATAAAAGGAAGAATTTGGGAGTGTGTATGAATGACTAACATAATATGTGATGATGGTGCGCTCCTAAAGAACAATGTTTTAAATTCACTTTATATTTTTTAAAATTCAATGTTGAACCATAATTTTGGTATACTTTGTGTGACTTAGCTCTAAAATGAATAGTCACAGGATTATGATTCCTTAACAATTTGAAAAATACATATTTTTTAAAGATTGACTTTATTCCAAGTGTGTAAATTAATAAGCCAATTTCTGAAAATAGAGCAGAAAACAATTTATTATTTTTAAAAAGTTCCATCCAGAAATCTATGAATCCAAATCACATGGTATTCATACAAGATGCAAAATAAACACTTGACTCTCAGTTGAGAGTATGTTAATGGATTTCATAAGTTTTTAAAAATACAATAAATAACATTAAATTACACAATTTTTGCTTATTTTTACTTTCCTACAAAAAGATTTTATGCATATTGCATTAAGGTCTATTTTTACTCCTTACAATTTATTCTTCAAATAGATTTTTGGATATTATTATATTTATTCATTTCTATATTCTTTGTTGTAGCATTCTGATTTTTTTTAATGGATGTTCACAAAATATTCTTTCAAAAATTAAAATTTCAATTTTGACAACACAGTTTGTGTGTTCTGTTCCTTATAGCTTTATTTTAGTAATTATTAGAATCATAAACTGACATTTTGGCACTAGTTGTTCTACCATTGGCAGCCCCTATTATGCCTAAATTTATAAATTTGGTTTGCTTTGATTACAACAAAACCATGCTTTCAATGAAGATTTATTTGAAGTTTCAATGAATGATTTTTTTTTTATTATTTAGATGAACATTATAACAAGATGGGCCCTAATTTTTTTAAAAAAATTATGCTTGATTGCTGGATTGTTGATTAAGTGAAAAATTAATATTTAAGTTAGTTGCTAATAAACAAAAAGAAAATAAAGAGTTTTTACTAATAAGTAAATAATTAAAAAAAAAAACTTCACACAGAATTCAATAAATTGAAAATATTTTTGCCCTAAATTATCATACTTATTTACATAAAAAAAATTCCGAAATTCAAATGATTTTTAAATCATTAGATACTTTTCTTTATTTAAAAGTTACAAGAAAGTCTAGAAATATTTTTTGGTGAAATGCTCATACAATAATTTTACGAAAAGGTGAAGTTGTTTTAAATACATATAAATTAATTTCTTGCATCACATTTCTTGAATATATTTTTAAGTTTTGTTATGTAAACTAAATATATATGTTAGTATTCTGGCATTTGTTTTTATTCATGTAACATCAATACTGCTGCAAAAGCTTGCCCTTTTCATATTCTCATACTGATGCAAATATCTTTTCATAAACTTAGGAGTCTGTTTGGCCATTTTGCAAAACCAAGCCATTGATGTGATTATTCCAAATATTTTTAAGGTGCCTCAATGATGTATGGAAAGAACTGTTAGCATATTCCTGCCAAAAAAAATGTGCATTTTAAAGAGTTTTTCTTAATCACAATTTGATTTATTGAAATCTGTTAAATAACAAAGCCACAATGGCTTCAAAAGATTATATTAGTAAAATTAAATTTTTTTTTATTTTATCAATAATAAAAAGAGCTTATGTATGTATATGATATCGTGCAAAGATGGAATGATCAAAAGCCCAAAATTTAGTTAGCTGAAACTATAGGTCATGATCGTATACATGTCTAAGAAATTTTTAGAAATTCCACTTGATTTATTGAAAATTCAATGTTGAAGTTACCAAATAAAAAGATTATGTTTAGGCAAAATAGACCATCTTATCATATATGCTAGGCTGCATATAAGTGGGGCCACTTTTCTACATAGGACGCAAAAAAAAAAAAAAAGAGAGAGAGAGAAAATTAGAATTAGAGCAAACATACCACTACCTAGCGAGTCATGTATGCGTTGTGTTAGTGTGTGCATGCGCAAAGTAAAAAAATGGGCAATGCAGTGGACTTGAATGATGTTCAGTTAATGATATCGTTTGCGGACGTAGAGAAAAGACACCGATACAGTACACTGGTTCCCCCCCCCCTAAAAGATGACTGATCAATATTCTCCACTCCCTCCTACTTGCATGCTAGAAAATTCCTAGCATGAGTGAGCAATGATTTGTTTCTAATGTACATTCATTTACTTAATGATAAACTCCAAAAGTTAATCTCGTCACTGACTGTCATGTTATTTAGTTGTAGTATTTTCTGAAGTGAACAAGCATACTATGTATTAGATTAAGAGTGTGTGTGTAGCTCAGTGAGTGAGTAGCTTTTACTTATATAAATTGCATTGTATTTGAATTAAGTGTGTGTCAGTTTTGTGAGTAGTTTTTCCTGATCTAAAGCGTACTGTATTTGGATCAAATGCATGTGAACAGTTTTGTAAGTGTGTTTTTACTTGCTATTGTAAAGTCATAAATAATAGTACTAAAAAGAAATTGGATTTCATTGTTTTGCTGGCACACACAGTAAAAGAATTTCGGTTTATGGACACTTTTTAAATTTTATGACTATAATAATAGACATTACGGTATATTTGGAAAACAAAATGAGCCTTAAGAAAAAATCCAGCGGAGCAGAGCTCTGCAAAAAAAGCAGCTGAAAATCAGCAAAAAAAAAAAAAAAAAAAAAAAAGACTTTAAAAAGTGCCTAAGATAACAAGTTTTTTGTTTCAAGTTTTGAAACTGTACCCTCACATTTTCCCAAACTTATTCATTTGGCAGAAGAGAAATTGGGAACAAAAATAATAAACAAGGACAACCATCAATGTCCCAAATTAAAACTGTCACAGACTCTTACACTACTAAGCCTATAACAATACACTTTTCGTGCAGTGGCTTCATGCTGGAGAACCCGGAAACATGGAATATAAAAGACAATGTACAGGTATCACAGATACTTAAGTCAAATTCAAATCAAGAAGCAGATTTTTTAAAATTTTGAACACTGTTATGAAGGCATCAAAATTAAACACAAACTTTCAACAAAATTATTTTTTGGTGAGCAACTGAGTGGAGAGAAATACAAGAACGACTGGCTCCTCTATTCAAAATTGAATGAGTGAGTGAGTGAATGTAAAGTTTATTGGCGCAAGAGCCAGATATGGCTCTGCTGCGCCAAACAAGATTAAACTGTGGTCTAGACGTGAAATTGAAAAAAGGTAAAAATGGTTGACAAGAAGGAGGGTCGAAAATAGAGAAAGATCGCTAGGGTATCCCGGGAGTGCGTCACCCGAGTTTACCAAAGACAGTAAACCCCATGGGAAAGAAAAAGATCACTAAGGATTCAAAATTGAAAAGCCAGGTATTTTGTTTCAATTGCCCTCTCTTCCAGCCTGAGGGAAAACAAGGGGCTTTGGCAACTGGCTGTAACGATTGGAAGAACTCTCTTGTTCTTGCTTCGCAGCATGAGAGGTCAGACGACCACTCATGCTGCGATTTTATGTTAAGAAAAGGATGATTTTTATGTTAAGAAAAGGGACCACCTCAGAATAGAATGCAGCCCAAAGTCAATATGACAGGTGAAGTATTGGTGAGATCTCCTTACAAAAATTGTCTCTGCTGTGAAATTTTAGTCGGCAAGAGGCCTTCCATTCAACGACTAAAAACTTGGATCTGCATCAAACAGGCTTTTCATTAGAATGCCTTGAACTCATAAAAAAAGTTTGATTCATTTCTTGCTCAACATCTGACAAAATAATAAAAGTGAAGGGAGTACATTTTATATGTCATCTGACATTTGTAGCAAGTTCATAAGACTTAATGGGCAAAAGAGTCTAGCAAGAAATCTTAAGAGATCAAACTTGCACATTACTTTTTACTCATTATTGACTCTACACCTGATGCTTCACACACTGACCAGTTGGTTGTAGCACTTCGATACATTTCTGTCAGCATAGCCTGCACCAATAAATGTCTTGTTCGAGTGCTATCAGATGTCTCTCATAAAATTCAAGATATGGAAGCAGCAGCTCTCAACTTGATTGAAGAACTTGAGCTAGATTTAAAAAACTATCAGGGCCAAAGTTATGACTATGCTTTAAACAAGTCGGGAGTGTACTCAGGTCTTCATCTGAGAATATGAGAAAAAAATGTCCTTGTTGAGTTTGTATCATGTGCAGCCCATTCCTTAAACCGAGCTGGTTGTTTTGATAGAGAAAAAACCTGTACTGAAGCTATTGCATTCCTTTTTGTTCTAGGACTATACAGTTTTTGTCTCATCATCTACTTATATACGGAATATATTAAGAGATCATGTGCAAAGAAGCAATGAGCAAAAGCTGAAAACTGAACACAGATTCCTTATGTTGAAATTGTTAAGTGAAATTAGATGGTCTGCAAGGGCAGATGTTGTCAGAACTCAAATTACAAGTCGTAACTAAATCAAGAAAGCCCTTGAAGATGTAATTGAAGACAATACTCAGATGCCTGACATGTGATTTACAGCTGAAGGATTCCGCAAAACACTAGAAAGTTTTCAGATTACTCTGTTAATGGTGATTTGAGACGAAATCTGACGAAGGATGGACAAAACTAGTGAGATACAACAGAAGGAAGAGCTTTATCTCCTTGATGCTACTAAGAAGTTACAGACGTTATCTTTGTTTTTATCTGAAAAAAGATCCAGCTTTGATGATTACGAGGCATGAGCACCGTAACTAGCTAATGAGCCTGAGCCCAGCTATAAAAAATTCAGAAAAAGGAAATTTTTTTCAGATGAGAAAAGAGACTCAGATTTTGTGAGAATGACTCCAAGAGAGATATTTTGAACTGAAGTTTTCTTACCAATTATTGACAATCTTGTAACACAATTAAACAAAAGAAGGGATTGCTATGAAGCTCTCAACACAAGATTCTAGATATTCAGAAATTTTCATGAAAAGGAGTAAGAAGATGTGACAAAACAGGGGAAATACGTGGCTCAAAGCTATACCAAAGACATCAATGAAGAACAGATTGTGCTATAATGTCAAAGTTTCAAAATATATCTGAAGATAGAAAAAAATAACAAGAGAGATCTCTTCCTACATCAAGAAAAATAAGTTAGAAAGCAACTTCCTAAATTTAGAAGTCACAATGAGAATTTACTTGACTCTTGAGTAAAGCTTTTCTGCCCTTAAGAGAGTATGGACTGAAATGAGATCTACAATGGAAAATGAAAAGCTTAACAGTTTGATGTTGCTATGCTCTCAAAATATTACAATGGAAATTGATTACAATGATATCATCAATGATTTTGCAATGATCAAACCTCTAAAAAAAACCTTTGTTGTACAAATACAATGACTCAACAAAGAATAAGGATGTCTAAAAGTAAAAGATAATAAAGCAATAAGCAATGAAGATGATAATTAACAAGTTGAAAACAGTTCATACAAAAAGATATATTCTATACTGCAATTGCAAATGATTTCATTAATTTAGTGTACTAATTTACAAAAGGGTAGGTGGGTGGTCCATGATGCCATAAGGTAAGAAATGAACAAGAGTGGCCAAACCATGCCACTACCCTTTCCTTGAGGCTGCCAGCCCAGGACACGGCGAGTCCATAAGATATGGATAATGGAATCTCCAAACAGCAAAAACAAATAAAAGGGAAAAGTGTAAGAGTTATAGAAAATCCCTCCTGAGTCAAAACTGTCAAGGTAAGAGCTGAAGAAGGGGGTATTCAGGAAAGGGGGGGGGCAACAATTTGAAGTGCATAGGGTGCCAGGAAGGTTAAAAATGGCCCTTCATTTTTATATATATATGACACCATGGTCTCTCTATTTTGCTCTCTTCAATTTATATTGTATTAAGTTTTATGCAGAGAGCATTTTATTTATTGATTGTTTGTTCTTAGTAACAAAATTACCATGGTTTTGTAAATGAAATATCCAAAATGAGTACTCTTTGAAAAAGTAAATTTTAGTTTGGAAACTATGGTTTGTGTATTCTGTTTGCCTATTGTCAAACACTGTCATTTAATCAACATGACACTAGAATTAATAAAATTACTGCTAGGACAAACATGAGCATTCATGGAACGCTATTATGGCTTTTTTACACAAATAAATAATCTAGTAGCCATTATAGTAAATGCAAAATCCTAATATGCAATAGAATTCACAATCATCAGAAGATACATGCACAAAAAGATGTATTAAAACTGTTATTTTTTTTATTATTATTATTATTAAGTGATAATATTAGACTGAAAAAAAAAAATTTGAAAAGGAAGCACTTGCATCTTCTAGCATATTTATACCAGTAATAATTTACATAATACTAATGATTTGTCATTTAATATTATAATTAACACTTTACTTGCATACAACATCCATATGACAGGTAAACGATTACAGTTTTTCTCAACAAAAGCATTAGCTATAATAGCACTGAAGACCTTTTACAAGCTGTGCTCATGATTAGAAATTTATGCATTTTTGTTCTGAATGGAAAGACATTTAATATTTCTCTAAAGCTTAATGATGCAATTATTTATTACTTGCTGAGACAAACTATTTTATTAGAGGATATTTTACATAACTTCGCTTAAGAGATATCTTTGCAATACAAAATAAAGCTGTAAATTTAATAAATTTTTGAAAATGTTGTCGTTCTCCATTTGATATGGGCTCCCATTAAAAATATTTTATGCTTGCTAGCTCGATTATCAAGTTCATAAATTTCCTTGAGTGAATAGTAGTAGTGACTTCAAATAGTCCTCTAAAATAATCTTTTTTAAAAAAGATTATAACAGAAAAATATAATGTAACTAAAAACATATTTTTAAGATATTATAAATATCTTTTTAATACTAATAATTCTAGTGACTAATATTTTTCATATCAATAATTCAAATGACATTCTTATCAATAACACTGTTATAATTATATAAATCACACAATAGCAATATGTTTATAGTCAAGATTAAAACAACTTAAGAAATGAATCAATTTTACAATGATAGCAATGCATTCCAGAATTAGAAAAAATTGAGAATAACTTTAACATCGTCTGAGAAATTATCACATGCTTTGAATATATATATATATTACTAGTTTTATTTAGAAAGTTTATTATCAAACAAAACTTTGACCAATATATTTTTTTTCCTCTCAAAAGCCTGCATTTTCACCAAGAATTACTTAATTAAAGAATTTAAAATTTCTGTGAATTTGAATATTCAAATTCAACACAGTAAACATAATAAATTTTCCTTATCAGTAAACATAAACTTTAGAGCATTTTTTAAGTGTAAGGTTGGCAAAAGATATTTTATATTAATATATTTTACCTCATTATAACATGAAATGCTGGATTTATTAGAGTGATGATCACATAGTGCAGAAGTAGGCCCAAAATCAATTAATGTCAAAGCAGCATAGATCTCACCAATTTCATATCTAAAAATATTCAAATATTCATAACAAATCAAGTACAGAAAATCCCAACGAAAAAATTGAAAACAAACAGTTAAATAGGAAAAATAAAAATAAAAAATATTTCAATAATTACACATCTTTAACATTCAGTTAACAAAAATGGAAAACAATTCTTGAAATATTTTTTATCATACCCTTCTGGAGACGTCACAACAACTTTGCAAGTACTCATTTGTCGCATACCTTGTTTTTTATCAACCTGAAAGAAAAAAGCAACTTTTATCTTTCAGCAGTATAAGTGTTTTGTGTTCTTTTTGCAGAACTAAGTAGAGCCTATAAAATTTCGTATTATTCCTGTAATATACAAGTACAATGAAATATAAATTTTACGTACAGAATGACTGACACAAGCAGCATCTAAAACTTGAAAAAGATTTATTCGAGCAGTGCCAACTAGTTGTTCTTGACCACCTTTTTTTCTGTGAAGTACTTCCAGAATAAGAGGAGTCCTGAAAAAGTATATCTATTGAAAAATGTGTTTTCTTAATACTATTAATATTTCATTTACATGAAAAATACAATTAAATCAAATGCAACTGAATATAAACTGCACAAAGTAGCATTCCAGAGATTCTGTCCCAATTAAAGTTATGCATATAAATTAACGTATGATTAAAAAATAAGTGAGTTTATCATGATATAATTTCAAATTAATTATATAACAAATTAAAAAGAATAAAGTTAAATATATGCTTAGAAAAAAATATGATTATGAATTATGCGGATTCTTAGAACATATTAACATGACATAAGAAAAAAATGGAACATAAGTTTTCGAATGATAAACAAAATAAACTTTTTATTCTTCAAATGGCTACATATATTTAACAAGATGCATCCTAAAAATGTAAATTTATCCTCTCTACAAGTAACAACTAATAGTTTGGAAATAAGTGTTCCAAAATGAATCTTGCTTTAAAAAAAAAAAAGAAAAGAAAAAAAGTAGAAAACAGAACTTTTTTAAAAAATTGTAAAAAGTAAAATAAACTATCAAAATTCAAATTATGTCAAGGAAGGAATTTTCAAAAGTAATCTCAGAATCTTACCAATTCTGAAAATGACAGTCATGTAAAGATATTAAGAAAAATAGTTTTACTGAATATTGAAGTTTTTAGTTAATATAATTGTTTTTCTTGACGCAAATTAAAAGCTCTTCCATTCTCAAAAACAAAGAAGTTTTACATTGAAATAAAAATTAGTTAATTTCATTCACAATTAATATTTTTTTATTTGGAATATATATCTTCACTTATAATTTAAGAAGACATAATTAAAGAAAGGTAACTGAGAATGGTGTAATTTATTTAAATAAATAACAGCAAACTGACTAGCAAAAATACAGAGCATATAGATATCATTCATAAAACTCTCTCCAAATAAAATACATAATTTTAATTACATAAAAGTTTCCAATTATTTCAATCTTTCCCATTTAATAAAATAAATTTTGTCTGAATTATTCAACATCAATTATAATACTATAGAAACTTGTTATTTTCATTTTAGTACTTCAACATACTGAAACACTAAAATGAAAACAACAAGCTTCAAGTCAAAAAAATTTCTTTGATGGTAGAATGGATTTTATTTTTTGGACCCAGAAATTACATTAATATAATTCAATGTAATCAAATAAAAGTAATAATTTTTCACTATTATGATAAAAAATATATTTAAAATTGAAATTAATATGAATATAATAACATATCTTACTCCCAAAATGTTGACTTCAATAGGGCAAATGTTGTTGCAAAATTGAAGGCACAATAACCATGAGGAATACTGATTTCTCGCTTTGGATTCACTTCAACATCAGGATGAGTAATCATTGATGACGTAGTACCAAAAAAGGGATAAGAATACCTGAACACCAATAAAAAAAATAATGTTTAGATACTAATTTTTATATGTAAAAGCATAAATGTAGTTAAACATTGCACACACACACAGTTACATGCCACATGAGCTTTAAAGAGTCCCCGTCACACAATTAAAAATACCATATGTGAGAAAATAAACAAGAATTATTTTAGCTTTTCAGGTGTATTAATTTTTTTTAAAAAATAATTTAAAGAGAAAAGAATGGTTTAATTCTTACTCTAGACCCTTTCCTTCCTTCTTTAAGTGTAATGTCAAACAATTATTGACAAGAAACGGTAGTCAGTGCAATTTTTTTTTTTTTTAAATCAGACAAATCTTATTTAATCTAACCTTATGTAGCAAATTGTCCAGAAACTGTAAAATTTTTAAGAATACTGCACAGAGAATTATATTCTTGAAGCTTAAAAGATGCTGCATTATTTGAATGTTTAGCAAATTTTTTGTTGTTCATCCAGAACATTTCAACAAACTCTGATTCTTAGATTCAACTCCAGTCAAGTTTATGTTTAGAAAGTTACCCCCATGTTTTTAAGACAAACTAAAATAATTAGCACAGAATTGACAATATTATCAAAACAAACGAAATTCTTGAGATAATTTGGAATTAGTACTATATTTATAATTTTATTAGAAAAATGAAGCCTTGCTAAGTCAGATTAATTGGGATCAGAGTCAGTCTACGATACTGAAAATCCAGTACGATACTGAAAATCCAGGTTAACTGAAAAAAAGGAAAAATAAAATGAAACAAAACATACTTTCAAAAAATCATCTTTATATATTGGAAAAATCAAGTAGGAATCTTATTTACAGAAGACACAGAGATCTAATATGGACCCAAAAGATGTGTAATTACAGATGCTTCATTGTATTTTCCATTTAAAAAGTGTAGCACCATATGACATTAGTCACTAGTAATAAGAGGTGCAACTAAAGTTTTATTGACATTGCACAGAATATTTGTAAAGCCCCCTCTCCTCTATTTCCATAGCTGTTACATATATTCACAACTATTAGCAATATTTCAATAAAGAACAAATGGATAAAACAAATGTTATTACAGAATTTTGTAGACTGCTTCTCAAAATAAATGTATCAAAAATTTTGAGCAGGCTGATCTGTGTTATCCAGATATGCAAGTTAAAGGGATCAGGCACAAAAGGTTTTACTGTATTTCCATCTGGAAATAGAGACTAATGAAGAAAAAAATAATAAAGTTTGAAGATGCACCTCCCCCTTTGTCTTTCAGCTGAAAAATTCAATAGTTTTTTTTTTAAATTTGAGAATGGAATTCTGTTAAAATATAACATCTCTATACAGTACAAAATTATATAACACATAAGATTCCATATATCATATACATTTATTTATCAAGCTTCTAAAGATAAATGTAATATGGAAAAAATAAAATAAACATTTATCTTAATAAAAACTTAAATAAGACAAGGTGCATCGTTAAATGTTTATGTAATCAGTTAATAAATAACAAGGTATCATTAGAACAATAATGAAGAATTCGGCATGAGCAAAACACATTCAAGAATGCTAATGCACAAATTGCAATTTCTAATTAATACAAACCTTATGAAGAGATTTATAGGATGTGCAAGCCGTGTGGCTTTGAAGTTACATAAATCTAACGAAAAGGAGAAATGGTGAGCACTATTGTCATTTTTTATAGGCAAAGAATTGGGTGGGCTGCTTATAATATTGCCTGGATCTCTCACTTCAGGTGGGCTGTTATCAGATGAGTGATTATATGAACCAGAACTTGGATCATTTGGCACAGAATTATGGATAGGATTTGAATTTTCTGGTCTATTCACACCTGAAAAAAAAAATTCTTTAAGTGATTTTCAAAATTAATTATTTTTTAAAATTATCTGATTAGTAGATAAAATATTTAAAAATAAATAAATAATTTTTAAAAAAGTTTATTTTTACTAAATTTATGAGGTGATTCTTGATTCAAGATCAAAACTTAAGGATTCATGTCATATACTTTAGACATTTTTTTTATGCAATGGATATTTTCAAGCATAAAAGCAAGAACTACACATGAAATGCCTAATTTCTTCTTTTTCTCTCATTGATTACTTATAATAGCATCAAAAGCACCCATAAGATTTGATGCAAGATTTGTAGTAATGATGAATTAATTCGCATCCTTGCAACATGTAATCATTTTTTAGTTTGCAATAGGTTCAATTCAGGTATGAATTTGTTAAACAGAATTGGTAGAGCCAACATTAATAATTTCTGAGATATAAAACATTTATCTTATACACTAATGATTCACCTTTTTAATGTTTCCATTAACAATCCTTTGTATTAAAAGGCACTTGAGTTCTTTGAATAAGTAAATACATTCTAATAAATTATAAAGGAACTTTGAATTGCAAATGAATACCAAATAAGGAACTCTTTAAAAGGTACAATACTTAACACTAAACTTGAATGTCAAGGATGAATATTACACATTGTAATAATGTTACAAATACTAACTGATAATATGAGGTATATATTAATACATAAGATAAAAATTTCTAAGTATATGCTATTAAATAAACGATTGCAAATGTATTATTAGACATTATGCAAATAGATTAATAGAAATTTTTCAATTAGCTCATAAATATGTTCATTAGTGCCCATATATTGTTTAACTTGAAAAAAAATATTTTAATGTATTTAATACTACCTTTAAATTTGTATGTGCATTAAAAATCAATCAGATTTACATTTGGTTCAAAAGCCCTTAGAGTTATAAAAAAAATTAAGTATTTAATTACTGTTTATTAAGCCCCTTGATGTGCAATTTAATTTAAATTATTTTCACATGGATATCGACTAAATATTACTACTACTACTTATGTATTGTAATTGCAACTAGTTCTGATTCTATTTATATTAAAATAAAGAGATTTCTAAAATTTTGTAATATTTAGCAATTCAGTAAAGATTAGTGTTCCTGTCTTTGACCCAAACTATCATGGTGAATCATATCCTTTATTTAAAGTGAAGGATTCAACAATTAAAAAGTAAAATAAGTATTTACAGTGGAAAAAAAAAGATTAGATAATAAAAGAGGAAAAATTCCACTAAATATAAGCTTATTTGAATTGGGGAATTCAAATTCATTTGATCATTACAGTATCTCAGGGTCAAGTTCACTCATGCTTAAATAGTTAACCCCACAGGAAAGAAAAAAAAAAATCTGGGATGCTTTAGGTGAGTGATGGCCATACTTTCCACGGGGAAGTTAGCACTTAAGGGTTTCACTATTATAACAATACACTAAAGTAACTTTTTTTCCCCCAAAAGTAATAGAGAATGATATATATAATAGATTTTTTTTAAAAAGTAACCTACCATTTCAAATTCAGGTAAGAAATTGTGCAAACAATTTTATTACATAAGAAAAGAAAAAGAAAACATTTGAAATAAGGATGCAATGAAAGAAGTATGTAGACAATTTGATTGTTATTATAAAAATTTATAGATATAATTTATTTATTTTCACAATTCTGACACTTTGAAACATTTTCAATCACATAATTTTTATTATAGAGTTTTATTTCAACCAAATCTATATCCCAGCAGCCTGATTCAAATAACGTAAGAATTGGCTTGCAGCCTTAATGATAATTTTGCTTGTAAATTAAAAAAAAAAAAAAAAAAAAAAGGTCAGTACTGGTAATTTATACCACAGATGACAATTGCCCTAAATTATGAATAAATAAATAAAACCTTTTTTAAGAATATATTTTCAATTGAAAAAAAGATTTAATATTTTTTTAAAAAATGCATGGAAATCTTATATTTTTGCCTTTATTCATGTATGTTCAGTTTCATTTTTACATACTGAATCAACTTATTTATACAAACCAAACATTTTGAAGTATGTTCAAAATATATTTCAAATAACAAAACAAAGACAAAAAAAAAAAAAAAAAAAAAAAAACCATTATGTAAATATATTAGTAAAATCAAATATCTAAAAATACACAATAAATTACACAAAAACCTCTTAATATACAATCAAAATCACTAAAATATTTATCAATATATAAAAGTGGGTAAAATTAACTGAAATAGTTAAATTAATGAAAACTTAAATTATGTATGAGAAATTAAACTAAATTCAAAATATTCAATACAAACTGTTCTCCAATATGTGACAATTAACTTAAAATTATCTTTATAAAGCAAATAGAACAAAATATCTTTAAGGAAAATAGGAACTATTATAACTTACATAAAAGATGCAAAAAAATTGTAACCAGATTTGTTTTTTCACAATGGCACCAGAGCCTGATTAGACTCTTGCACCATAAACTTATAATCATTCAATCACTTTCTCCACTGCAATTGTAGCAGTGATGCATCCTATTGAGCTTTGATCCACAGGTGCATTCAGTTATACTTCATTTATCAAAGTTGAGAGATGAACTCTGCCTCCGAGCCCACATTTATTCTTGAAAATTTATGCAAAGAAGCATGCATGGAAACAAAATGCATTTTCTAATTTTTCCAATATATAATTCTTGTTAAGCAGCTTTAAACATAGCAGGTTTGAACAGATGATGGACACAGTTTTTTGAGGACTCAAGCGGATTATTTGTCTTTGCTACCTAGATGACATCATTTTATATGTGCTGAATTTTCAAGAACATCAAATTACCTTGAAGAAAATTTTGAAATGTATCCTAAAAACAGGACTATTGTTAAATTCAAGCAAAAACTCATTCAGGATAAACTGATGAGATTGGGTCACTTAATTGATGAACATGGAATTGATCCAGATCCAGAAAATATAGCTGCCATAAACAAAGTTTCCTGTATCAGAAAATATTTCAGATTTCCACAGCTTTCTGGGTCTGAGTTCATATTATCCATGATTCATCAAAAACTTTGCCAATGCAGCGAAACCTCTGCATGATTTATTGATGAAAATACATAGTTTTCATAGAATAGTTCACTAAAAGAATCTTTCTCAACATTGAAGAAATTATTTGCTAGATATCCTGTTTTAGGACATTACCTTTCAGAAGCAGAAATAAAGATGCATTCAGACGCTAGTGGTTATGACTTAGGAGCAATACTATTGCAAATCCAAGATGACAGAGGAAGACCAATAGTATATGCATTCAGATCCTTAACAGCAACCTAAAGAAATTACTCAACAAAAGAAAAGGAGTACCTTCCTGTCAACTGGGACTTTATATATTTGGAAAATGCCTTAAAGACAACCACAATTTGTGTTGGTATGCCGATATAAAGGGTCCATCTAAAAGAGAGGCCACAAACATTTTGATGCCGATGCCCTGTCAAGAAAACCTCTCAACAAAAAAGAAAGCAAAGGCAGTAATGAAATTCCTTATCTAACGTCAATTACAAATTACAGAAAAGAGCAATTGAAAGATAACTAGTTGAAAATTGTAATTAAATTGCTTAAGAAAGATAAGGAATATCGAAGCTATAAAATGAGAGATGGTGTACTGTACAAAAGAAACTATGATCCTATGAAACAGCAATGGCACTTGGCTGTACCAAAACAACTTCGACCCGATATTCTAATTCACTCACTTTCTCTGCTGTGGTAGTACTACATCCTATTAAACCTTGATCTGCAGGTTGCATTCAACTATACTTTGTTTATCTTGATCAACAGATGAAATCCCACTGCTAGTCCACACTAATTCTTGAAAACTTATGAAAAGTTTAAACAGAAACAAAGTGCATTCTCTAGTTTTTCCTATACATACATCTAACTTTGTAATAAAGTCAAGATAGGTTTTTGATTTTTCTGTTGCTATGCCTAGCATCTTAATACTCTTATTTATAATTTCTAACATTAATTTAAAGCAAAACATATTTTTGTTTGTATCATACTGATAGTTCTAAATTAGTTTGCTGAATAAAAGTTTCGAGTTGTGAATATTTTGTAATCTTTATTCAACTTACCTGTATATTCTATAAGACAATAATAAATGAAACAAAAAGAAAAGGACATGAAAGTCTCAAACTTACTTATCTTATCACCTTGACCATCATGAGATGACAGAGCTTCTTCATTTTTTGAGAAACTTTTTTGGACAAAACTTTGATTTTTCTTCAAAGTCATTGCTGAAAAATTTTGCACTTGTGATGTTTCATGAGGAGTATTATTTTCCTGAACAGGAGAGCTATTTGTCTTATGCCCACTATTTTCTTCTTCAGCCTAATAAACAATAATGAAATTAATATTTATAGATAATTCACAAGTACTAAATTAGTAAAATTATAGGGATATTTGGGGTAATAAACTTCAAAATTTTCCATTATCAAAAGCACATGTTCACGAAAAGCTGCAATTCTGCTTTGATTTGATAATTTACCACATGTTTTTCTGTATTCATGTAAGAAAAATGGTCCCTGTCACTGCATAAAAAAAGTTTAGTGAAAAAATATCATTATCCATCTAGAGATGCGAGAATTGAAGCTATTAAACAAATGTTTTCAGACAATAATCCATTAGAAGTTCTGGAGCATGATCAATAATCCAAATGCCACAAAATGTGTGTGAGTACTTTGGGCAGCAAAATTGTCTCTTATGATTCAGTAAAAGTCTGATATCATAAGTTTAATAGATACTATTTTGACATTATATATTTGCTTTGCTCTGGACAGCTAATTTCTATTGCCTATGACATGGGCAAAAGAATAAAAAAATGTCATTATATAAGGCACAACTTGCAGCACAGTAAAATGTTATACAATCAAAAATTGGTTTTGCAATGAAATGCCAGAATTTGATATACAGATACAATCATTGGGTTCTCTATAAATTGTCCGACATTTACACTTGTTGCCAGGTACATGCATATAGAATTTGCTTCTTGGTCATATGATTACAAGCTACGAAAAATAGGTTAATTTCAATAATACTGGTCGCACTGGTAAATGGTCAATGCTAGAACATTCTCAGAGAATGCTTAAAAAAATAGTCAATTACTAGCATGAAAGTTCTGTGAATCTAGTGGGATTGTTCTGATATTCTCTACAAGGAATATCTGAAAAGGGGTTAATAAAAGAGATATGCTACATAGTTTTAATGCTGCAGTCAAAGAAAAACACTAAGATGTGTCCATATTTTCTAGAGGTTAGAGTGGTAATAGTCAAGACTTCATTTGACGAATTTAAACGCCCAATTACAAAAATTTGTTACCTTGTAAGGAATAATATTTTAATTTTTTTTTAGCTTTAATATTTTCATTTGTGTATTATTAATATGGCAACTTTCAGTGTATTGAACTGTGAAATTTTACATTTTGTGTATGTGATTTGACAACAATTTGTCAAGGCGGGCAGTATGTTTCGAGCAGCCATTCATTGTGAATAGCCCTCTGATGGCGAAATGTAAAACGAGTCAGTGTTCAATGTGCTGTGAGAGAGTACAGTCTCATGAAGAATGACTGGAGTTATGCGAATGTGTGGAGAAATAAAAGTGTAAAACCAGACATGTGGAATTTATTTGTGAGTGAAAGAAACAAACGGTCCATCAGATCGCGAGAGTATGTGTGTGTGAACAGGCAGGAAGCTTCAATCAATCTGATAATATATGTGTGCACGTATGTTTAACAAAGTTTTAATCATATTCAGCACATACACATAAAAATTTTGATGATACCCCAAAAACTTCGGCAATTATTAGCTTTTTTTCTATGAAATACTTTTGAGAAATTGTTAGCAGAAATCTAAACTTCAATCTCATTTTTACTGGTATGATTCTTTTTGAAATTTTGTGCAAAATTTCTTCAATTCTAATACAGACACAAAATCTTAAAAATTGACATTCTGCTCAGGAATGTGATGTTCTTTAGATTAAAGTAAAAGTTAGTAAGTAAAATATCATAAGAACACTATTTCAATTATAAATTCTTAAAAAAAGTTTTCAAAAATATCATTCAGCTTAAAACCAATAAACTTTAAAAAATATTATTTTACTTCAAGTTTTGTGAAATTACTCCAATTTATAAAATACACATTTGTTTTTCTAAAGAAATTTGTTTTGGGTTGATTTTGCATAAATTATGCTAGTAATTCAAATCCCTGAAAAGTATGAAATCTCTTGAGATCTTTTCACTAAAACCTAAAAACAATGCATTTTATAAATGATTGTAGGACAGCTTACATGTTCTACTTCTCTACTGTGTAAAAGAGAAGGAATATTAAATTTTAAGTACTCAAATTCATTTAAAACTTGTCAGAGGATTGTATTGAATTGATGAATTATTCATTTTTATCCAGAATAAACTGCACACATTTGACAAAACTTTGTTCAAGCCCAAGTCTTTTATGTCACAAATATTTTGTATTTAAAATACATTAAGATAGTAAAAATGTTAAGTAAAGTTATTAAAACAGTAAAAATGAAATAGGATTTATTTATATGTTAAAAAAAATTACTACTTAAGCAATTGCAATAAACCAAAGAATAGCTCTGGTTTTTGTAATTGCTCAACTTAGCTAGATAACTTGGCAAGATTATAAAATATTCTAAGTACATATAAATACACTATATTGTCTAATATGAAGATGAAAAATATGTAACATCTTTATTTTCTAGTTGCTGAAACATTCTTTACTTATAAGCACATTACAAATATTAATTTCTAATTATTGAAACATCTAAAAGTATTCTAGAAAAAACCTTGGGATACAGAGAATTTTATTTACCTTTTCAGCTTGTAAAACAACAGTTACGCCAACAAAAGGAGACAAGTCATCCCCTCCAGATCGAGATGTCTTCTCAGTTGGCATTATCTATAATTTGTAACAAAGTGATTATTATAAATCATATTTTTCAATTAGCTATAAAAATTTATAAGAAAGCATATCTTCAATTATACATTAAAACTACAAAATTGCAAAATCTTATACAAATTAGGTTTGAACAGAAAAAATACATGAAGTTAATCAAAATAATATTTATGATTTTTTTCCCTTCATTTTTATTTTATATCACTTAAATAATAACTTTTACATAATTTTTTTTTCAAAAATACATCTTTTTCCAGTTTCAAGTTCAGTCTAAATTTCTCCTTTACTTCTGAAAACACACTACACATTGTAATCTTTTGCTTGTTATTTAATAGAATTAAAAATGTCAAAGTAAATTTTTGATTCAAATAAGACTTTTTGTGAAATTTTAAAAAAATTAAACTTCAGATAGATGGCTATTTTTGTCATTTTACAGTTATAGTTTCCAAAAATAAATTTGTCTTTGATTTTAAATATAAGCCATGAATTAAATTTAAGTTTTTTTTAATTGTACAAAGAAACAAATGAGGATGTATTTACAGAATATTAGAGTATTATCAATAAATAAATTTTATTATCAATAAATTTTACTATCAATAAATAAAAATATTATAATTTCAAAGCAAAAGATAATATATATGAATCTAGATAGAAAGTTAGAGCAAAGGCAACACAGAACTTTTTTGTGAAGAAAAATTAACCATCTTATTCCAATTAAGTAATTCTAAAACTTCAAAATAAACAAAACCTTTATATTATACAATTAAAATACTTAAAGCTCTCATTAGGAATAAGAAATACATTATATATATTATATATGCTTCAAAGTTAATTATATAAATATAATGAAAACTTGTAGCTTTCAAATGAAAAATAAAAAAATATTAGAAGAAATTAGGATTTTTAAACATGTTTGTGCCATTTTGTACTAAATCTTAGAATAATTAAGCTCACAAAAGAAAAAAAAAAAAAAAGCATTCTTTGTACAAGATGGAAAAAAAAATTACTCAAAAAATATCCATTAGCATTTATGTTTTAATTAATCAGCTTGAAAATATTATAATTTAAGCAAGACTTATTTTTTCTTTAAGAGGAATAATTTTCATAGAACACAAAGCATTTTAACTAGAAAGTGACAGTGCAACATGTTTAAATTAAAAGCATTTTATTTCCTTAAAATTATATAAAAAAAAAAAAAAATTACTTGAACACTTCCTTCTATACACAATGGCTCTTGATTTACATCATGATTATTTACACATGAAAGAGGCCCTAAAGGTATTTGACCAGAACCCAACGAAATATCACCACAGCATAGTAGTATCTATTTTAAAAAAAGGAAATGAAAAGCTACACACAAATATTTTACACTTTAATATATAAATATTTTCCTTTAAAACTATTTTAAAAGGAATAAAAAATTTTCAACATAGACAAATTTATTTAAATATAAAAGAGAAAAAAAAGTTCTGTTGAAAATCCATTAGTATCAAGACTTTTTTACTTAATCCTTTCCTGTGTCACTTAGCTCCATGAAAATCAGGCCCCAAGCGGTGGATGTGGTAAACAGACCAGAGAGATGCTCAAAAACAGTTGTAATATGAGTCAAAATGTAAATACCAGTGACATAGTCATTTGCTTTACATGATACAGCTCTTGTGGATATTAATAATAAATTAATTATTCTTCTTTCGAAAGAGAAGGCTTTATACTAGACAGCTATCAGTTTCTGGCATATGCATATTTCTTCTGTAGTTTTATTATTTAAAATCCACAATTTGCATACTCATATGTATATAATGTCTTCAATTTATTAAAAAATGTCAGAAATTAGAAAGAATTCTGAACTCCAATCAGATATCCTTTATATTTTAGAAGTAAACTTAAGCAATCAATTAAAATTAAGAGACACATCAGATTAAATACAATGGTAATGGAATAAAGATTACTCGGTTTCAACAATTTTAATTTCATGAACCAAAAATATAAGAGAATATATTTTCATCAAAACCAAATCCTCTAACATATGGCATTAATATACTATTATTATTTTTTTTTTTTGAAAAAAATAATATTTAATGGTTTAAAACAAAATTACGATTTTATTACACTAAAATTTTATCAAAATACCATATACCTCAAGTGTGGAGTTCTGCTCAAAATATTCTGATAATATATTTGGCGAACTGGATATACGAACAGAAGCTCTTTCAGCAAGGAAATCAGGATTGGAAAGACTGGAGAACTTCTCAGTTATAACATCATTATCAAACAAAGAATAATAGAAGAAAAAGCCTTTGGAAGACTTCAACATTGCAGGAGGTGTAAGCTACAAAGAATTATCCATTAATACCATTATAATTAATTTTTAATTTTAAAAACTTGTTTACGTTAAATAAGAGGTATTTATTGAATATAAGTTTCGAAGTTATTTGTGTAACCATTATAAAATGAAATCATATGATAAAAGTCTGAAAATAAAAACCAACAGCATTATTTAAAAGAAAATATAAATATTAAGTACCAATAAATAAATTACGATTAAATAAGAATGGTTGAGTAATTATAATAGTTACTAGTCTAAAATAATTCTGTAATTTTAAAATAAAAAGATTATATACTAAAACAATGTATAGTGTGTGAACAAGAAAACACAAGACAAATACAAAAAATATTACAAACAAATGTAAAAAATAATGCTTGATTAGTTTTTCAGATAAACTGAACTTTACAATTTTTTTAAATGAAAAGTTCAATTAAATTTTGTTGATTCAAATGTTTTTTAATATAAAATCCATATGCATTTTAAAGGATCAAGTTAGATACTGTTTTCGATTTAATCAAAGAAAAATTTTACAAACATTATATAAGAAATCTATTAAATCAGTATCTACTCATTTTTTAGAAATAACACAACTAAGAAATTTTTTTATCTTGTTTCCTTCTTTCTGTAAATATTAAAATTAACACAAAATAAAGAATTTTCAAAAAGAGATTTTCAACAAACTCAAATATTTTCAATATTTAACAAACAATTTTTATCCTTGTCCCATAATAATGCTCTATTTATATACATTTGTATTGAATATATTTATATGCATATACAATGACAGTTCAAAATGTACCAGTGTTTGGAAAGAGAAATAGGATGACTCACTTTAGTATTATCAATCAATCATTTTTTTCCCCTTAGAAATCCATGAGTATGATGCCCTTCACTATTAAAAAATCATCATCTTAACTTTCAATACTGCCTTCATTTTCTATGAAGCAGATTCACCAGAAACAAGTAGTCAAAAACAGGTACTTTTTAAACCACCCTTGTAAGCATACACAATTTTGTAACAGATAACCTCAATATTTACCTTGTTCAAATTGGCTGCAAAAGCCAAAGTTACAGAAAATACATATTTTTCATTACAGAGATCAGGAGGTCCAATCTGGTAACATCCAGCTTGTGACAATAAAATTGGTTTTAACACAGAGTTTGTGTTAGGTGTTTGACTAGATGCTTTCACAGAAGGAGGTTTAATGACTCTGGGTCCAACTGGTTGCTTTTTACTACCATTTCTATCTTGGCTTAGTGAATTTCTGCGTGAACTATAAGTACTGTGACCATTTGGCAAAGAAGGAGGTATTTCTTCCACAACTCTTTCTAAGTATAAGGAAAGTAAAACTTCTGGTTTTTCTTTCTGATATTTTGAGTTTAGTAATGGATACCACTTTGGACTCTAAGCAAAGAGAAATAACACATAAACTTTATAAATGTCAAAATTGAAATATGCTATTAATGTATATTATTCAACTTTTTTTTTATTATTATTATGGCTCGCTCAGTGCATCTAATTCATTTATGTTTTAAAAACATTTAATAAAGCAAATATTCTTGTTTATACAATTATACAAGCTATTAATCTTAAATTATTCTCAAGATAATACAATATTAAATATGATGTAACATTTTTCATTTATATAAATAATCAAAAATTTTACATATATAAAAATATATATAAATAATAGAAAATGTTCATTGAATTCAAATACAAGAAATTCGGTATACAACAAGAATAGCAGTTGCTGAAACTGGAAAAAGTTTCATTTAATCTTTATCTTGAAAAGAACAATCTTATAAGATTTTTTTTTTATTTGATCTCAATTTTACTTTTTATTCATGAAATATTTCATCACAAACTTTACAGATTATGCAATTTTATAATTTCTTATACTACACATACATACATGCATTAGTTTTATAATTTTAAGTATTTCACTTATTAACTACATTAATTCATTTTTTACCATTTATTTAAACTTACAGTTTATTGTTAACTTCAGCTGAAATGAAAAAAGAAAAAAAAAAATTCACTAATTATATGAATATCAAATTTAACATTTTGTCTTTGCTATAATTATTATGTTGCGTATTTAAATTTCTCTTGCAGAAAATTTTCACAAACAAACAAGAAACATAAGTATATTTTTGAAAGACTTTAATCTATACTTATGTTACAAAAAAGTGACATAACAGCAATGCATATGGCATTAGTATCTTCATTAAGGCCTCTACTTTCCTCTACTACTATAAGCTCTTCTACTACTTTTTCCTCTTCTATACTATTATAAGTTCAATATCACAAGAATCCAAATTTTTGTTCAGTTTACAAATCAAAGTTTATTATTAGAAGAGGCCATTAATAGTATAAAAACCAAAACCTTATTTATCAATATTTTGATGGCTGCAGTGCACTCCACCACCTGAAGAACTGGACTGAAACCGGCAATAGAGCTGCTGTTTCTATTCTTAAAACCCTGAAACATTGTTTGCAGCAACATAAAATCCACTTCTGATGGGCCCTGTCTTATTCAGGATTCTTTGGTAATGAAATTGCTGATATTTTTCGCAAGGAAGGAGCCCCTATTCTATCAAGTCCAAACAATTATCTCATCTTCCCAGAAAATTCTATTCAAAAATAAAAATTTCAAATCAGTAGTTATGGAGAACCTTTCCAATTTGTTCATGGTGTAACAGGTAAACTCCTCGAGGTTCCTTTAATGTTAAGGGAGACAGAGACAACTAAATGATCATTTGTAGACTTACTAGTAGACACATTACGAGTCTTACTTTTGAGAAAGAGTAGTAAGACTTTCCAAACTGAACTATTTGTAATTTTTTCCAAGCCTGTTTCAAGCACCTTTTAAATTGATAGAGAATGGTATGATGCTTTATAGAGAAGATATTATTACTTCAACTCATCTTGTTCTTTCTCATCAATTTTTAGAAAATTTTTGGTTTCATAGACAGTATATATATAGCCTTCGACTATATATCGTGAAGCAAGTCACGACAACACATGAAAGACAGTATATCAAATTAAACAAAAGTCAATAAATTTGCAAGAATTAAAAAGAATTTAAAAGGGTACCTGAAGTTTTTCTTGAGCAAGTCTTACATCAATTATCATGTAACCAATTGTTTCTTTTTTTGTGAGATCCAAATCAACTGCATACCATTGCAGTTTGATGGGAGACCTCTGTAGTCGATGCATTTGAAGACCTTTCTTATCCACTTCCCACGCCAATTCAGTATTGAAATGAGGACGCATGACATGGTTAGCAGGGTCTGTGGACATAACCTCGCCATCAAATTTGGCCTCCACAAGCAAATATTTGTCATGACGAGTTGGGAAGTTTTTCCCTAAAAATATTAATCACAGATTTAAAGAAATTTTTTTTTGCTTTTGAAGTTAATGTAACAAGAGAATAGTTTGTATACCTATTTTTGTAATTTTTTTAAATGGACACTATTATGGAATTAAATACAAGACATTCAGAAATCATACTCTCCATATATGGATAATAATGTTTCTCAGTCTAATCATTTAGTACCAATTCAATTTCTCTCCCTCTCCCTTCTTTAAACTCATAATAAAACAAAATATTTTGTTGACAAAGGAAATATATAACTTTTTCGAAACATGCAAGTTTCATATTTTTCTCGAAGAAAAGTTTAAATAAAATATACACATGTGAAGAAAAATACATTTTAAGGGTGTTCAGAATATAACTATAATATATATATATTTAATATATAATATATATTTTCAGAACATAGAGTTTGAATGTGCTCAGAATATAACCAAATAGAATAATTATATGTTTGTAATCTAATGTATTTTCTTAATATTGCAAATATGAGACAGTTTTTGTGCTAATAAATTTTTCACATTTGATGATAGGAAAAATTTCAAGGTAATAAATAATACTTCAAAAGTCTTTTTTACTACAGTGCAACAGTAACAAATATTGGTTAAATTATCTACTTAAAATATTTGTCCAAACTTCATTTTGATGAAAACATACAAAACTATTTTTATGTGAAAAATCTGCAAAGTTGGTTTGTGTTTCTTCCAACACAGTGTGACATGTGCTTCCAAAAATATCATGAATCTAAAAAATAGACCAATTTGCAAATATATTTGTATATAAGACTCATGTATATAGAACTGTAAATATATATTAATCAAAAATCATATCTTACCAAGATATACAGTGTTTTTTCATTCATATGCGGAAGCTTAGACTCATTTTTGCTCTTTAATGCAATGCATGCTTAGTCACACTTATGAGAGTTCTAGTGGTGCAGTGTACCTGCTCAGGGACCACCCAAAGAATCAAAATGGTAAATGCAATCTTTACAAAAATTTATCTATGTACTCCTTTAGGACTAAATAGACTGCTGACAATTTTTTTTTTTTTTTGTCAGACTTTTAATTTTAAAAGGTAGTGCACCACAAAAGATTAATGGTAGACATTTAAATCATTTTTCTTACTATATCAATGCAAACTTATTGCAATTACTATTTTTTTGTAATGAAGTTCAAAAACATTTTAAACTACTAACCACAAAGATAATGATTTATAAAAGTTTAAAACTCTCAAAAATTCATGAAATATTCAGTAAGAGATTATTTTTACACAACAAATAGATATTTTATTTAAAATTTTCAAAATAAAGGAAATTCTGAAACTTTACAATTGAAAAATTCAATAATATATGGAACAAATCAAAAATATACATTTAAAGGGAAAAATTTATTCCAAAATATTGTATTTAATTTTAATAAACTGAAAAAATATTTTTATTAAAAATTAAATATAGTAGAATTGGGTGAAAATGCAGTTTAGCCCCACCACTAGGAACAATTTAAAAAATTTCTGATTAGCAAGAGATGATAGAATAATGTTAACTTAGCTGAGCACCAACTCAAAGAATATGGAAGAAAAAAAATCCTAACCTTTTCCCAAGCACCCTTAGTAACAGGCTCATATATCATAATAACAACTTTGAGAAATTAGTGAAAGGCATTATTATGAATACATCTTCCTTTCTTTTTGCAATGCCATTCACATCCAACAGTTGTTTCTTTCTTTACAGACAATCACACTGCTTTGACAACATTTTGGACATTCATACATGGGTGCATAGTGGTTTCTTTTATAACATTTATAAGTGGTTTCATGCACCATTCTGTAAAAGGATATATATTTTTTTGCTTCTAAATTAGTACAAAAATTAGTTGTTAGTAGGAAAAAAGTCATCTCTTTACTATAAGCCATAAACTTCTTTACTATAAGCCATAATTAATACTAAGAAGATAAACACAAAAAATATGGGGTCAAAAATCCACATATGCAAAAGATATTCAAAGGCAAATTAATATTCCAGATATTTTAATTACCCAACAATAATTTCAAAACATCCACGAGACACAAGGGAAAATGAAAACTATCTAGTTGGTAAAACGAAGTGGTAATATTTCATTGCTCAAATGATATTCTTCTGATCGGTCAAAAAAAAAGTGGTAGCATCTTTTTTTTCAAATGCAATGGCCCCCAGAACAAATAAGGGTGAGAAAAGACTAGTATTTATTTTAGGTTTGCAGAGTATAACAACCATCTTCATTGACAAAAATGCAAATTGCTACAATTTGTATAAATTCTCCCCAACAAAATCTTTCGTCCCCAATTGATGGGTCTAAATCACATTACAACAATAAAATTGCTGTAAATACTCAAACTGAACAATTTTTAAAAATCATTTCAGAGAAAATTTTCACAAGATGGGATATTCATTTTAAATATTTAAAATTAATTTTAGATCAATAACTTACCTTCTAAAATAGATATTACAATTATGTAGTTAGTAGTCATAACTTCTATAACACTGCATGACTAATTCTAAAATGAAAAAATGTCTAAAGTTATTTACAATATAATGAATAGGAATGATACAGCTGAATACATATTTGCTAAGAAAATATTATAAAATATTAGAACCAAATAAGAGTAATTACAGACTTTTTAAATGGAATTAAAACATTTTCAAAAAAAATTATCATTCATTAACTACATCAGTCAATAAAACATTTAGTTTTCGAGTAATATGTAAAAAGAAAAATTTATGAGCTACAAAAATGTTTTTTAATAAATGCTGCACACATTCATGCTTCATAATTAAAATATACAACTCAAAAACACTTAACATAATGCAACAAATGTTAGAATCTATTAATTTGTTTTAATAGGATTAAGTATAAAAAGTAAATAGTTCAATTACTAGATCAGGAAAAATTACTAAAGAAAAGAGTTCATTTATTTTAGGGACAGTTAAATCTCATATTTCTAATTAACTGTGCATTCTGACAATTTTTTTTCAAAACCTATTCATTTTTAATTAAATCACAAGAAAGCTATATCATGAGATATTGATAATCATACTTGCAATTAAGAATCAAGGTTAAATGATCTCTCTGAAAGTGATAAGGTGAGAGCTAGGTGAGTAGGCAGACAAAGCAAATACTGACCTTATAATATGACCATGTTTCAAAATTGCTATGCATACTTTAACTGTAAAGATCTTTTAATGAGGTGAAAGGATCAAAAATATGAAATGATGAAAATGATTAGTCTAACATTTCATTCATTATCACAAATTTTATTGAAAAGTGAAAAAGAAAAAAAAAAAAATTGAAAAGATTTTTATTTTAATGCAAAAAAAAAAGTTACAAAAACGAACTCATTGATGGGGCATTAGCATCACATTTAAAAATAATACAAAGGATTATTGGCAACAGACCTTGTAATTTGGAACCAAAGTCGATTGATGAAGATAAAACCAGAGCTGGCATCCCACTCTCTTAACTTCCACACCATTCTACATAACAACTTTGAGTCCCAACATATTTAACATGCATCAGCTCTACTATATGATGAGTATTAAACAGAATCAACATGCAGGTCGACAGAAACATTTCCAGCTGCAAACAGAATGCAATGACCACTCAGCTCCTACTGTTATACATTAAACATAACTTTTAAATAAGGATGAATAATAATAATAATCAGAGCTTTCTGAAATTAAAAATATAATGTTTTATGCTCCTCCAATTCAAAATTTAATACCACAGAAGTTAAAGAAATTTCAATCCATTAATAATTTGTTTTCGTCAATTAAATAAGTTTATACACATGCTTTATAGGAGCACAATTTTTGATACACATAAGATCTGAGTTTTAATTTGTTCGTTAAGATTAATGAATAAATATCTACAAGAATAGATGTAGGATTAAAGCTCAATAATTAAGTGAAAAAATCAAGTATTATCTCAGTTATTAGGTATCCAAATGATTTCATTTCTGAATTTTAATGTTCCCAATTAGCTACACGTGAAGAAAACGCTTTAATTCGAATCTTTATGAAAGATATTAAAATGCTAGGAAATTTTTTGACAGATATATCTGACATTAATTGCACCGTTTTGATGAAAACCGAAATTAAAACATCTCAAAACAGATTGTTAGACAAAATTGCAAACTGTCTCGATAAAATTTGGAAACAAAATCAACAATATTTTGGCATGAATGGATAATATTGAATTATTCAATGAGAATAGCAGATTTCGTAATATTTTTCTTTAGCAGCACAAACATCGGTGATATGTAAGCTATCAAAATGATTTTTAAGCTATATTTTCTGAAAAAGAAATCGAAACCATATACTCACCACTTATACATAACGTATCAAGCACTTTTAAATTATAATTACTGATTGAAAATACATTCTTTTACATGTCAAATGTATTTTTGAAACACAAGAGTTAAAAAAAAATATTTCTATTCCAAAATCATAAATAAAATTCTAATATTTTCAGCACACATAATACGACTTACATTACTCATTTTTAAAAAATAAATAAAAAATTAAATCTTAAAATTCTAAATGAAAGTTATTACTGTCTAAGGTTTACAATTTCCATTTAATACACATTCTTCACTTCAGTTCTGAAATTTTCTGATTGATTTATTTCTATTTTATTACATTAGCGTCACATTTTAAATGTACTGTGAATAATTACCAATGATCTTACAGTTATTTCAAATAAATGGACGGTAGAAGTTAATTTCAAGCCTATTTCATTTAATAAAATGATCTTAGAAATTATGTACGAATAATTTGCCGGAGATATATTTCCGTTTTTTTAGGCATCTATCTCAGTGGCAACCAATTTGACAACACGAATTAAATTTCAATTATTGGTTCTGGTTTCTGAAGTAAGAAAAAAAAGTTGAAGAAGAGTGTTGTACAAATAACTATGTTAACTCTAATATTAAGCTTACAATGATGTCATATGAGCTGGTAATTTTTAAAACATCTTTTATTGTTCGATCTTATTGTTGATGAGAACACATTATCCGAAGAAACTTTTAAAAATTAATGCTTTAGTTATTATTATTATTTTTTTTTTTTACAGAAATAAATATTCATGTTAAAACCATTTGATTTGTGCAGTTCCTTCACGAAATTAATCAAATTCAATTAGTAATTGAGGCACCTTTCGTATTTTTTTGAAATATATCACAAAATTTTTCTATTTGAAGACCGTTATTTATGTATAGGTGTTCTTATACTGAAAGTTTATGTTGAATATAAAATTCTGTTTTCATAATACAAAACTTACTATTGTAAAATAGTGTTTGTCTCAAGTACATTCCCCGAATTCTCAATCAATATCTTACAAAATTAATTAAAATAAAATTATGTAACTATTTTAAATTAACTCGACAATAACTTTAAAAATCAATTTAATGTTGTAATCAATGCAATTAATCAGTTTTGTTTTTATGCATTCTTGTGAGATTCAGTCATTGTGGAACAATAACTTTAGTTTTATGGGTGATTATTTAAATGAAATCACAGTAGTGTTTATAATCTTTATTGAAAAATTATGTGATATATATGCTTATTGAAATATTTGTTTTTATAAAACCTTTATTCTTAATATTTGCTATATATATATATAGCTTGCACTATACTTGTGCATAGAGTAATTTTTAAAATTATGTCTGTATGTTTATTTCTTTTAAAATTGAGACATGCATATTTGAAGAGTTGAAAAGTCTTAGATCATGCTTCATATTGATGATATAAAATTGTATATCTATACAAGGTTATATATTTTGAAACTTAACAAAATCAGATACTTTCTCATCAAGACCATATTACTTGATGCTTTTTTATTTTGGATATTTCTAAGGCTTGAGATTGGTTTGGCTTCTTACTTATAGCAATAATTTTATAAAAATTTCTTGCTAATCTTAGACATTTTCTTAACAATTTGGAAAAAAATTAAGCAGTAAGATCTGAGAAAATGTCCAATTTTCATCCAAAATCATTATAAAAGAAATCAGCTAAATGCACCAATATCACATTAAAAATATATAGTAAGTCTTTATGAAAAAGTACCCATTATCATGAATTTCCTCTTTACATTCTCAAACACAAGCATTTGATAAACTTTTACAATATTTAATGATAGTAACTTGGTACTTATATTGGTGATATACCGTCTTATTTTTATAATTAAAAAGTATTTGTTATATTTGGAGCATGTTATTTGTATTTAGTTAAGTTAAAAAAATTTTTTTTTTTATTGTCTGTAGATAAAATAAAAACATTCAATAATTATTTTCTTTCAATTTAAATGCTTAAATCTTTCAAAAAATAATTCTTATTAATTCTGAAGTTAATTTTATTACTGTAGAGCATACTATTTTAGATATTTATGTGTCATAGATTGATTTTTTTTTAATTTAAGAAGGGTCAAAAATGCAGAAGGCTAAGGTAAAGATTAATGAGGTTAAGTGATTGATAAGTACCATAATTCCTTATTCTTGCATTCTTTTTGTATTATACTTATGTTTCTCATAATTTATCATTGGTTCACTAAAAAATTATTTTATAATATAATTAAAAGTATATTTGTGGAAAGTAACTTATTAAAATAGATTTAGAGTTTTAATTAGTATTATTCACATACATACAATAGTTTGTAAATGGATAAAAATGTTTGTGGAGGCATATATAGATGAATGTTATCCCTAAAATGCATTTTTCCAAAATTAAATATTACATTTATTTAAAATTTGTATAGTTTAATTTAATTGTAGCACCAAAATAATATAGATACTTGTATACTATCAACAAACATGTGGATGGAATTTGTCAGAGTTAAAAGAGTATGTTAAATTGTTATTGTCTAATGCCTCATGACACCATGTTTGATTTTAATTTATTTTAAGAAATTGTGATACTGTTTATATCATTTTTCTTCTGCAGTGAAAAAATTGTTGAATTTTTCCTACATAGTTGTGATAATACACAAGTACTATAACATGATTGAATCTTTTTCTTTAATAAATAACATTTAGTATGATTTGTATCTGAAGTTTAGTTTTAAATTTTTTCGAATTTTTGCAGTTACGTTCTTCTCTATTAGATTACCACTTTATCAGCAATAAATATAAATAATGATCAATAACATTTTGGATTTAAACTTATTTATTAATTGAATACTAATATATTTTTACAATCTTTTCTATTAAATTTGACTGTTTACATTTCATTCGAAATAGTTGATAATTTGTTTATTGAATATTTTCTGGTTACTTAATATCAGCACAAAATAACCATAGCCAATATGCCTCATAATTTTGAACAATGATGAAATGACAAATTGGCAGCAACAACATAAAACTTTTGAGCTCCATTAGATTTAATGTATCAATTCTTCTATATGATGGGTCTTTAATGAAAACAGAACTCAAACCAGTATCTTGACTAAAACATCATGGACTTAAGTGTCAAGACCACTTTGCAATTACAGCCACTAGATGATGGTACTTATCAGTTATACACGGTCGCTTCTTTAATAAAAATTTTTTTTTACAAGAAATAGGAGCTAAATGGCATTCTTTAATTGAGATAATAGGAAATTGTTATAATTTTGTATTAAAATATACTTCAGTTATTATATGTGAATTAAGATAATTTTAAAATTATTGATCATATCGAAATTTGAACAATTAGAAAATTATATAGATAATAGAAAATTGTTATAATTTTGGTAGTTTTTACAATAAAATATACTTCAATTGTTAAATGTGAAGTAAATTAATTTTAAAATCATTGATGATATTGCAATTTGAATTATTAGAAAACTATAATTTTAAATCAAAAATATATATTCAGAGCAACTTTAAGCATGGTAAAAAAGCAAAGAAATGAAAAGTAAATACTAATGATAAAAAAATGTTTCTAGGAAAATGTAACTAAGGATAACTGATAAGTGTATTGCAAAAATAGAAATCAATTTACTCTGAATTTTATTAAAAAATAACCAACCAGCATATGACATTTATTTTTAAAAATGCTTTCTTTTGTGAGATTTTTTTTTAATTTCCTTCTTTTTTCTATTTATAGTAGTAAAATGTTAATTATTTTTTTAAATAGAACTAAAATTTAATAAAATATGTAGCATTTTTTCCCCTTTTGACTCTTAGAATAACTAAAAAAGAAAATTCCATAAGTTTTGTTCTTTAAAAAATATATTCAATTATAATACAAGAAAATTTCTTTTCCTAAGAAATACCCGGATATTTGGTCTGGTGAATTCATAGTCAAGGGTCAGAGAGCTCCAGTTAAATTAAACTATGTTGGAGGAAACATAAATGTTGCTGTTTCAGCATTGCTAAGGAGTAGACCAATTCCACATATTAAAGTAAATCAACAAGTGACGCCTGGTCGTTTCCCTACTTTCAAAGTAAATTTTCAGTTCTTGAATTAACTTGCTTTTTAATATGAATTAAAACATTTTTAATCAAATCCAGTTTTTTTTTAAAATCTAGGACTTAATATAACATCTGGAATACTAATGTTGAATATATTAATAATTAATTTTATTAGCATTGTAGTTCTTATAACTAGGCATTTTAAATTTAAAATAATGTCATTGCATTAAAGGAAAAGTAAAACATTGTGCATGTCGATTTAAAATGGTTTATTTAAATAAAAAACAGTACGTAAAATCATAAAGAATAATATATTAATTCTTTATATTTTATGAACAAAAATTTCAATTTTTATTAACTTTACCGTAGAAAAATAAAGCATGTCTTCTCACTGCATTACCATTTGGAAGAACATTGAAAGAAAAAATGGATCAAATTAAAACATTGAAAAGAACCTTTGGACAATACATTAAACCCAAAGATTCAGTAATTGGAATTACATTTCTGCGCTCAACTGAGGCAGAAAAGGTGATTATATTTTATTAAATTTAGCTTTTTTTTTAATTGTTTAATGTTTTAAGGGTGAATTGCAAGACTCGCTCTAAAAACATTTTAAACAACATTCTGAAAATAATTTTATATTGTAAATATATGACTATAAAAATATTTATATTGAAACTATTATATATTCTAGTAGAATATTCTACAAATGCAGTATGTCCTTTAACATAGATTTTTTTAATGCCATGATTTACTTTACTGATACTTATTTGCTTCCTTAGCGTCCATTCAAGGCATATATCATTACACCATCTGAAGCAACTTCCAAGTTATTAGTTCGTTATGCACCCGATTGGTACCATTCTGTCTGTGACCAGCTGCATTTCCTTGTAATAATTTCTTACTAACTTTTAGGCATTAGTAATTTATGTATTTTCATTTCAATGTACAATTATTTATTAACAATTCTACTCAGGGTTATCTTAGTCCTTCATGAAGCAATAAATGTTTATTTGTATTCTTAAGGTTGCTTATAATAAATTTTTAAAATGTAGAACTAACATTCTTCCATCATTTAGAAATTACATACCTCAAACATACTAATTTTACTGTAATACTATGATATACACTTAAACCTTTCAAATTTTGAATAGTTTAAAAGTCTACTATAAGACATCAGCAAAATGTAAAATCTTAAAAACCAGACAGTCTAAAAAATGAAATGAAATTTGTAGATGTTTTTGACTTTTTTGAAGTATTATGAGTGAGATTTAATTTCAATGAATTGAACATGTGTATTTAACCTTTCATAGAAGGTCTAGCTGTGAATTTTGCTCTACAGTTAATTTTTTCCTTAAAATATTATACAAATTTTATTCTTTCGCATATGTTGCATTTTAAAAACAAGTTTGGTTTTATGCATAAGTATATAAAAGAAATACAAAGGAGAAGGCATGTATTAAATTGTTTAGTTTTAAAACCTCATTTGGTACTCAATGGGCTGAACCTCTCCTTGTGCTATTTTTATTTTTAATCATGATTCAAATTTATGTATTTTCTTGTCAATACAAATTAAATCAATTTCAAACTCAATTTACAAGAGCTCATGATAAAAAAAAATTCAATGCTCTCTTTATAAATCTAAATGCTGGAAAGCTAAAATCTTATATTTTAAAGGGGGAGGGGGGAAGGGAAGCACCTTTACAGCCAATATTCATTGATGCTTAAAAGATATTAGAGCAAAACAAATATAATGGAGACATATAATTAATTGGTTGGTGTATGTTAATACTAATTACTGTAAATTATTAAGGAGATAATTTTTTAATTTATGCAAGCCTGTTTGGATCACATATATGAATAACCGTTTTTAATCATAATTGAGGTTTAAAAATTATTAGTTAATGTCTTGTTATACAATATCTTTTCCTTTAATGACAATTCTTCCATATGTCACATTGAATCTGCATAGCCTTTGGTGTTAACAATTCAGAAAATGTGTTAAGATATTTTAACTATTTTCATTAATTATTTTACAGGTCAACTTTCCCAATATCTAAATTCTAAGTTTTTTTTTTTTTTTCTTCTTCTTAAAAACCTCTAATCACATAAGCAACCCATGAAATATTTTGGAAAAAAATTAAAACACATGTGGGGTGTAAAGTTATAACATTTTTAATAGCTGCATGTTCAGAATTTTTAAAACCTTTTAAATGGTGAAAAGAATGAATTCAGCAATAAAATTATATTATTATAGAATTACTATTTAACTGATCAGACAATATATGGACAAAATTGTCCATATCATAGAAATAAAATCTATAAAAATTTTAAAAGAGGGAAGAGGCAGAGAATACCTATACATTTATTACTATTTACATACTGTTGTGGATTTGACTAAATTTCTAAATACATTATTTATTGTATTTCTAGATTGTTTTATTTAATTGAACACCATGGTTCAAATTTACAGAACATTAATATACATTGCATTAATGTGTTTGAAAATAACTAAGTCACTTGATTGTTATGAGTTACAGTATTTTTAGTGTCAAATTCAAGAAGATACACATGCAATTGAACCAAATATTTAATTTTTCAATAAATACATCGATTTCAAATCTACAGCATTTCATTTTAAGTTATTTTTACATTTCTTTATGTATTGAAGTTTAATAATTTTCTTTATGGAAAACTTGGATGTATTGCCAAGCTTTGCTTCATTGATAAATAACTTCATTTAATTTTTTGGAACAGTTTGGTAGAACATCATACAGCTATTACACATAGACTAGTTTCATACCACATATTGACTTATGAATACTGAAAAACTAACTTTATAAAATCATTAACAAAACAACATTCGCAATCTAAAACATAATTGAAATGTAAATATTGATCACATGAACAACACTTGATTAAATAATTTATAACAAACATCAAACAGTACATTTTCACTCATCATACACCAACTAGTTAGAAGCTAAATAACTTAACATCCAAGTACAGTGGAATGTATTTTTCTTTATGAGATGATTTCTTGAATAATAAAGAAATGTTTCTCCGATACAATTTTTAATCTTTGAACTTTCGGTTGGGATTTGGTCCAAATAAAGTTTCTCGAATCTCGGGCAACAACTGAAAGAAAGTTATAAAATCAATATAAATTAATCTAGAGAAATACTTTCATTTAAAAATTAAAGCCATGCTTCATATCGGGAGTTTTCGACTTTTCTTGTGCGTGCACCTCTTAATTAGTAGTAAGATTTGATGCAACTCCAAGATAAAAATTTTCCAAACAGCCATAAAGTGAAAATGCTATTTTATGTTTAGATATTACAGTATGATTAGGATCTTAAATGAACATTTCTGGAGATCATACATTTTTTCATTAAATGCATTGTGTTTTTTTTATTCGTGCATTTTATTTTTGCAAAAAAAAATTGTAATAAAAATAATTTATGTAGCCAATCTTAAATTACTTTCTAATAACACATAATTATGATTTGTTATACAAATTTACATATCAGATAATGCTGGACTTAATAAAAATAATTTACAACCTAAAATGACTTGATTTTCCCCCTCCCCCATTTTTGTTCCTTAGCCTTATAGCACAATCTGAAAAACACTTTGATTAGAGTAACCTCTGATCCTATAGTAATTTCTTTTGAACTCAAATATTTTTTTAAATCATAACTATTCACAAAATGTCTGTTGTTGCGACTTATTCCAATGGTCTAGCCTTCAGTTAGACCTAATCCACAAGACCAAGAAATCATAAACAAGATGACGTAGAAGAAAGAATCATGATAAAAATACAGTTTCTGAAGATCTGGCATATATAAAGGCAGAATAATACCTTATATCTAAAAAGTATTAAATAGCAACATAAAATTAATACAATAAAAGCAATTGCCTATCACAAATTTATACTATTTAAGTCGCAATCAATAATAAATGTTTAGTTCTCTAACTGTTCTGATAAAAATAGGTATAAATCAATGTACTTTTTTCATCAACATTTTCATTCTGTATGGCTAATTTTTTTAAATACAAGGCTATTGTTCACTAAGAAATCATTGATTTCCATAATGAGGTTATAAACATTCTACTACATTTTTTGAAAAATAAAAAAAATTGTTGAACTCTAAATTTAGTGACTGATATAAAAATATTACAACTACAAAGATAAAAACCTACCTAAAATGCAATTTTTAATAGAAATTTACATTGCAGAGCATGAAAATGTAATCTTTCTCCCATTAATAATCAGAAAAGCTAACTTTTAAATAGATATGTTTTGAAGATAAATGAGATACAGTGGTTTTCAAGGTAATTTTATCAAATATTTAAAATATGGTATAGGGAATCCCGGATGTGAAAGGTGTTATTGGAAAACATTCCATGTATCCCAAAGTACACATTACTTTCAAAACCACAGTTTTACACAATTACATACTGAGTTTATTTTTCATCATTTAAAAAAATTCATAAAATTAATTTTTTCATAATTGTAAAATGGTGATAAAATTTCACTATGACCTTTTCTTTATTATCTCATTAAAAGTTTTTCAATATACATAGAAAGAACACACATAAACGGGGTTTAAACAAATATGACTATGCTAGAACTAAGAATATTTGTCACTTTCAATTGAAGGATAAAAATTATTTAAAACATGAATTTTCAGATATTGGTAAATAAAATATTTATACATTACCTGTTGGCTGATCATTTCTAATCTACTTTCTAAAGTATTATTGATCTTGATCTTTCCTTTTTGTGCTGTCAACTCAATTCCTCCAGCACTATTGAGAAAATTATTTGGTTCAATAAAAGTATCTAAAAATATTTTTTTTTTTCCAAATTTCAAGATTGAATCAAAACATTTACTACAGAATACCAAACTTTGACTTAGATATCTAAGAAAATTAAGTATAACATGCACACAAAATCGAACACAGCCAAATATTTTTCAAAAAATAATACACACATACTAGATAATACAGGTAAGAGCACTTTATTTTAATCAAACTCAAATTGAACATCTAAAAACCTTGATGGGAAAAAAAAAGAGCACCTAAAATTCAAAGGAAAATTTGATTTATGAATGACAAACATATATTTTATCTTAACATTTTCTAATAATTAACTCTCATTGTGAATAACTTTTTAAAAATTTCAAGCAAAAAGTTATGGGATGCGATAGGATTTTTGTCACCATTAAGCAGATGGATAACTCTTTGAAGAGGAGATAGGAATCAAGTTATATGAATGGCACATTATATCTTTTTTCACACGTAATATTCAAATGAAGCAAGATCTAACAATAATCAAAAATTTATAAGATACATATCACCGAAAATAAATAAGTGTAAACAAATATGAGACAAAAATTTGAATGAGTATAATGCATTTTTAATACATATTTTAAACTTTTTGATTTGAATAATTGAAAACTTTTTAATAGTAACATTACAATAAAATTTTAACCCTCGAGAACGCGTGTTGGATCAAACAGGTCTGAGAGCATATATAATTAAATGTGAAACCTTTCCCGTTTAGTGAAAATGGTTGAGTTTTAGTATCTGCAATCAAAGTCACCCTCTTTCGATTCCGTTGATGATCAAATTCCTCGAAGTTGTTTTTAGATTAAAAATTGGTTTTTCGGGCCAGTTAGACCCAACACGTGCTCTCGTATTTTAGGTTTTCTTTTGAATAATGCTTGTGTGTGAATTTAAAAATACATTGATTAAGTTATAAAGATGAAATGAAACAGCTGGAAACTTTATTAGTGGATGTATCTAATGATGCGAATCAATGAATGAAGATGATGATGAAGAATATATCAATGAAGAGCAATTTAGTGCTCATGAAACATCATTGGAGGAAAAACTTGATTCAGATGATGCAACAGATACATCCAACTATGATGAATATTGTTCTGGAAAAGATGGCATTTCAAAATGGAATAAAAATAAACCAATACAAATTATAAGAACTTTCTTGTATAATATCCTAACTAAACTGCCTGGAAATGTCAGTAAGGCTAAGAATGTATCATTGCCAGTAGATGCTTGGCTAATACTATTCGATAATACCATAATGGACAGAATTGTAGACTGCATATAAATATCTATATAGAAAATATTGTGGATAGCTTTCAGAGAGAACATGATGCTAAAATAACTAATTTAATTGAAGTAAAAACTTTCATCAGTTTTCTTAACCTGTGAGAAGTACGGAGGACATAAATAATCGCAAGTGAATGTGAGCGATATCTGGACCACTGATGTCGCAGGGCTTGAAATATTTCATCTGACTATGAGTTATAAAAGCTTTTTATTCCTGTTAGGTTGTCTAAGATTCGATGATTTTAGAGATCATTTGAAAAGGAAAGAACTGGATAAACTTGCACCTGTTAAATCCGTGTTTGAATTATTTGTAAATAACTGTAAGAAGCTATATAGTCTTGGGGAATACGTTACAAGTGATGAAAAGTTAGAACCTTTTTAGAGGTAGATGCCCTTTCAGGAAATATATATTCAATAAACTGGCAAACACAGCATTAAAATGTTTGTTCTTGTTGATTCGAGGACTTTTTATAAGTGAAATTTAGAAATATATGCAAGATTGAAACCTGTAGGTCCCTATAAATTAGAAAATGGTGCGGACAAAAGTGTTATGAGACTTTAAATATTAAATTTAAGAATATTAATGTGGTATCATCACATGTGTAAATGCATTTTATGTATCAAAATTTTAATGAATTAAATTAAAAATTTAGTTACCTTTTAGAATTTTTAAAGTACCTTATTCAATGTAAAATGTGTTGCAACGACTTAACAAGGTTTTCTATATATAAAAGCATTTCGTTTCATATATATATAAATATACAATTTAAATTCATTTTTTTTCATTTTGCCACAAAAATAAGATAAAAGTTTCAATCATAAAACATCAAATTTCGCATAAAAGTGATTACAGGCCTATTTGATCCAACATGAGCTTTCGCGTTACTATTGGGGTGCACATTCTCCCAGGTTAATATACCAGAAAAATTATAAATGCACAAAAATCATTTCAATTGTTTTTGAAGGATATCCTTGAAATATTGAATGAAAACCTACTTAAAGTTAGACAAATGAATAATTAAAACATTTTTAAAAAAAATGAGCTAAAAAAAAACCTTCATGATGTCGATGAATAATTAAAAAAAAAAAAAAAAAAAATTTTTAATGACGTACTAGCAAAACTCATAGGGGGAAATAAATATTCTTATAAATGCAAAAAAAAAAAATTATTCATTAAAAATAATTATGACAACAGCTCAATTTTTAATGATAAAATTACTAGTAGAAATTATAAGTTCAAGAAAATATATATAAATAACGGAAAAAAACTTTTTTTTTTCCTTCAGCAAATTTTGTTGATAAAATATAAATTTTCCCTTCAGAGAGTAACATTTAACGTTTTATTTCCTGCCTTCTAATAGATTTTAAGCTACTTCTTCATAATAAGGAAACAAAATAACCTAACCCTTTTTTTTTTGTGCAGAGAATTATAAAGACTCTGACAACTACTAAAGATAAATGTTTTTCACTTTGTCTTTCAAATGGAAGTAAAATTACTTCTGACATTAATAAAGGTAAAAAATCAATTTTACAAGAAAGGATCATGAAAAAAATTAGGTACGAAATAAAATGAACTCAAGACTATTTAAAAACAATTGTTGTAATATGAAAATAAACAAATTAAGCAACAGATGTAAATTATACTTTACATAATATATAAAAATAAGTTACCATTCAGGTGCCAAGTAATTGTCCTTGTCAACAACAACTTTACATTGTTTACCAACCACTTCCTGGTATTCCTTAGCCACAGTGCTCAATGCTTTTTCCACCAAGTCTACGTCTTGCTTCCTACATCTGATGGAAACTTCAGGTTCAAGTAACTGAAATATAGCCTAAAAACATTTTTTTTAAAAAAATATTAATATAAAACAGAAATAAGGTATCATGTAGATCTGTAAATAATTTTTATATTATTAAATCGTTATTTATAACTATTACAAAATATATACAATATACTAAAAATACTTCAATACATAGGATATAAATTTAATTATCCATGATTAAAAACCAGTATTTTACCACTTGCATAAGCAATATATATCACAACAGGAAATTAAGTATATTCTCTTTATCTCATTTAAAATCATAATTAGAATTAATTGATGATGTTCTTGCAAAGAAAACAAATTCAACAAAAATAGCCAGACATATATCTACATAATCATTTTCACTAGATATTTAATTCTGAATCTTTTAAATTGAGATAATCATTTATTATATATTTTACTACAAGCCATCTAAAAATTTCAAAATCAAAGTTTCAGATCCTGATAGTATGCAATTCATTCTCTATTACAATCCTTTTAAAAAATGTAATTGATAAATACTATCAGATTTCTCAGATTAAAATTAGCCAATTTTTAACCAATTGACACAAGTAATTAACATTTATTCTTTAATTAATATTTTTTTTGCAATTTTTTTTAATTGAGATAAAAATTTCAATTCCTGATACTTACAATTGCAGCTTTTCTTTATTCAGAAAACATTAAAATATCACAAGTAGAAGATAACGAGACAAACCCGAGTAGCACTAATTGTTTTTTAAATATGAATTTAATGACATTACTTTATTTGCCTTCATACATTGACAATTATTTTACCTGAAGCATTAAATTTTTCAGAACTTCTTGATACTGAGTAGCATCTTTAGTTTTAGAATGCAGTTTTTTCTTTGCTTCATCAAGAACAGCCTGCATTGTAAAATAAACAACAAAAATATAATTCAATATGATGTTTATAAAAATATACAAAAGCATTTAATACACTAATAATTATTTTTTTTACTATTTGTAAAAATCCCAATAATGTTCAAATTTTTTAATATTTTATATTAAATAAAATATCTGGTCTTAATAACATTTCAATATGTAATTTAATGCCTACAGATGCAATGATTAAAGTTATAATAAACACAAACAAATATAAATAAAAATAAACTTACTCTAATATGATCTTCCCTGGCTTTCAAAACTTTCAATCGTGCTTGATTTAACATGTTAGAGCTTTGACTGTAAAGAAATAGTATAAAATAAATAATTTTATAATCCTAAACAGAAACATAAATAATAGAATAAATAAAATAATCGACAATAAACTTACATTTTTCTTTGAAGTTCAACTTGTTTTTCTTTTTTGTCAAAATATTCCATAATTTTCAACCTCTGTTCTTGTACCAGTCTACCCTTTTCAATATTAAATTCTTCTTCTGACTGCAAAATATCAACTGCACTTTACTTATGAAATCAAAACATAAAACAAATGGCTTTCATTTTTTCCTTGCGTGATATCCCATTTTCACCCAATCCCCAATGGCAAAAACAAAATAGATAAAAAATTGCACCAAAGCATGTTTTTCAAACATAAAATTGGATCCTACTGATGTATAAAATAACATTTTAAAAATGACAGATATCATTAAAATGATATTTAACAAAATAGGAAAATTGTTCCATGCAAAGTTTAACAAAGAACAGATTTAGCCAGTAAAGGTGCTAACTTTTCTTTTTAACAATTATTAAATATATCTAATTAAATATTAGAATTACAGCAAATGATAAGATGGTGAAAACTGGATAACTTGAATCTCATTAATTTGTAATCCTTAAAGGAAGTAGCCATTTCCTTTTTATGAATTCCTAACTAAATGCATCTTAAATTATCTATGTTTTTTAAACTTGAACAAAATATTTCTCCATTAGGTACTAATAATACATATTTATACTATACTCCATAACTCAAAGTTAAAAAATCAAACTCATTACACTGAAATTAGTAATTCAATGATGCCCCATTTTGAATTCCCCAAACTCGAAGCAATAAAATCTTAAATTTTGTCAGCTAATTCACAGAAATATTTGATGATTTTGTTCTGTTGTATTTTGTATATGTGTATTTCTATTCAATGAACTTTCAAACAGTAACACATCAGTGTACACTATGTTTTGGCCCATTGAATAAAAAGTGTATTAACAGTTAAAATTTATTTGGTTGGCTAACAAGCAGCAAGCACGAGTACCAAATGGAAATTGAAAAATTTAATTCTACATTGAAATTTTTGATATTATCAATGCGATAAAAAGTGGTATGAAAAAAAATGTGAAAGTTCAATACAGATTACCAGTAAGCACTCTGCCCACAACAATTCAGAATTAAGCCAAAATATTGCTAAGATTTGAAACAAATAACAATTTATCTGGCAAAAGACAATGACAAGCAGAGTTCCCTGATTGAAAGAATGTTTGTTAGCACTGTTCAAGCAGTGTCATAACAAAATATACGTATACATGGAGCTATCTTTTGCGAAAGGGTGGAAGAAATTTAAAAAAAAAATGTTCTTTGTAAAGTTTTGCAAAGAACAGATTTAACCACCAAAGGTACAATTTTTTTTAATAAAACAAGTTGCATGCATTTCATACTTCATTTAGAAAAGTGGTCAAAGATGACATTTTGCAGTTATACAAAAACAAAACCTTCTTTAGTGACTAATATTGAGTTAATCAATTGCATATTTGTCAATTTATTCATGATCAAAAAGCAGAAATAAATAGCAGCAAAAGCACTAACCTTACTTTGTAAGACCACAATTCTAGACCACCAATTCTAAACACTTTCATTCACCCCAGAAATTACACAAAAATGTCGGCAAAATATACATATCCAAAACAGTATTTTTATTAAATTTTGATTATGTTCCAGAAATTCACACCTCTATGAAATCAATATAAAATCATCCTCGGACCACCAATTGCAACATTATGGAACCTTTTCAGCAAAATATGTACCAATTAACAAAAGTCATTTTATTAAATTTTAAGTTTTGCATTACAAATTGATTCACATACCCATCATATTAATAACTAATGATGTCAGGGCTTTAAAGTGCAACACTTTTAACTCACCACAGCAATAAGTAAACCTTTCAGTAAATAATATTCTTGTTAAAAATTTTGTGCCATTACAATACACACTTCTTCACACACCTGCAAAATCTAGTTAACATAATATATAACACATACTTAAATTAATCTTTCTGCTACTTTTATATATAATGAATGATTTTTGATAGCAAAACCAATCATACCCTTTCACTTGCCAAAATGTATATTTTCACTTTTTTTTTTTACATGTAATGCAATTAAAACTTGCATTTCTACAACATTCTTTTTTTTTTCACCACTTTCATTCAAATAAAACATTAAATATGAACTAGTACAGTCATCTCATTCAGCAATGGTTCTACAAAATCTCATGTCCAAGAAGTAATGAAATGTGAAGGGGAAAAAAATGTGATGCATTCTTCACTTCTATTAATGCTATTTTTTCCACCATCATGAAGAGGTGAAAAATATAGGATCCAACTATTTAGATATTTTTTTAATTTTAAAAGATTTATAATTTCATTTTGCATTGTAACAATAAAGACAGGAGGATATACAAATGATATTGAGAACAATACTTGGTAAACTAGACAGGGTTAAATTTTTTCTCATTTACACTGGTAAACAGAAAGTTTCCAGTAAATTTATTTCCTTGGAAAATGTAAAATACCAATAAAACTATTACCACATGAAAAGATTAATATTATGAATGTCAAATGAATGCCCACTGGCTCTGAAACATATTTCAGAATATTTATATACATATATTTTTTTTACATATATGATCGTCACACAATCTTTTCCCTACTCACGATATTTTTTCAAATTACATGTTTTTAAATACAAAGATCAAGGAGGTATAAAATATACAGGGAAGAAATTTTGCATTCATTTAATTTGAGGTTAGAGAAGGGAATTCATACTATTAAAACTTACCTTTGCATCTATTTCTTCGACTTTTTCATTTGCCTCCTGCTCTATGAAGGCCATCATGTGATTGATCTAAAATTGAATATGATGAAATCAAAAACACACATTTAAATTTCATGTACGTAGTTGTTTGATGTACTGTGACACATTTTTAAGTCAAAGTGCTTTATTTGTTTGAAAATAAACTTTTGTGACACATTTATAAGTCAAAAAGCTTTATTTGTTCGAACTTTTTATTCTAAACTGATCACAAAACTTGAACAGTTTTGCCTAATTACAAAGCAAATACTTGCATCAAAATCAATTTTCGGTTGAAAATTCTCTCACTATTTAATTCCAAAACATATATGGGAAGTCTCAAAATATTTGGTTGCCTTCTGATTGATTAAATCATTAGAGGGTAAATTCCTAATTTAGCGTACTTCTTGGCGCGTTTTTAAAATCGCGCCAAAGTGGCGCCAAATGCGGAATTCTCAAAGTCTTAAGTCGGAATCGAGATGGCGTTTTGACCGTTGGACAAAAAACATGTTAACTGTGAAATATAGAAAAACATGAGCCGAAGCGGTAGAAATGTTAAAGAAACGGCGAAATTTTATCCGATTGACAAAAAACATATTAAATCAGCGTTTTGTGGCAAACATTAAAATAAGAAATAGGGTAGATCTTAATTTTACTTAAAACAATAAAACTTAGATAAATATATTTAAGATTGTATAAAATAAATAAGATTTTTTTTTTTCATAAATATACTTATACATAACATAACTACGAAATGTTGAAAAAAGGTAAGAAAATACGGTTAAATTATGACCGAAAGACAAAAAAACACAGTAAATCAGCATTTGTGGAAGACATGAAAATAATTTTAAAAAACGTGAAAAAAGCACTAACCTTATGATGGAGGGATGTCTGTGATCAGGCGGGTAAATTATGACGATCGCGCGGAGGAAATCTCTAAACGTATCATCATTCACAATGCTTTCTTCGGCATTAATTAAATTAGTAATAAGCAATAAAATTAATAATAAAATAAAAATTAATAAGAATTAAATTAAATCAAATATAAATAGTATAATATTAATAACAATTAAAATTAAAATATATATAGTGTAATATAAATAAGAAATAAAATTGAAATATATATAGTGTAATATAAATAAGAATTAAAATTAAAATATATATAGTGTAATATAAATAAGAATTAAAATTAAAATATATATAGTGTAATATAAATGAGAAATAAAATTAAAATATATATAGTATAATATAAATGAGAAATAAAATTAAAATATATATAGTATAATATAAATAAGAAATAAAATTGAAATATATATATAGTGTAATATAAATAAGAAATAAAATTAAAATATATTATAATATAAATAAGAAATAAAATTAAAATATATATAGTATAATATAAATAAGAAATAAAATTAAAATATATATAGTATAATATAAATAAGAATTAAAATATATATAATATAGCCTAGGCTAAAAATTAAATAATGTATAAAATAAATAAGAATTAAAATATATATAGTATAATATAATATAAATAAGAATTAGAATAAATCAATCGTCAGAATAGAAACGAGATCCCCTTTCATAGTAGGGTTACCACAAAAATACGATTCTTTCGATTTTACGACTTTCTAGAACTTTTCTGTCTGGGTTACCAGATTGGCAATTTATCGCCAATTTGAATTTTTCTCAGTCGCCAAAAGTACGCTAATTTAAGATCCACCCCATTAGAGTTTACAAATAAAACATTACAATAATTTTGTAGGTTTTAAATCTCAAACAATGTTCAATTCTTATTTTTAACAATGTGATAAATCATTCAGTACAAAGTTTTTACTTTAATTAAGCTTTTAAATAATTTTCGTTGAATTTCTAAAAAAACCCATGGGTACCTATTAATTAGCAAAAACTTATAAACCATTAGAGTTTACAAATAAAACATTACAATAATTTTGTAGGCTTTAAATCTCAAATACTGTTCAATTCTTATTTTAAACTATGTGATAATCATTCAGTAAAAAATATTTACATTAATAAAGCTTTTAAATATTTTTTATTGAATTTTTAAGAAACCTTTTGGTACCTATTAATTAACAAAAACTTATAGAATTCTTCAAAGAAAACATAATTACAGATGAAAATTGTTCAAAGTTTTTGTCAATAAAATAATTTTAATAGGTGAACCATGAGAAATTGTAAACAATCCAATTTTGGTTTACAAAACATAATGATTAAAATCAACTTATCATAGATATTCAGAGAAGGGGAGGGGGAATAAACCTTAGTTTCATGCATAATATTAACTAGTGCATATCCAAATCATTATTAAATATTGTCATTCATCTTGAATAAATTTTTTTTGCTTCAATGTAATTGAAAATAATGTCCAATATCTGCAGAAAAACAAAACCATTTAAATATTCACAGAAGATCAAACTTCAAATGTTTGCAAAATGTAATCAATTTAAGACTTAAAAACATATTTTCATATTCGAAATAACGATGATAAGTAAAAAAATTTAACTCTTAAGTGTTTTTGAATTCAAAAATAATCTAAAGTAAGAAAATCATCATTGTACTTCTAATAATCAACTCAATATAAATAATATATACAATTAAATAAAAATAAATCATAAGATAATTACTTGTTTTTGCACATCTTCGTCGCTGAGAGACATTTTGGTTTTTTTTGCTGCAAATACCGAAATTTACAAAACAAACTGACCAACTCCTATCCCTTGAGAACGAAAGTCATATGATCAAAATTAATCCTATTCCATTAGTTGTTGCCAACAATTCAACAAAAAGTCGGGATCATTGCATTAAAATAAAATGTATTGAATTTTTTTTATTAAATTTGGAAATCAATTGCTTGAAATAAAATCAGAGTGCTTCAAGCTATTTTAAATCTTTTATAAGAGCTTTTATTTTTAATTTTGCTTAAAAATATTAATGCTTAGGAATCGGTTAGTCTCATGGTGTATTGTCATCGAAAGCGAAATTCTTTAAAAATAAATAAACATGCGAAAGTACTAGACTCCGATTCATACTCGGTAGATAAAGTAAATTAAAAAGGAAGGTTCTCTTTATGTACGAAAGATATCTTTCGTAGTATGCGATAAGTAATGGCTTCGTATGAACCTATGAATGATAATTATGAAAATAAAAGTGAAGAACGACGTAAACAGGTATGTAATTAGATTTAATATTTTCATAATATGCGCCATTACTGTAACATAATTTAGTTTTTATTTGTGTATCTTATTTTAAAAAAAGCTGCAATTTGATAATTCGAAAAATATAGGTAATGCTAGGTGAACTTCCTGATGACTTTTTACGAGTTACACCACTTACATCGGAACAACAATTATCTCTGGACGAACAGACAGCAATAGCTCTGCAACATCAGTTCACTGTAGCATCTGCTGTTTCTGGACGCTTGACAATAAGTGTTGTTGAGGTTTGTATTAAAATATTTTGACAGTTATTTTTTATTTTAAATTTGTAAGTGTACTATTTCAAAGTATTAGGAATTAGAACTTCATGGTTTATCTTTGAGAAAAAACATTGTATGTAAAATACTTTGTAAATAGTAAACAATTAATACTAGCAACATTCGAATGTAGGAACTTGTAATCCCATAAATGTATTTAGTTAAATTTTATCACAATGTTATGATTTTCAGCTTGTTTGATTGTTTTCAACTGGTTTAAACTCTTTGTCAAGATATACTGTAAAGTTGATTTTTCATCATTTTAACTCCTGCTGGTGGAAATGCAACATTTTGTAATTTTTATTATTGAGGGACATTTTATTTATATTAATTAAATTAAAACTGTATGAAAGTGGATATTTTTAGATTAGAATTATAGTTACTTATTAATTATTACAAGATATGGAGTACCATCTTGTAGAAACTCCAGCTATCAATATTTAAAATTTTAGATCCTCCATGAAATATTTGTTCAGCATTTATGAAATCTGTTATAATCTTTTGAATAGTACTGAAAATTATAAATATTTTTGTGCTTTAATACTATTAGATTCCTAGTATCACTAATTTTGAAACTTTTTAACATGTTTCTTTTATTTGCAATTTTTAAATGCTTATAAATATTAATTTGGAATAATTAATTGTAATAATTTTTGTTATGAATTTAAACTGGGTGTATTTGTTTTTTAGCTGCAGAAATTAATCTTATATACAGAATATATGCATATGTATAATTGCTTATAATTTGAATTTCTAGAGTGCACAAAACTTGCATACAAAAATATTCACAACGATTAAAAAGTTGTTCTTAATTGTTGAAAATGAAAGTCATAGCTGGAAATCCATGAACAATTTTTGAAAAAGATAAAACATACTTTCATAATTTGCAGTTTTCATTTCAACTAGATAAAACTGATTAAGGGATGAATTAGTTAAGAGTTAATTTTCTTTAAAAATAATTTTCTCATTACAGAATTTGATTTTTTGCAAAATCAAGTACTCGTCTAAATAGTCAAAATTCTAAGTAGCATTAGCATCCTGTCATAAGTACTAGAGATATTCAAGAAAAACCATTAGGGCTCATATGTTACATTACTTTGAGAAAATTATTTATCTGCAAAATATGTAACATGTTTTATTCATTTATAATCTTTTAATGGAGTTTACTTACTTAGTTTTTGTTTAATTATTTTATTTAATGCTGGATATAAAATAAATTATTATTCATAATATGTTTTGTTTTCAAATGCTGAGGGATAAGTGAATTAATAAAATTTTTAAAATAATGTACTTAATAATAAAAACCTTGTTTTTGAATATTTCTTTAAATAAAGGAGATAAATCCAACTAACTTCTGTATAAATGTATGTATAAAAATTCATATTTTTTTATAATATTCATTTTTTAAACATTTTCAGAATTTAAAAATTATTATCAAAAGATTAATGTAAACATGTTTGAAAAATATTAAATAGAAAACTTGATGTCATCAAATGTCTTATAAACTCATTTAACTTAGGGGAGCCAACTTAAAAACCTCTCAGAAATTTCTAATAAGAATTTTTGGAGAGTTGTAATTGATATTGTTATTTATTTCCATATGTTATGAAAACTTGTATATAAGTGTAGATTTATGAATATTTATGAAAATTAGTGTATTTTCCTGCTAGGCAAAGTTAAACAAAAATTATGGCTTGACAAGAATGGACCCATATGTTAGATTGAGAATTGGAAATACAATTTATGAAACAAATACAGATTATAATGGTGCCAGGAACCCTAGATGGAATAAGAGTTTTAACTGGTAAGATTTATTTGTGTATTTATTTTACTATTTTATTTATGTAATGTAGCTATAAATATATTCAATCCTTATCGGAGTTTTACTTGCTTATAAGAGACATTATTTTAAATTCAAAGTAATAATTACCAGTGTGTATGACAAATAAGGTTAAAATTACAAATAATTATGAATTATTATTGTTGTTCTTATATCATGTTATAAAAATAGCTGAGTTTTGAATTTAATTTATATTAAAAATAACTGTGTATGAAAAGTGTAACAATTTACTTAGCTCAGTGTGAAGTATAAAGAAACGTTTCTATCTTCATTTTGTGGAGTTGATTTTAATTGTGGATAACATAATAAATCATTCTGATAACTTACTACCAAAAATTGTTTTAATTCTTGTTATAATATTAAAAAAAAACATCAGAGTTTAATTACATTTTGGCAGGTAAGCAAATTAGGTACTCTTCCTTTATAACCATGCCACTTGGTACCTTTCTTGCCTTGGTGAATTTACTTGGAGCAAAACATCACCAGCATAGTCAACTTCTTTCCTGGTGATGGTTGTATTGTCAACCATATTTGTTTAGCTTTATGCACTTATCTGATAAAATGATGCAGAATATTCCTGCAATAGATATCAAATTTTAGGATTTGCCATGTGACTTGAAACAAAAATGGCAAGGTAGCATTTGTTCATAGCAAAAAGAGAAGGGTGTTAATACTCAAATGTATTTTGTTGAGTCACACATTTCTTTCATTATTGCCATATAATGTATTTATTTATGGTGCAAATAAATGATATCTACAGGATGTTTCAAAACTCATTGGGTGAAAATTTGTGGAGAAATCGAAACATCTAAACAAGCAATTCTTACTATACAATGCATAGGCAGGAAGCAATTAATGAACTGTTAGATGGTGCTGTAATGGAAAGCATAATGTGCAACTTTACTTGTACATTGTCATTTCTACCGTGGATTTCAGGAGGCATGGCAATGTACAGTAATCAGGCAAAAGCCAACTCCTGAAATCCAGAGTAGAAATGACAATGTGTAAAAAAAACTTGCGCTTTATGCTTTCCATTACAGCGCTGCCTAGTGATTCACCACTTGCTCTCTGCCTATGCATTGAATGATGAAATTTGCTTGTTTAGTTGTTTTTTTTATCACCTCATAAATTTTTGCCCATGAATTTTGAAATACTCTGTACAGTGTTTTGCTCACAATAACTGCTGGATACAAGCATTTGATGGTAAATAATTCTTACTGTTTTGTTGATCTGCTACTTAATGACATGCATTATCTGTTGAACACTAGTGGACTAGTATAAATGGCAGAATAAACACCAAAAAGACCCTGTCCATCAAAATTTGGATTCTTATTTAATAGAATTCATGTAGTCACATGAATTTAAATGAAAAAAAAAAAGTTTATTGTTATGTTAGAAATCATTTTAAAATTTATTCTAGCTGTTTAATACAAAATATTTTCTTTAGTTAAATGTCTAAAAATAAGTGTGTGTGGGGGGGGGGTATATTTGTAATTTAAAATGGATTCAATATATCTTTTTTTTTTTTTTTTTTCCGTTTTGATAAGAAATAGAATAAAAAGGTAAAAGTTATCAAAAGCGTAGTATATCAGGAAAAAAAAAACCAAAATGTTACAATCTGACATTGCAAATGTGTCGTACAGCTATGTAAAAAGTACCACAAATTAAATTTGTTGAATACTTATAGATATTCTTGTAGTTTTCATTAAATTTGTGAAGAAGAAAATGGTTTTTGTTTTCTGATATTTATTTACTAAAGTAACATGTAATACGTTTTAAGTATGCTTCAAACTTCTTTATGTATTAAAAAGAAAGGCTTTGAAAATTAACTGTTATGCTTAATAATTAGTCAATTTATCTACCATATTCTCAATATTACTTATTTTATTCTTCAGCTTTTTCATATCACAAGACAAAACTATTCATTTAGAGTTATTTGATGAGGTAAGAGTTTTCTTTAATAGATACATTAAAAAGTACATTTAATATCATGCATTTAAAAAGTAAAACTGATGAAGTTTGCTTTATAATATGGATCTTTTTTTTTTCCCTGAATAATCTCAGGGATTTTTTTAAGAATTTCTATAAAATGTATTTCAATTTAGGTTCTATAAAATATATTTAAATTTTTATATTAATAAAATGGAACATTTTATAATGCTGGTTGTAAATGTAGTTTGGTTAGTACATGTGCCTATTTCCAATTGTTGCCTTATATTTTAAATTTGTGTTTAAGTAGAAACATATTGCGATCTTACTTTTGTGTTTTGATTTTTTCAAAGTGTGCATTTTCATTGGATGAAAGAATAGCCTGGACATCATACGATATTCCTAAAAGTGTTCTACAAGGAGAAACTGTAAATGAGTGGATTGAGCTCTCTGGAAAATTGGGAGAAAAGAAAGAAGGGACTATCAATATAGTTATTACTTGCCAAGTATGTACATATTATTTATTAAAATTATTAATTTAGAAAAGAATAAAGATATTTGTTTGTATTCAAATGTTTAGGTTTATGTAAATTATTCTTAATCATATGATATTTTATATTCATTAGAATGGTGCAAATAAATATCTAATGTTTTATGTATAAATAATTTGTATATACATACAATTAAAATTATAACCATCCTTAAATATAGGTGTACAATGTGCATCATGCAACAAAATATTCAAAAAGGAAACAAAAGAATTTTAATTTTTTTTCCCTGCATGATTAATAAAGTTATCTTTAAAAATTTTACTTTATAATTATTTGATGGCAAGTTTGTAAAATTGCATTTTTTACCTCAAAATAAATTTCATAAATCACACTTTTTTTGAATGCATGTAAAACTTTTGTAAAAAGAGATAAAAGATTTACTTATGCATTCCAGTATAATTTAAATTTTGAGAAACAACTATTTTATACATTTAGTTGCACATATTATATTCATAAATTTTTTTTTTCTTTCCTTACTTGCAAAGAATTATGTAAAATAAAAATTGTATTTTTGTTCTGAGAGTAATTTAAGTTGTGGTATCAAAAAATTTGTTATATATATATATATATATATACACACTATAATTTGTCATTTAGAAACTAGCATATTTCTTAGTTATAATTTTTAGTGGTATTTTAAATTAATCATTGTTTTCTAGTACATTAATTTATATACTTTTCTTAATGATCTATTTGATGCAAATTGTGAATATGGGATCTCAAGTATGATAACTTGATCACACCTGAACATGATTTCAAAATCAAAATTTCAATATTTTACTTTATTAATTAAATTATATGAGTAAATTCTTTTTTTCTGATTTGATATTAAACTCACAGAGCTACAACAGAAAGGATTAAACAAAGAAAGCAACTCCATTATGAACTAATTTATGCATTCAAAGATGAGTTATTTCATTTTGTCATTTATTATTGTTTCTTCTATTACATTGTGTTTTACATATATATCTTATTTGTATGATTTATCCTTGTTACATCATTTCATGCAATAAGAAAATGTCCATAACTCATTTTTTAAAATCAGGATTTATTTCATTTTATTATTTTTCATTTATTATTTCCTTGTCATCATTTCATTATTTATTGAAAAATATTAAACTCTTTTAATTGGTAGGATTAAAAATTTATATATATATATATACAATGATATTCTTAATTCTTTAACATATAGCCCATTCCTGCTGGTACGCTTATATATCATCCGAAGTCAATGGTTACTGTTATTCCTTATGGACCATTTGCAGGAAAAGAAGGTGTAGGTAAGTATTCAGCAGAGATATACTTTTAATATGGAGTATATTTTTTTATCAAATATTATCTCCAGAATTGTCATACCCATAATTTGTTCAGTTTCTAACAGAGGACCATGGGTAGATAGTGAATAATGTGTAATATTTGCATTTTGTACAGTTAAAGTTTAAAAAATTTCCTCCTAAAATTTATTTTTATAGAAGTGTCATGAAAACTAATGTAAATGTATTATGGTTTGAGTAATGTGTACTGCGTCCAAATTATATATACATCTCTAGAAATGCAAAAGTTATGTAGTGGAAGCATATCTTTTTGGTATAAATCATTAATTGCCAAATAATTTTCAAATATCATTTGCGAAATTTAATAAACACAAGAGACAAGATATTTATGGCCTTTCTTGTGTTAATAAATAGCTTAAGTTTGCTTTATATTTCTTATTGGTGTATAATGAGGATTTAATAAGTCAAGAACTTGTTTTTGTATTGTCTTTCTGAATACAATTTATAGACTTATGAAATACTAAGTAAATTTTTTTGAACACTCATTATTGTTGTAATTATCCTTCGGCTGCCGTTGGTTTTTCCGACCCCGAGGGGGGGAGATAGTTGTTGACCTTGAGTGTGGCAGCATTGTTTCGAACCACGGTCCAGTGGGTCCGAAGAAAGTTGACCGGTCGCTTTTCTTTCATGCTCTTACCAACCAGGCTGAAAAGACATCTCTTCTGGCTGGTTAAGGCCTTTTAACTTCTAATGTTGTAGAAGAGAGCCTCCACAATCCATATTCAAAGATATCTATTTCTAAAAATGTTCCAGTTATTGATTAAATATCTTTTATATTCAAGAAGTTGAGATATATGTGTCATACATATGATTGAAAGTAAGTTTTAAATAAAAAATTTCTCTCTCTCTCTCTCTATATATATATGCACGCACACACACACACATATATATACATATATATTTCAATTGATCTATCTGTCATTCTAATTGTATTTCAATGGAAAAGTATATTTTACTGAAAATTAATACAAAACTTAGTCCCACAGATAATATCCAATACAAGACAAATAACAAATTGACTTTTAATTTAGATTTATCAAGTATTTAAACCCATTTTTTTAAATAAAATTTTCAGATATTTAAATTAGTTATAGTGAGTAATTGCACTTTTACACTTGACCAATTGGGTTGTTTTGTCCTCTAAGAAATAAAAAACAGTCATTAAAATTAAATTAACATTCAATATGAATATAAATAAAGGTTAAATAAAGATTTTTTTCTTTTCAAAAAGTATAAGTGAATATAAATGATTCTTTAAACCCAATATTGTCAAAACAATACAAAAATTGAAGGCTTCTGACAGTAAATTTGTTGAGTGTGCCCTTCAAATTTTAAATTTTTTTAAATGATTTCTTTTTTAAAGAAATTATTTGAATTTATTATGATTACATTTTTATAAAGCTCTTTAGAGATCATACTAAATGCATCTTTCAAGTTTTCATGAAAGTCAAAGTATCATTCTCTTATAAAATCATAGCTTACTCTTAAGATATACATTAATCATGGTAATTGTTCATTTTGTGTGTATAGTCAATGCTTTATGTATTTTTTTTTTCAATGCTGGAAGATGGCTCACAAGATATATATATATATATATATATTTGACACAACATAACTTCTGTGTCTCAAGAAATCTCCAGTATATACAAGAGAAATGATGTTTTATATAAAATATAACATTATCTTGAATTACGTGAAACTGACACAATTCTTTAAACTGGTATTAATTTATTGTGTATGTCTTCTTTAAAATTGGATTATTTCTTAAGGAATATGTATATATATGTTTTAATATATCTTAGTCAAAAAAATCATTAATTTGTGTGAAATATTTTTCTTTAGTGAGTCAGGAAAGTGTTAATAGGGCTAATGCAGATGTTTCTATTGATGTAATAACAACAGAAGAAGAATTCAATCAGGTAAATTTTTACATATGTTTAGTATGTTTGGGATGTGAATGCATTTTCATAAATCTTTCTAAATTACATATAAATAGTCACCATTATTATTATTGTTAGGCTACAAATGTATTTTAGTGTATAATGATTTTGTTAAAAGTAACTGTATATTATAAAATAAACATTTTCCTTACAGTACACAAAATTTTGAGTTATGGAAATTAGAAGTAAATAGGTTTCAATATAGTTATCATATACAAGTAGGTTTCAATATAGTTATCATATACAAGCAGATTTCAATATAGTTATCATATACAAGCAGGTTTCAATATAGTTATCATATACAAGCTTAAAAAATTCATTCTATATTCAGGGCCCTGATTTTTCATTTAAAAACTGTTATTTTAAAATTCTGAAATTTTAATAAAATATTAGATATCTAAATATTTTAAAATGTAATATATATTTTTTTCTCTCTTTTATATATATCTTTCTCTTTTGCTACACAGATTTATTGTTAACATTTTTGTGGAAAAGTAATATTTTAGTTTGTTAGCTGTATGAACTCAACTATAATTTCAGTATTTGTTGGTCTACATGCAATATATATTCTTTCTGTATCTGTACCCTTTCTGGGCAAGCCTATAGCATATATTTACACACTGACAACGGAAAATGTGAGCCAGAAATTGACACATCAGTCAAATGTGAATGCAAAGAAGTGAATTTGTCCTTTTACTACAATTATATGAACAGCAGCTTCACCATCCATTCGAACATCAACTTCTGATGGTGGTTACAATTTCTTTCTATTATCTGGTCAAATTGTCTGCTGATATTTCTGTATGAATTTTAAATGTTTTTCAATATTAATAAATTGTGCTAAGTTTCTTGAAATATCCAGTAGCTGATCTCCTAACATTTGACATATCTATTCTTATTGGAAGTTTTTTGAACTAAATAATAGTTTTTTTTTCTCTTCAGATTTCTAAAAGCAATTAAAAATTGAAAAATTAATGGTAAATATATAATATAAAATTAATAAATAATATATACATTATTAAATACAATTAAGAAAAATGAATTATAAATCATCAAAATTGATGTTTTTGGATTTAAAGTATCATGGATCCCTTAAACTCAAAATTTCATGCAATTCCCTCTTAAAATTAAGGAAATAATCAATCTTAAAATTAGAATAAAAAATTGCAAATATTTGTAATTGGTTGTATATAAATCTTTATAATTGATCCACTTATCAAAAATGGAAAGAAAAAAAATATCAATCATCTGCATAAAGTAATTTAGTATTTTTCCCCTTCATATTTTTCTCCAATTATCTCTAGAAGTAATTATCATACTGTAATAAAATTTGGAACATAGACTGTTTAGGTCATTCTTCCTGATTCTGTCTGTAAAAAAATCCAGGTTCCATATTAGGAAAAAAAACTCTTTTTATAATCATGTTGATTAATCAATCTATCATCATCATAATTTGGTTCCCTCTGAACTATTAACATTGATACTAATTTTATTCATCTGCAATTAAAATTGCTGAGGTAATTAAGCACCCCCTTCTTTTTTGAACTTAATCATCTAAAAGTCTTTACTGGACTGTAAATTTAGCTATTATTCCCGCATCCAATCTGTCAAAATAAAATTCAAAAATGTCTTATTAATTTCCCCCTTCTCCTTAAAGAGTAATCTAAACAGTCACTAAAAATAAATAGCTTATTTGCTAATATTTAAAACCCATTATTTTCTATATTTGCCTCATATGGAGTGCAGCTGTAAACAATGTTCAAAAGATTTAAAACAGCACTAAAACTAATAGCAAACATCCCTGTCATAATCTTTCTCCACTTTTCCAAAGAACTGGAAATTTCTCCTCATGTAAAATCATCAAAACTGTTTCCTCTAACTTGCATAGCTTAATTGGCAACAACAGCATCCCAACAACAAATACACAGACATATTTTACTCATCAGACTTTCCTACAACTAATCACATGTGACATCCTTGCTTAACTACACTTTCCATTGGAAAAACTATTCTTTTCTGCTTGATTTTGTGATTCTTGTGTCTCTTTTACGATAGCCACAGTATTAGTTTTTGTTTAATATAAATGTATTATTAAATTGTTTAGTTAATGAAAGTTTTTGAAATAATTTTGACATTTATTACTTTACTTCGTAAATTAACATTCCTAGCTGAATTTAATATTTTTATCCAAGTTTTTTTTTGTATCTTTTGTTAACATTGAAATGAATAATTTTTGATTAAACCTAATACAATTTGTTAAAATATATTTTAAAAGCATTTAACTTGTAAATATGTTATAAACGAATTATAAATAGATTAATTTTTTAGGATGATTATGATTTTGCTATTTATTTATTTTGCTTAGGTGGTTGAAATGTTTCCAAATATTGAGCAAGATATTGTTCGTGCAATTATGGAAAGCAACAGAGGTAATAAAGAACATATAATTAATGCTTTGTTGGAACTGAGTGATGATGTAACATAATTTTTATGTGATTAATGTTATGCATGTCCATTTAATAAAAATGGACAACTTTATCAATTAGTTTTTGTTTGAACTGGTCATGTAAGATATTATGTTTATTATTTGCAGAACCTTTTATTTATGCCAAATTTTTTTATTTAGTTTTTGAAGTGTTGTGAAGTTAATTGTGTGATATTTTTTTTTATGTAAATGTTATGATTTCTTTCCATTTGTAAGCTTAGAAACAAAAATTTAATTTTATAGAATTGGTTTTGTTACTTTAAATATTATTTTGTTAAAGAAATGACTGTATTTTACAATATATTTTTTGTTTACAGTTTTTTTTTAGAATGAATAACTTTTATAATTAATTTTCTTTATGCATTGTATAAACAAATATAGAGTACATTTATGACTCTAAAATATTAATGAGTTATGTTATTACTTTTAAAATTCATTAATGCATTTATTTTAAATATAAAATTTTTAGTCAAAACAGTCTTTCAATGAATGAAAATGTTGTTACTTTGAAAAATATCAGTTTCGACAATGTGTAATATAAATTATCTGAAAAAAGTGGTTCATCATATATATATAGTAAAAAATTAAACAAAATGTATTATATAAACTATCAGAAAAATTATTGTAAAAAATGAAACAAAATAAATGTTTTGCATTATAAAAAGGAAATATTAAATTGTACTGAAGATATTTTTATTCTAGCATAATATATGTATGGTAATTTCAAAATATTAAAGAAACAAATGCTCAGTAATGTAAACAGTATTATGAAGTTCTAATTTAGTTATAGCTTAACATTTTATTACTTGTGTTTTTATACTGAATTCACTACAAAAAAAAAATCATGAATATTTTCAAAGTTATGTTGATTTAAATAATATTGCAACTTTATACAATTTGTATTTTTGTGACTGTTTTTAAATGTGTTTATTTTTAAATTGCAGTTTATTCCTCTATATTTAAAGTCACTTTGTACTACCGAATATACATATATATAATACATTGGCAGATCCAGAAAAAATTGACAGTGAAGACACAGTTCTTTATTTCTTTAAAAATTTCATAACACTAACTGTGTTTATTTATTATGTTTATTTTTCAAGTTTATTTAGTCCTTAATTTTAAAGTAAACTGAATATTAACTCAGGACTAAATTTCATCTATTATAAACTTAGTTTATAATAGATGGCTTGGTTCTTTGTTTATGTATAATAAACAAATTTGAAGAGAAACAACAAAATAAGTACATGAAAATTTGATTGAGATTTTTAGCTCATGTATGTCTGTGTGTGAAATTATGAAGGAGGTGTATGCCTACCCCTTGGATCCGCCACTGTATATATAATTATGAACAAATATTTTAAATTAATATTTTTATTTTGCTACAAAAATATGTATTCAAATAAATTATTATTGACATGCAACATTCCATATATTTAAATAATACCTTAATAGTATAAAAAATGTGATTCTGTAAGATGATAAGAAATAAAAGAAAAATAAATCCAAATTTATAAGCTACTAGGACATTTGTATAACTTTTTATGAATGTATACCAAGCATTTCTTGTTCAACAAGCAAAAAGGCTTCAAATATTATATTTTTTTAACCTTTACTAGTACTTCAAAATTTAATTTAGCCTTGGGTGTATTTATCATAATTTTACATATGTGTGTATCTTGTTTTTTTTTTTTTTTTTTTTTTTTAAGAAAGGTATGTTTTTAATACCAATCTAGTCTGAACTTTAATAACATTTTAAAAGTGCGTTAGAATACTGATTGCCATAAAAATACAATTTTATACATTTCAATTACCTATTTTTAAATTACAAAATATATTTAATTATGGTTCCTTTTCTCCCCTTTTTATTGTAAATATTTTATTTGTAAATTTTGTATTAGTTTTTTAAATGATAGCTGAGAAAGAATTTTGGTGCATTTTTTGATAATACATATACTGAGTGCCAAGGTGAGACATATTTAGTATTTCTAATGATGAAACATGCATTTAGAGTGGAAAAAAATGCTGTGAAAAAATTGAGATATCTTTTAAATGCATCAATTATTATATATGCCGTTTAAATGAAGATATTTTTCAAATTCTAATTCCATTATTAGAATATTTATTTGCTGTACATTAATGTATTCACAGACATATTTGTCACTGGTACATTAAGATACTGAAAAAAGTAAATTCAATTAATTGATTGAAATTGCCATTTTAAAAATCTCAGTAATGTAGTATAGTATATGATAGTTGCAAACTGTGTATGATTATTTACAATACAAACACAAAAATTCGACTTTTAGATTGTTAGTAATTCATGTTAGTAAGTCTTCCGTTTTTATAATTACAAAAATATCCTCTTTATTCACATAAAAATTATGGGATACTATATGATATAAACTGTTACTCTCATTTTTTTACTTATTTACTTAGTAGAATTACTGATTCTGCTTGTTGCCATATAGAAGTACTTCCGCAATTTTTTTTTTCAAAATTATAACTGTATATTTATATCTTTATATATATTAAATGTAAAGATGTGTTTGGTATCGTGTAGAATTTTATTATGATGTATGTGTCTTTGCTGTTGTAATTTTGTATGGTCTTCCCTTTTTTTATGTTGTAGATACATATTTTATTTTTTATGAAATGCACTTTTTTATTGTAGTTGACAAAGTAGAAAAGCGATTTATGAAGATTTTCACATTTTAAATATGCACTGATATGATATAATAGTTGAAGGTGATTTATATTGCAAATGGGTTGAGCACTTTTGTAGCTGTTCTGTGTTAGTATTCTTTATAATGGAAAATATATTGGATGCTGGTGACATTTTTTGTTGTGTGAAATCCAAATTGGAATAAAAATCCTTTATGTTCTATTAAAAAGTTATCTTTTATTATTATTTTTTGTCTTCTGTCTTGTTTATTTTAATATCATACATTTGAAAAAAATAGAGAATTTATAACAATCAGATTAACATCACAATAATCACACAGCTTACAGCAATGCTTGTTTCTTTTCTGTTTGATCCTATAAAGATACAATTCACATTAAAATGCACGTTGCATTTAATTGTTGTGTGCATCATATTTTTGAAAATTTTTGTATAACTTTAAAAGAATCAGATCTCTGTTTTTATATAATTATGAAAATTTCACATTTGAAAAGTTTTTTCCTTTTGATTACCTAGATAAACATGTATATCAATATCAAATTAAATTTTCTGTTGTCACAGTTCTTATACTTCTTATTTTTCATCTTTTTCTTTATTTTTTCGGATTGTATATTACTATAGTATGTTTGACTCTTGCTCTATGATACTTCACCATTACTCACATTCACACTTTTTCACATGCAGAAAATGTATTACAGGTCATATTTCACAATCAGGGGATGGGGCACTTTAAATTTATTACACTTGTAAACTTGGACAAATGATGGCGGCTGTGATTAACCAACAGGATATAGGTACTCCACTTGCATGAAATGGCAACAGTAATCTTGCAACTCCCATATATTTAAAAAGGTACTTACTTAAAAAACCACGCAATGAATAATGCCTTGTCACAATGATTGTTTTCAACAAAATTGGGAATAAAAAAATCTTTGGTTGTAGTGAACTTTTTATTCAGTACCTGGAGGTTCATTATAATGAAGTTTGACTGTATTACTAGTTTTCTAAGTCAGACCATGTATGGATTGATTGGTTTTATTAATATTCTTAGAGGTTCAATTATAATGAAGTGTGACTATATTACTTGTTTACTAAAGTCAGATCATGTATGGATTGATTGATTTTATTAATGTTGCACTAGAAACAACAAGAGAGCTATTGGCTACAGAACTCTTAATTTTGGATCTCAGTTGTGTCAAAGACGATTTTTTGAACTGGCATCCTTCTCTCTAAACTTCAAGTCAATGGGAGGACTTTGATCTTTGACAGAATTAATGTGCATGATGTATAGATAGATATAGATGCTGTATTTTTAAGGCACAAATTATAAATGCATATAAAATAATACACATTACACTGATCTTCATCAGATATTGTTATTTTTATGTCACAAAGATTGCAGATATTTCTAGCCACAGTACCACTTTTTAATCAAAATACGCGGACATAATAATAAACCTTGTGGATAATACAATGCTAATTAAAAATATTAAAATAATAGGAAAATAAAACACTAAGTGGTTTGAGATTTGCATTTATTTCAGTAGAAATGAATTCTTAGAATTTTAAAGTATAGTATCAAATTCTACATATTTTGTAGATGGAGATACATTAGTAGATTGCATTACATAAAAAATTATATCACAAAGTGTTTTTACAATGATTTTTTTCTAAAAATTAGAATAATTGTTGCAGTGGCTCAAATAATTAGAAAAAAAACGTGTAAAAAAAAGAAAGAACTTATTTAAACGAAAACATTATTATCAGTTAATATTTAGTGACACCTCCCTCATCCTTAATAACGTCACTAATACAATCATAAGTATTATGCATTAATTTTTGCTGATAGTTGCCGAAATAGATTTCACGCTTTCCCGAACTCTTTCCTTTGGAATTAATTCCTAAAGATTTTTCTTCATTAAGCTCCATATGTTCTCCATTGGGTTTTGTCGGGGCCCAAAGTCCTGCCGTTGTCGTGGTGTGGAAGTTAGGAGAGGGGGTGCCAGCCCAGGTGTCGTCCTTGTCATTTGACTGTGGTTCAGAATTACGAGATCCGTCACCAATAGCCCTCGTGTTGCTTTTAGTGCGACGTTAATAAAAACTAAACTAAAATCTCCATTGGGTTTAAATCTGGAGAGTTAGTTGGCCAAGGAAGTAATTTTATTGTGCTTGAGTCTAGCAGTGGTTTATATTGAGGAAAAAAATTATCCCTAAATACAAAATACGTCTAAAAAGCTCGGTGAATTTGTGGGTATATCAAAGGTTATATGACTTAAAAATGTTGCTTTGCGCATACGCAGGGATAGACTAATGGAGAGACGGCACGTCGCAAGAAACCAACGCAAATTTTTCAGTTACAGGCAGTCGAACGGAGTCACGAGTTCGTGACCGTGACCACTAGACTACCGCGCCACATACAACTACAATATGACTCAAATTATTGAGAATGCACTTCACTTACATTTAATGAAGTGAACTTCCAATATAAATAACACATTAGCAAGAAGTACAAATATTTTTTTTATTTTTGCACATAGAAAATAGTTCAATTTAAAATAAAAATATAGAAAAATCAAAGAAAAAATTCTAAACTGAAAAATTTCAGAAGCATTTTAACTTAACACATGTAGATTTTCACCTCAAAAAATTGAGAATACAACACTATTTTTTTGTTATTTAGTTGCATGTCTTTTTGCTTTAACAATGTCCTCCAAACTTCGTAATACCGATTCGACCAACTTTTTGGTGGTATCTGAAAGTATTTTACTCCATCCTTCATCAATATTTGTTTTAAAAGGGCTTTGTTCCTAATTTTGTGTTTTTGGACAGCTTTCGAGTGTAGCCCATAGATTTTTTTTATAACGTTGAAGTCGGATGACTGTGGTGGTGTGTGCAACTGCTATTTACAAGGAAAAGACTCAACATTTTGACGTCGCGTGCCGTGTATTTTGGGTCGTTGTCGTGCTGGTATATGAAATTTCCATCTGTAAAACCCAAACTTTTTTGCCACGTTCTTTTAGATTATTAAGAAGTATATCCAAGTAAACCATATGGTTTATAATGCCATCCATAAAAATTAAATTTCTTACCCTGTTAGCAGCTCCAAACCATGACTGAAACGCCACCATGTTTAACTGAAAAACTTCAAGTTTTTCTAATCCAAAGCTAATACCGCTTTGGCTTTCACCACACTATGCGAGAACCGTTACAACCAAAAATGTTGGATTTATTTTCATTCCTAAATATTAGCTTCTTCTAGATATTGTTCTTCAATTGACGAGTTTTAGCAAACTCCAAAAGCTATTTTATTTTGCAAACTGTTGAAGGATTTTTTTCTAACAACTCGACTTTCATAACCAGCTTATCTAATAACATTTCTAACAGTGTCAGCACTAACGCCTGTGCCAATAATTTGAGAAGTTTCTGCAGCAAGTTTAACCTTTAGGATCATTCTTGATTTCTTTCAAAATTTTCCTTTTTGCGAAGTCATTTAGAATATCCTTTATTCATTCTTTTACTTTTATTTTCAATAAATTCTCCACTTTAAAATTATCCAGTGATTGGCTGTTTTCGTCGATCCTTTATGCCACGAAAGATCTGCCGTGTAGCGGGTTGATGCACGTTAAATTTGTCGAGGCTCCAAGTCCTCCCGTTGTCGATAGATAGGTTTAGAGGGGGAGGTTCCATTCTCAGATGTCGTCCTAGTCACTTGACCAAGGTTCAAAATTATGAGGTCCGTCACCAATAGTCCTCGTACTTCTTCTAAGAGCGAAGTTAATAAGTAGTTTCATTTTAAATTTTCCAATGATTTCCTGGATACACGTGTGGCCTCTACCAACGTTTTTAGCTATTTCACGATAGGATTTTCCTTCCGTAAATAATCTCAATATATGAATTTTCTTGCATTAATACTGGGATTTCTCGTCGAGGAGCCATTTTCGATTTAAAAGTTAGGCTTTAAAGCTCATCTAACAAACTTGATCACTCAAAAATAATCGTTGAAAATGTTTAAGACAAAATTACGTACAATCAGGTTAAAAAAAGCAGCCAAATAAAAGAAGTTTGGTGGTAGATAAACATATTTTTCACGAAAATATTCTT
>BMAW01086492.1:0-13464 GCA_019974015.1 Nephila pilipes
ATGGCGACTGATGTAAAGAACGAATACTTTCCCGAATGATTTTTTTTCCTCTTTCTGCTAGCAAATATGATGGCACATTTGCAGTTCCTGCTTCGGTTTTAGATACAAACTACGGAACCACCTGTGGGTGAAATTGTAAAACTTTTTACTTTTTCTCTCCATTTGTGTGGAACATCTATAAGTAGAAAAAAGAAAAGAAGAAAAAAAAACCCAGAAAAGTTTGTTATTAAAGCGGATTTTTATTATTCTTTCAAGTTTATTTCGGTAACTCCTGTGGAAGTTTTTCGCTTGAAAAAGATCTAAAATCTGCAGAATTACTTAAAGTTGTTTTTTAAGAAGCGCAGAGCTAAAAAAACAAGATGTAAAAAAATTGAATATAAATCCAGTAAGTTTTTTTAATGTCTGGAAACGAGTATCAAGAAATATTCAGTGTTTTGAGCGCAGTTTTAGTGTGTTTTAGAAAAATACATTTATTATTTTAATAGAGACTCTCAAATTAAAATGGGTTTTTTTGCTCAAAGAAAATGACATTGGTGAAATTGCGATTACTTACAGAAATATAAGTAAACATACAATAATTTGACAAAATGGAAACGGATGAAAGTTCAAAAGTTCACTTTAAACTTCACTGCAGATTTCCGAGACTTTCCTAAATTTAATCACTTTTTTTCTGCTTTCTATAAGTCGGACGTTCATGAAACTAGCATATGATTTTCGAAGACTTTCCTTGCGGATTTAAATTATATAAAACGAGTACTAATTTTGACATATAATAAAACATTTAACATTTTTTACTGTAATAAATAAATACACTTGATTAAAATTTATTATTTATGGATTAATTTGTTCTGCATACTTTTACATTATAACTTCAATAATGTGTCTATGGCTATGACAACCAGGTAGTCATAATCGTGAGCTCATGACCTGCGTTATTTCTTAAAGAGTAGTAATTTCCAGTAGTGGTGTCATTAAAGACTAATCTTATTAAGAGGCTCATACTCATTTAATACGTGAAATGGTGGGGTTGTTCGAATAATGGGGAACTAGCTCAAGTGTTGTCCTTGGCACTGGCTAAGATTCTAAATCTTAGCATCCGTCGCCAATAGTTATCTTATCTTATTGCATCTTCCTTCAACTTCCTCAAAATAACAAATAAAAAAATTACCCTTTTATGCGATTTCTGCATATATTTTTGTTAATACATTCAGTTTCTAAACATTAACTTCACAGTCTTGAAATGATATTTTAGGATACTTCAAATACATTCGCAACATATGATTATGCTTAACTGTATTTTACGCAACGAAAATCATATTCGGCTAAGCTCTGTTACTCGGCCATGAAATTCACTATTATAACAAAATATTTAATTTTTGTAAATTTTTAAAAACACTTCTCCTAAATAAAGCAAGTAGAATGTTACTTTTTGTTCCATACTTAAAACGTGTATTGTTCTACCTCAGAGTCGAAATTGGTATATTCAAAAGTTTGAAAACGTGATAATTTTCATTTTGAAATTCTAATTCATTTTTGGTAAAACTAAGTAGTATATTGCATGGTAGTTTCACATAAATGATTTTCCATTATCCTAAATAGATATGATCATTGTATATGTTGTGTTTATTCATTTATTATAATAAAGATAAATAATTTCTGTATCATTTTAAAGCTTTGAATGAATTGAATATTCTACACATATTAGATCCATTTGCTACATTTGTAATTCTATTAACTAACTTGGAGGCATGGACTTACAAAAAAAAAATAAATAAATAAATAAATTCGCTTGGATTTTATTTACTTAAAAATTACTTGCTTCGATTGTAAACTTTTATGACCACACAAATTTTAATTTTAATAAAATGTATTTGTGTTTTATGTACGAAAGGAGAAAAAAGGAAGCAATATGTAATATAAAATAAGAATGTTAGGGGGTGTAAAGGTTATGTAAGGGATATTTTTAATATAACTGTAATACATATATATATATATATATATATATATATATTAAAAGCAATGGATTAAATAATCTTTAGCGATTATCAATTTCCGTTATTTACCATTTTGTATGTTATGAAATTAAACATATATCTAATTGCATTTATTTCTGTAGAGTTGGTTAACTCAAACATCCAATTACTTTTTGCCTTTTCAAATTGTTCAATAGAATTATTTTGGCTTAACATTTCATAGATTGTCTTAGTTTTCCAGAAAAAAAAAGGCAAACTGTACTCTTTCATCATTGAAGTACTTGAAATATTCTTTTCAACTGTAATAATTGTAATATTTTTTGCTCACTTCTGAGCTCTTCAGATTATCTTTCGAAGAAACAGAATGAACCTTAAATTATTTTATAATATAATAATCATGTGTAATTTCTAGTATTTCTTTTATGAATTTGAATGCACCATTCCTCCAAAATTAGGTAAATAACGTATTTTTTATAGGATCCTCTTTCGGTATGTTTCAGAATTATTTTACAGTTAAGAAGCAAACACTATGACCGCAGTTTAATTACATGAAAAATATGTTCCTTTCTTTTATAGATCTGAGATCCCTTCCCCCCTTCCAAAAAAATATCAAAAGAAATATATTAAATATTTGCTTTCCTTTGAAGATTTTTGACAATTTTTTCTTTATTTATTGAATTTTTTATTTTAAATTTGCTAATTACGCTCTGAAGTCATGTATGCTTATCCGTTATACGGAAACAAAACATTTTGTCCTAAAAATCTTAAGAAAACTCGAACAGTAACAATAAATTGTAGATTGAGACGGAGAAACAGATAGGTAGAGAAATAGAAGGAAACTTCTTTTGCTTTGAATATTGATCTATCGTATCTCCATTATTACATTTTCAAATTGTTCGTTAGTTATTATACTCTAAAATCAGGTAAGCTCTTCCATATATAGTTCAACTTTCTAGTTCATAATTCAATCATTTGTATTTTGTATAAGATATAAAGTTGCTTAATATTAGATCACTAAGAGCATCTTATAGATCATCGGTAGGAATCCTTAGTGCATTATTATCGTAGTAGTTCAATAGGTCGAATAGTTAACACTACTGTATGCTTTATCGAAAGATATTAAGTTACATAGAAAAGTAGATAGAAGAACAAATATATATAGATAAAGTAACGTCTTTGATAAGGGCCAGGTAGAACTAAGAATTGAGAACTGAAGCTATAGTAAAGTAAAATTCAGTGCTCTTTCAATTTAAATGATTTATTTATTTTTGGCTAACAAAAAAATTCATCGTTGACAAAACTTTTGTTTCTTAAAAATGGAGCACTAGATTTGTTCATATTACACACATCTAGTGATGTTTAATCAAGCCTTTTTGACACATAATGTTGCTTAGTGTTATAAATAATGGCAATTTAAATAATTTAGTTGTCATTAACAATATCAGGTGTGCAGTTGTAGCTATTTTGAGGAGCTCTTGACAATTACATCAAATTATAAAATAAATAATATTTATTAGACTGAAATTTTTAATGTTCCGATATAACTTTCTTTACCTTCCATTCTTAATATGTAACGAGTTTCTAATCAAGATTGTCATTAAGGAATTCAAACCAGACATTAACTCAAATTAAGTTTATTAGGATTTCAAAAAAAAAAGCCCTAAAGTATATAAAATCAAGCCTTCGGATTTAATTCCTATCCACATCTTCAATCTAAAGATTAATTTTATAAATTAATCTTTAACTGATACTCATAAACCCGTTTCGAGCACTTAGTAAAACTTTAAATGAGGTTCCTACATTTTAACCCCATTTACATCATAATTATTTTCCATTTTACTCAGAGTTTACACGATTCCGAAGTATCCATTGATAATATCTGTGCACTCTCACTTCTACCGTCCCCAGTAATAAACTAATTGGGGCTTATAAACGCATCTCTTTTATCTTATTCACTTCACTTCAGAAATTATTTTCTAATTTTCATAATTTGCACTTCTTTAATTAGGAGATGCTCTCATTTCAAATAACGTCATATCAAGCTGATGAGAAAAAAACGCTGATGAGAAGGTTTAGCTGATGAGAAAAAAACGCAATAGACACTGGTGTTATTAATAATGTGGAATTTCAGTAATAGAAAAAAAATCTACTATAAAATCAAAACAATTGTTTTGATTTAATTGCTTATTAATGTCTCACGGAGAAGTAACACGAGGACTATTGGGGACGGTCATCGGAACTTTGATCCTTGGTCATTTGATAAGGAGGGCACCTAAGCTGGTAACTTACTCTCCAGTATTCTATATCACGCTTATGAGAGGACTTGGAACCTTGGCCAAATTTAACGGGCATCAGCCCCGCCACGTAACGATCCTTTAGTGGATGAGAGCTCGAACTCTCGCTTCAACGAAAATAACGCCAACCGGGAGTTTAAAACTTTAACTACTAGGCTATCGCAGCCACAAAAGTAAAGCAATATCACCTTTACATCATAATATACACTATGATAGTGTGTAATTGCATAAAAATAGATATAAAAAATAAAATCAAATGCTTATAGAAGGAAAATAACCGTTTAAAACAATTTAATCAAGATTTATAAGTGAAAAATATACCTTCAACAATTGTTTTAAGTATGTTTTGAAAAAGTCTTTGCTTCTATTTAAGATATTTTGCTTTTTTGACATCGTAAATTCAAAGAAAAAAGCATTCTTATACTTTATCCAAGTCATGTTTCTGCATTTGAAATATATTTGAACTAAAAGTTACTCTCGACATGATGGATGATATTTTGGTTTTATTTATTACAGGAGACCATTCAGAAGAAGACTTTGTATAAATGTCAGAATAACTTCATCAATAAAAGTCTTTGAAAGGATATTAAAATCAATGAATCTCAATGAATGAAAAATGTTAAAATTCATATATTATTAATGATTTCATACATCGAAGATGTATAAAAATGAAATATTACTTTAAAGTATTCAGACTTTGGTAACATTTTTCAGAAGTGTAATACAACTTGAAATGGAAGTGTCCCAATATATTTTCTTATGTATTTTATCTTTTGCATATATGATATATAAAAGGGAAAAATAGTTTTAAAAGTCCAAAGTTTTCGAAACATGTTTTTATCTAAATTTTTAACCCTTTACATGCATCCAACTAGATACCTCAAATAAATAAAATCTTTCATTAGAATATGAAAGAACGTCTTGTATTTTGGTACTGAATTCCTTTGCTCCTTGTATATAAAATATAACGATAATTTTAAAAAAATTATATTGAATCTATGATAGTAATATAAAGTTGTGAGTATGTTATGCTTTTATGGAAATTTATTTAATGTTATGTATAAATCTGTAGAGTCTACCTTTCATCCAAAAGAGCATGAAATCCATAAATACTTCGAAAAGAAGACGATTATTCACTTCTTTTCATGATTCCAGATTTCCATATCATGTAATTTTATATTTATCACCTCAAAATATTTATTCAGATAAAAAAGAACATTTAAGTATAATTAGAATCCATTTTAGAATTTTCTCTAGAGGAGTATAAATTAGAAGTACGAGTAAATATGAAAAACTGTTTTTTTATCATTTTAAATTTAAGCTCTTAACGTTTTTTTTATCATTTTAAATTTCAACTTTTAACGTTTTATTTTTATTGCAAAGGTTAACTTTCCTTTAGTTTTTCTGTTCATAATTCTTAGACTTATTTATAAAAAAAACATTTAATTTTTTTTAAATTTAATTCTCATAACCATGACTAGTAATAATATCATTCAGTTATATAGCAGACTTTAAAGAGAAAATTAATCATTTTATCTTTGCTATTAGATTCTATGATGAAAAAATACTTGTTTATGAAATAAACAGAAATATTGAAACTGTTTCTATGGTTTTCTCTTCCTAGTAATCCAAGACAGTTGCTAAAATTATATTGAATATTTCTCAACACTAAACAAATCAATGCAACTTGTTATCATTCATTATCCCCTTCAAATAACCTGTGGCTCTACTACTTTACTACGATACTTCATATGAAACCCTAGTCTTGTTTAAAAAACGTGGAATACGTAAATTACTCTAAGTATATAAAATGAATCAAAATTACCGTATAGGAAGATATAGATGAATTGAAGTGATTCATAGAAATATTATATTGGTTCGAACAACTGTGACGCCATATACTAAGTATATATACCTGACTCGGGTTATGTAACTCTATGTCCATTTAAATCGGATGCAGTTTTTCGAAGTCAATAGTTTAGTTATATCCTTATAAAAATAATTTTTTAATATCTGATTAAAGAGGCAATTAGCTAAGCCATCCGCATTATTTATTTTGATATTAATTTAACATTGAAAATGCACAAAATGTCTACGAGAAATTAATAACAAAAGCGAATAGATTTTAAATGTGACATATCGTAATTTCGGCCGCTTAGGATGGATAATAATGCATTAGATGTCAAGTCTGAGTCTACAGATAAATCAGATATGAAGAGAGTACATTTTGGAAAATGAAAATGAGTGACATTTCCCTTCAGTTTTGAAGACAAAAATAAAAAAAAAAAAAAAAAAAAAAAAAAAGAGCATTTCCAATGATTGAACAGTTTGAGGGGGAAAATACGAATGTAATCTCCATCCAGAAGATTGAAATGTCATAACATTTCCATGAACATGACATATTAGCAACATGACGTATTAAATGTAATATTTTCTTTCGATCTCACAAGTGATTAAGTTACTTATTCATTATATTCATTTTAAGTAAACCTACTGCGAATTTTTTTAAATTTTTGTAAACACGATAAGATTATCTGAAATACACATGCAGTGATATATCTTTACAACATTTAGTACAACATATATAACAAAATTCTTTACACACACAAATATATATATGTAGAGTCCTAACTACAGAAATGGGGTACATGGCTCGTTTTAAAGATGTCATGGGTTTTTCTGGATTCAATAACAAAGCGGATTTCTTGAAGTTGGTATTTAATAAAACTGTATATTATTGTACAGTATTTACTAAGTTAAAATAGAACCATTGGTTATTAGACATATTAAAGAGCTATCAAATCGCACATCTTTCTCTGTTGGTCGCACTCTTCCATCTGCCGTTACTCGAGTGAACCCCTTGGAAATAAGTCACAAAGTAGAGCTCCATCTCGTGGCACCATCTAGTGTTATAAGGCGTCTGAAAATGTAAAAATCCTACACACACACACACACACATATATATAAACTGCTGTTTGTAGAAAATGCAACACCATGAAGGAATCATCAGAATCAAATGAAATTCGCAGCAAATGTCAATTATAGGATATTATGCAAATTAATAAAGTTTCAGAGCCATCGCGCGTGCGCGGCGCGCGCAGCGCCCTCTGAATTGATGCTGAAAGCGTATAAATAAAGTGCTGTAGCGGGACGTTGAAAAAAGTCTATGATTATTTGTTAGTGGCAAACGTTTAGTGAGACCTGAGTATGCCTCCACGACGGAAGAATAAGAAATTCAAGCAACTTACGGAGTTTGAACGAGGGAGGATAATCGGCCTTCGAGAAGGAGGATTTTCCTATCGCGCAATAGCAGCTCGTATGCAGCGGAACAGTTCCACAGTGATGCGAGTTTGGAAGCAGTGGACCGACGAGCACCGAACAACTCGAAAAACAGGCACTGGACGACAGAAGGTGACGTCAGAGCGCGATGATCGACACATGCTCCGCATGGCGGTGAATGATCGCACAGCTTCCTCCAGGCAGCTGGCAGCACGTTGGTCTACTGCTACAGGTGTACAATTGTCGGCTTCGTCAATTCGTCGTCGTCTGCTGCGCCGTGGATTGCGTGCAAGGGTGCCTTTATACAGGATTCCCCTCACGGCGAATCATCGACGGCTGCGTCGGCAGTGGGCTCTTGAGCACAGAGACAGGCGAGCTGATTGGCACCAAGTTGTCTTTTCAGATGAATCACGCTTCAATTTGTGGACCCATGATGGCCGTGTTCGTGTTAGACGTTATGCCGGTCAACGCTGCCTTCCTGAGTGTATTATTGAACGACATAGTGGTCGAACACCCGGAGTTATGGTCTGGGGTGCGATTTCGTATCATGGACGATCCAATTTGATACGAATTGAGGGTAATCTCAATAGCAACAGGTACGTCCGTGAAGTGCTACAGCCCGAAGTCGTTCCTTTCCTTCAAGGCATCCCTGGAGCTATCTTTCAGCAGGATAATGCACGCCCACATGTTGCGCGGACTGTTCGAGACTTCTGTTCAGCACAACGCATGCAACTTCTTCCTTGGCCTGCTTATTCACCGGATATGTCGCCTATTGAGCACGTGTGGGATATGGTTGGTCGGCGTCTCGCTCGTGATCCGCGTCCTGCAGTTTCCAAAGACGAACTTTGGTTGCGCATACAAGCGATATGGAATTCTCTTCCTCAAGCAGATATTCAACATCTGTTTGACTCCATGCCACGTCGTATAGCAGCACTTATTGCAGCGCATGGTGGCTGCACCAAATACTGATTTCGGACGCTTAATTTGTTTCTTTTGTTTTGAAAATTTCATCATTTATTTGTATCAGTACAAGTCGTTTCTGCATTAAATTTCATTTGATTCTGATGATTCTTTCATGGTGTTGCATTTTCTACAAACAGCAGTATATATTACAGTTATATTAAAAATATCCCTTACATAACCTTTACACCCCCTCACATTCTTATTTTATATTACATATTGCTTCCTTTTTTCTCCTTTCGTACATAAAACACAAATACATTTTATTAAAATTGAAATTTGTGTGGTCATAAAAGTTTACAATCGAAGCAAGTAATTTTTAAGTAAATAAAATCCAAGCGAATTTATTTTATTTTATTATTTTTTTTTGTAAGTCCATGCCTCCAAGTTAGTTAATAGAATTAAAAATGTAGCAAATGGACCTAATATGTGTAGAATATTCAATTCATTAAAAGCTTTAAAATGATACAAAAATTATTTATCTTTATTATAATAAATGAATAAACACAACATATACAATGATCATATATATTTAGGATAATGGAAAATCATTTATGTGAAACTACCATGCAATATACTACTTTGTTTTACCAAAAATGAATTAGAATTTCAAAAGGAAAACTATCACGTTTTCAAACTTTTGAATATACCAATTTTGACTCTGAGGTAGAACAATACACGTATTAAATATGGAACAAAAAGTAACATTATACTTGCTTTATTTAAGAGAAATGTTTTTAAAAATTTACAAAAATTAAATATTTTGTTATAATAGTGAATTTCATGGCCGAATAACAGAGCTTAGCCGAATATGATTTTCGTTGCGTAAAATACAGTTAAGCATAATCATTTGTTGCGAATGTATTTGAAGTATACTAAAATATCATTTCAAGACTATGAAGTTAATGTTTAAAAACTGAATGTATTAACAAAAATATGTGCAGAAATCGCATAAAAGGGTAATTTTTTTATTTGTTATTTTGAGGAAGTTGAAGGAAGATGCAATAAGATAAGATGGCTATTGGCGAGGGATGCTAAGATTTAGAATCTCGGCCAGTGCCAAGGACGACACTTGAGCTAGTTCCCCATTATTCGAACAACCGCACCGTTTCACGTATTAAATGAGTATGAGCCTCTTAATAAGATTAGTCTTTAATGACACCACTACTGGAAAATACTACTCTTTAAGAAATAACACAGGTCATGAGCTCACGATTATGACTACCTGGTTGTCTTAGCTATAGACACATTATTGAAGTTATAACATGTAAAAGTATGCAGAACAAATTAATCCATAAATAATAAATTTTAATCAAGTGTATTTATTACAATAAAATATATTAAATGTTTTATTATATGTCAAAATTAGTACTCGTTTTAAATAACTTAAATCCGCAAAGAAAGTCTTCGAAAATCATATGCTAGTTTTATGAACGTCCAACTTATAGAAAGTAGAAAAATAGTGATTATATTTAGGAAAGTCTCAGATTATTGCAACAAAATATAGAGTGAAGTATAAAGAGAACTTTTGAACTTCCATCCGTTTCCATTTTGTCAAATTATTGTATGTTTACTTATATTTCTGTAAGTAATCGCAATTTCACCAATGTCACTTTCTTTGAGCAAAAAAACCCATTTTAATTTGAGAGTCTCTATTAAAATAATAAATGTATTTTTCTAAAACACACTAAAACTGCGCTCAAAACACTGAATATTTCTTGATACTCTCGTTTCCAGACATTAAAAAAACTTACTGGATTTATATCCGGTTTTTTTACATCTTGTTTTTTTAGCTCTTCGCTTCTTAAAAAACAACTTTAAGTAATTCTGCAGATTTTAGATCTTTTTCAAGCGAAAAACTTCCACAGGAGTTACCGAAATAAACTTGAAAGAATAATAAAAATCCGCTTTAATAACAAACTTTTCTGGGTTTTTTTTTCTTCTTTTCTTTTTTCTACTTATAGATGTTCCACACAAATCGAGAGAAAAAGTAAAAAGTTTTACAATTTCACCCACAGGTGGTTCCGTAGTTTGTATCTAAAACCGAAGCAGGAACTGCAAATGTGCCATCATATTTGCTAGCAGAAAGAGGAAAAAAAAATCATTCGGGAAAGTATTCGTTCTTTACATCAGTCGCCATACTTTTGCTTTAATGTGAAAAAAGATCGGACTTCTTGCATTTGGAGAGATTTTTTCAATTTTTTTAAAGTGGTTTTTGGAATAAAATTCCCAGTACAAAATAATCCCTTGAAATGTAAAGACTTGAAATGCATTAAATAAATGTATTATATATATATGCGTGTGTGTGTGTGATTGTGTATGTTGTTTACACTAAATGCGAAAACTTAATGAAAAACGTAGACACTATTATTACACTTAAAAAATATGTATACATATTGGATGTGAGCTATAACATGAAGGGCCACTTCAGTCATGGTCGTAATCTGAAGGTAGAGCAATTTGTATCAAGTCGTGGGTTCAATACCTGATGTCACCATAGAACGACGCTCATGCCCATTAAATCTGCTTAAGTTCCTCAAGTCCTCCTGTTAGAGTAGAGTAGAAGTTTGAAGATGAAGGTACCAGTTAAGATACTGTCCTCGTCACTTGACAGAGGACCGAAATTACCAGGTTCGTAGCCAATAGCCTTTGTAGTGTTTTTATAAGTGTTACGTGAATGAACAATCAAATCAACTTAAACTACGCAAATATGTATGGACATTTCTCTTTTCAAGATCTTTTATTATTATAACTTACAAGCAAACAATAAAGTAGTGTAGTAAATTTATTCTTAGGAATATCATGATTGGACAAATTTTTCGAATTATTTTATGTACTCAATATTATTGATGCATTTTTGAAGAAATACAGTTTACTTAAATGTATTCTTCTATGATGCAGAGGTATATATTTTCAACATATTGTTGACGATTTTTAGAATGATTTTCAGTTTGAGCTTGAGGATCAATAATTTATTTCTTATGACAAAATTTCGTTCGAGACATGTCCTTTCTAAAAGTAAAATTTTACATTTGGTTTTTTCTGAGTTTATAAAGCATCTAAACTTCTACAAAAAAATCTCACGTTTTTAATATCTCTGTTTGACATGTCTTTATTCCTATTGTTCGATAATTTGATAAGAAAAAAGTTTCATCGTGATCAATACTGTTCGACAATTTCAGTGAAATCTTCTGATATAATTCTCATCACTTCCGTTAATACACACTAATTAATATTTACACACTTTTGTTGTAAATTATAAGGTCACTTTAATACAACAGATTTATAAAAATTAGTTTTAGTGATGAATCTTGGTTTATTTTAGCTTTTTACTGTGTATGAGTAGTGTGTATTTACTGGAGCTCCATTGTCCATATCCACGCTGATATGAGAACTTTTAACCTAGACAGATTTCACATGAATTGTCCTCTCTTGATGACGAATCTGAGCTGGAAATGAGATTCAAATGCACGCTAAAGCGTCGCCGACCACTATCTGAAAGTCAAGATCACTCAACTACTATGGCTAATATCAAAAGCTTTAATTTAAGTTTTTAGACAAAAACATCATTCATAAATTTCACATGTATACAAAATTTCATTGATTGAGTGACTTATAAATAGCTAATACAAGCGCTGCGAGGTATTTGGAAATATGATCTATTATAAGTGTCTAAGATTATACTTGGGTTAAAACCTAACTCACCTTTCTTCTATACTCTCCCGTGGGAAGAATTTGAGTCCTAACTGAATTCACTCGATATATCAACATACTCGATGACTGTTGCTCAAAATTACCAATAGCTACCTTTTGCTTCTTCTTTTGTGAAGATCATATAAAATCAATTAATCACCATACTCGATGTTTTTCGGAAAGATGAGACCCAACACCCATTACTTTTCGACTACTGTCCTTTTGTAAAATGAATTTTACTCGTATATCGTGCTTCCATGTAATATCTAAATCAATAGGTCTGGAGATAAATTTTTAAAAAAATATTAATTTTCAATATATTGTATGCTCTTAGTGATACTGAAATCTCTTAATATAATATTTTATCTTTAAAGAATTGTTGTATTATTACATAATTTAATATTGGAACGTAAAGATTTTGGTCATATCATATAAATACATTAAAATTTTAATTTTTGGATGACAAAATGTCCCATTTTTATATTATGTGACTACCTAACATATGCATATTAAAAAGAAGTCAGAGAGAAATTCAACATGATTAAGGAAAAGAGGTATTGAAAGGTATTGGGTAGGTATTGAAATCATGAGGGTAATGATTACTTCTCTTTTAAAAAAAAAAAAAAAAAAAAAAAAAAACAGTAGAAAGAAGCATAAAATAAATAACTTTTTATTATATTCCTATAATTGCATAATTGACCTTGAAGAATGTGATATCCACTTTTCTTATGTTCGGGGCCATTGTGGAAATCTCGACAATGATAGAGCGGACCAGTTGGTTAAAGAGGCAACTTGCCAAGATATGAGCCTTTCGATGTCTGTGCCATCGTCCCACTGGAAGCATTTAGCTTGGGAAAGAACTGTTTCCGACCGGAATTCCAAATTCTTGGCCTCACCTAAAGCTTTGTGGACTAAAAAGTTTTTTCCAACCATTTATCAACGGCTAAAATGTAAGAAATTTGTTACTGATTTTAAGTTATCCAAGATTCTAACAGGACATGGAAATTTTAAGAGCTATTTATCTAGGTCTTACTTAATTGGTAATTATATTTGTTCTTGTGGTCTGGACACTGAAACCGCGGAACATGTCTTGTTGTATTGTAATCTATATTTTTGCAAAAGAGAAAATTTTAAAAAGGAGTTAAAACGCTTAGGTATTTCCTGGCCACCTATTTTGTCTTTGTTGGTCAATTGTTCTGAAAGCCTTAATGTCTTGAGGAAATTTGTTTACTGTATAGATTTTTAAAATTTTGTAGTTGCCTTCT
>BMAW01086493.1:0-13008 GCA_019974015.1 Nephila pilipes
TTATCTATTAAGTGATAACGGCAAATAAAAATCCTTACTCACGCAAATTAGTAACATCAGATTCTCAAAATTATATTGAAATTGCGAGTATCTTATGTTCTCCAGTTCTCTAAGAGATAAGTAATTCCTTAATGCATAGATAAATTACAAAATTTTTAGAGCAAAGTTTCAACAAAACAACATAAAAAAGAGCCTTCTTTCCTAGTTTTTAAGTCATAAAAACTAGCTAAATATTAAGCATTGTTCAAAATTGTTAAAGTTCATTTACATTCATAGTTTTATAGCAATTACTCTTCAAAATAAAGCTAGTTTTAATATTTTCTAGGCATGGCAAATAGGTATACTTTAAAGTCTTATTTCTCACAATAGAAAACTTTCGTCAAGTTATTGGATTTAGAAATAGTCTCAATATTGAATTTAAAATGCTTCTTCAGCACATATCTCTTATCATATACTCTAATTTGATGAAAACGTGTTCAATTAGTTTTGCTAATTTTATTTAAATGTATTTCCAATAGTACAATATTGTCCAGCAATTTAAATGCTTAGTTCGTAAATTACATAACACATCATGATAAACAATATATAACGATTAAAAATTACAACTAAAATGTATAACTTTGTAACAAATAATGTTATTTAATTATTTACATATAAGAAGATATGTTTTTGGAATATAATCGTAGAAAACATCCACTCAGTAAGAAAATTTTGAAATTAGGTTTATTAATTTCATTTTATCATGTGCGATTGTTTTTTTCTTTTCTTATCCCCTTTTTTCTGTTAAGTTCTTGAGGAAGTAGAATTCAAAATGAATATTAATTAGTGCCAAGTAAGTGAACTTCCGAGCCCCAGGCTCCACAGAATCAATTAGTATCAAGAAAAAAAAATACTTTCTTCAAATTCGTAATGCATTTTTATTTTCACAAGGGAATTATTCTGTTGTACAAAAGCGTTGCCTATGTCAACACAAAAAAGAATAAAAACAGACAATTCTGCCATAAAAATAAATTTAAATATCGAAATATAAGTGGAAATTATAAATTATTAAAGTAGACAATAATATTCTGTTTGCATGTTAAAATAAAAAGCAGATGATAAAATATTAAGTTAAAAATATCTTAGAAATGTAAATACGTAGTGTTTCGAATCTTATGAGCAAAAATTCAAGAGGTGATGGAAAACATCTAAACGAGCAATTTCCCCACTCGTTGCATAAGAAAACAAGCAGTGAACTGCTTGACGGAGCTATAATGGAAAGAATAAAGTGAGAATTTTTTTTGCACATCGTCATTTCTACTATGGATTTCAGAAAACATAGCCTTTTCCTGATTACTGTCTGAAATTCACGGTAGAAATGACGATGTGCAAAAAAACTCGCATTCTGTGCTTTCCATAGCAGCCCCGTCAAGCGGTATGCAACGAGGTTGAAAATTAATTGTTTAGATGTTTTCTATCACCTCTTGAATTTTTGCTTATGAGTTTCGAAACACCCTATATACCTTTAATGTGATAATTAAAATTGTTATTATAATCTTAATGTATTATAATGTCAGTCTTTAGAATCTAATACCATGTATCCCTTATTTAATCCCCCGCATTTTTATTGACGCCATTTTCTCAAAACAACATGTTAACACATTTAGCAACACATTTCATTGCATGATAATTAATAAGTGTTATATTGGAAGCAAAGTTTAAATATTCGTTTAAAAATTCTATGAGCGTAATTTAAGAAAAAATTTCTGTAAGGAAAACATAAATTCCGAAATTTCTTATGAAAAATGAACTTATTTACAAGGGGGAGCTCCAAATAATTTACGAGGTCTGTAAGGTCTGAAAGGTTTCCGACCTCAACGTGAAGATGGTATCATTCGTCAATTAAAGATAGGGAATGTGATTGCGTATCTTTTGACAGGTACTCACCAAAATTTCAGCCATTTTGGACTGACAGTTGTGTTTGACAATCGTTTGAATGATTCTATATGAGTGTTTTTGTAAAAATGGGAAAAATTCGAGCATCGAGATGTCATTAAATATTAGTTTTTGAAAGGAAATACGCATACTCGATTCAAAGATGAGTTGGACAATGTGAACGGGGACTTTGCACTATCGTTTACCGCAATGAAATTTTTGGCAGCTGAATTTAAACGTGGCCGTGCCAGCTTGGGAGACGATGAACGTTCGGGACGTCCAGAAACTGCAACCGCTGACGGGTAACATCGCTCAAGCTCACCAAATGGTGCTAAACGACCGTCGAATTAAAGTGAGAGAGATAACAGATGATATAAATATGTCCAAAGAACGTGTTTGCCACATATTGAATCAAGATTTAGGCATAAGAAAGCTGTCCGCGCGTTGGGTGGCTTGTTTGCTCACGTTAGATCAAAAACGTGTTCGAATGAACATTTCAAATGCTCTGTTGGCGCATTTTAGGGGCAATAATTCAGAGTTTCAGCACCGATTAATTACTATAGATGACACTTGGATTCACCATTATACACCGTCAAACAAAAATACCTTCAAAACGGTGGACTGCGAAGTGGTAAAAGGTTCCAAAAAAAAGAAAAACCGTTTTTTCCGGCTGTGAAAGTGATGGTGACTGTTTTTTTGGGATAATCATAGAGTTATCTTCATAGATTATCTTCAAACAGGATAAAAACATTACACTAGCATACTACGCATCATTAGTTAATAAGCTGACGGCCACATTTGCAGAACAAAAATATTCTATTTCCTTGAGACAATGCACAGTCTTCACACCTCAGGGGTTGCAATTATAAAAATCCACGAATTATGATTTGAACTGCTCGACTACCCTCCTTACTCAACAGATCTGGCCCCAAGCGACTTATTTTTGTTCTCTAATCTAAAAATTGCGCTCGGAGGACAGAGATTTTCTTCAAATTAGGAGGCTATCACCATCGTGAACAATTATTTTACAGAGGAAGATGCCGAGTATAGTATTTAGACGGGTTAAAGAGATGAAAACAATCCTGGGAGAAGAGTGTAGACTCACAAGGAGACTATACAGAAAAATAAAAATAAATTTAAGGGGAAAATGTCGTGAATCTTTGTTAGGTCGGAAACAATTCAGACCATCCTCATAATCAGATTTCTATGAAATCAGTACCTAAAAGTAATCATAAATTTTTGAATTTTTATTTATTTATTTATAAAAAACCCAAAAGCAGGAAAGGAATGGGATAGAAATGAACTATTTGGCACATTTTCTCATATTAATATTCCGTGAGAAGATAACCGCATATATTTTGGAGATCATTTGAGAAAAAAAAATTATTTTACACGCAATTATTTTAAAAATTCTCATTAGATTCTATCAAACGGTAAGCGATGCTCAAATATAATCACAGATTTGAGTTTTCATTCTTTCAAAGACTTATTGAGTTAAAAAATGCGTTGACTGCACGTTAAATCGAACGAAGCTGCAATTTTCTCTTGGTGTTGGTGGAAGTCAGGAAAATGAGATACTCCTGCTCTCCTCGTTATTTAATAGTGGCACTAAATTACTTGCAGTCGTCAATAACTTTCATGCTCTTTACAGTGATTTGAATCCGAAAAATATCTTGATCATATTTTTTGTAATTTTTCAAAGTTCTTGTTTGCATACATTTTTTTAAAGTGTATTAAATGAAAAGTTAAAAAATTTCTTAATTTTTATCTGAGTCTTATTTTAATTCAGCAGAATCCTTTTTTTTTTAAAAAAAAATATTTTAAAATCAAAAAATTTGTAGCACAGGATTAGAACAATATTTTACACATCGAATTGCACTGCTGTCATTAAAAAATGCACTTTATATTTAAAAAAAAAAAGATAGAGTACTGAGAAATATTAGAAGGAGTTTCATACAAAAGAACGAGTTCTATCCACGTTTTATCTGAAATCAATGAGCCAATAGTTACAAATTTAAGCGAAATTTTCATACAATAGGACTAAGTTAATAAATAGAAATATTTTTTTTTTTACATTTTTATGTTAGGTATTTTTGGCCATTACCAAATATCTCCAATCACATTTGAAATCGCCAATAGAGAACATTAACAATGGAATCAAATACCCAAGATTGCGTTGAGAGCAATTTGAGCAAATTTTCGGAACCATTTGTTTTCCTTATGGAACCATTTGTTTTCCTTTTGTTCATCTCGCCATTTGAGGTCAAAACGAATTTCAAAATACAGTTCGAAAAGGATCATTGGATAGCGGTTTCCCGCTTGCCTTTTCATTCCACATTAACTTCTGCTGGCTGAAAACATTCCAAAGCCGTTTTTCTGGCAGATAACTTCCTAGTAACCGTTCGATCCATCAGAGGAAGGGCAAATGGTTCCGATGACCGTAATGGATTAAAGATTCTATTGACCTTTTAGCAGCAAAACTCATCTCTGGCCTTCGGCGATCTTTCACTTTCCATGCTGTGAACGATCGTTGAACCTCTCTCTGGAAGTTGTGTGTGTCATTAACCAAAGCTTGTTATCCGCTTACTTTCCATTCATAAAGTCCCTTAAGGCCAATTATGATACTAGAGAAACTGCCTCCATTTTTTTTTTTCTATGTTGATAATGCCGAGTTTCTCTTTCTGTCCGATAAGATTAACGAATGGGCAGGAACAATTAAAAGCCATTGTTTAGAGTCGATATTAACGCTTGAGGATTTGTTTTGTGTCTTCGATATTGGAAACCTTAGTTGTGAATTCAGGAACTATTAAGAAATACTATGAGAACGGTGTATAATAACTTTACTGTGGTGTTATTAAATTTATCACATGTTTGTGAAGATTAAAATTTTATTTAACGAAATATGGAAAAAAAATTGAATCGAACGTAGATAATTAGAAATAAATTATTTTTATCTGAAAATAATTCAAAAATCTACTTATCAAATTTTTGACTGTCTTAAATATTTGTGAAACATTTAAAATAGTTAGTCACAGCTTTTCATTTAATGCTTTATTTCTCAACAAATAAACTAACAAAAAAGAAAGAACATATGTTTTGTACTTTATACGGAATTGTTTAATTTGCGAAAGGAGTGCAAAGTCAAAAAATTGCAACAAAAAATCTTTAAAGTGATTTTTAAATGCCGTCTTAAAATAATGTATTGTAAAATTTGCTTTAGGTAAAATAAAATAGTTATTAAAATTTAAAGCAGAGCGTTTTGAATTCATTGTATCATATATATAGTAAGAAAAAATTTATATTCTTTCTCTCTAATAAGGTGCACCACATATTGAGAACTGAAACAAGCAATGTTTCATTAAAATTTTCTAACTTCAGGTACCGAATAGTAATTAAGATTTTAATTTAGTTGTAACTTTCTATAGCTGAATTTCTACAGTCCTCATGTTGATAACACGATATGCATGAAAAGGAGTTTAGCATTTTTTTAACCTTTTATATTTACTTAATTCTATTCTTAATTCATTATTACTAAATTTTATTTTTATTTATTATCACTAAATTTTATTTTTATTTATTATTTCAAATTCATTATAACTATTTTTTTTTTTTTTTGAGAATTCAATTTGGATGTGGCTTCATGTAACAAAATTATTATTTATTTTTTGTAACGGATGCTTGAATTTCCTTTTTTTAATGAGCAGAAACACATGTATTTAATTCGATATTAATGTGTAGATGTTCATCGATTTGACTTTTTATTTTTACGTTTATTATTACAATTTTATTAAAACTATTTGTATCCTCGTAGTTTACTAATATTTTAAAAAATTTCAATGTACATAACACGGAAATGTTTATTTATTTTTTAATTCTTGATAAATTTATAAGTTACGAAGCTAAATGAAAGGATATGTAACTTCATCATTGATGTTAGTATTGAAAATTGATAATTTTAGAATTTTTATTTCAGTGATATGCTTAAATTTGTTAAAATGATTGGTTCCATAAAAAAATCCCTTTCTAGCAATATACAAAATGACTAAGTGATATATATTTCTATAAGAGCAATTTGATGTATAAAATTTACTAGAAGCTATTCTATAGATTATAAATTAATAGCGAAAAATCTTTCTTGTTATTTTATTAGCTTTAAAAGAGGAATCGTAATTCAAATTTCGTCACTTAAAAATTTTAATTTTTTTTCTCCAAGCCTTCCAGTTTTATATAGAGACTAAATAGACCTAGCTGAACTGGACGGTTTAATATGGAAAGATGATTAAAATTTTTCTAACTTATTACCATGCTTTAAACTCTACGAGAAAAGTTTTTGAAAAAAATGTATTTATGTATTTCTTTAAATTATTGTTTTAATCAAGCGTAATACATTTCCTCTCACCATTTAAAGAAAGAAATTAATTTTACGAATAAAGATATAAAGTAATGTAAAAAAAAATCGCTTTTAATAAATTCTTATTTAATAGCAGAAGATTGTTGCGCGAGACGAAGTAATAGTTACAGAAATGATTAATCTCAACTCTCATTGCGTGTGTGCGTTTCTTTTCGGCATCTTCAAACGTCCCCCCCCCTCCATTTAAGTTATTTACTTTCGTGCACTCTGTGATTACACGGGCTAGCTCTGTAAGAAAGGAAGTTGCAACAAAAGAATAAAAGTGACTTTATCTTAACTACCACTTTCATAAACCCTATAATCTTAAATGGCTCTTAAAGTTATGGCACTCAGCGGTACCACCCAAGATAGCATTTATTTCCTCAGTATCCCTATTAAATTATTATTTAGTATCAACACAATAGACTCAGTTTAAGACACTTTAAACAATGGTGGATGAGCATAAATGAACGAGTTCGAAAAAAGATAAAATTTGTACTCTGAAAATTATAAACTTATAAATATATTGTTTAACACTGGACTAGAAACTACTTGAAGTCTGCTGACGGATATCATAGTTTTGAACCATTGTCGGGTGATTTTGATGAAACATGAGCCTGGTACCCTTCCCTAACTTACGCTCCACACCACTGGAAAACTTTAATCCAGTTGCGGCTTCGCGGTAACTGAGGGGTGATGGTCTCTCGCTCATAGATTGTGTTGCAACTGTAGAGTCGTTGGTTCGAGTTCCAATGCCGCTGAAGACACGGCCTTTGATGAGGCTGTCGAGCTCAAGGTCTTTACGTTGGATAATGTGGAAGTTTAGAGAGTAAAATGCTTGCTCAGGTGTCGCCATGAGTGCTCCGTTTTATTCAGCTGGAAGCTCGAGAACAAGATCACTCGGTTTCTGTGGGCATTGTATGCTTGGACTATGAATTACTTTTTTTGTGCTTCAATATAATTTACTTTATAACAATAATAATTTTTTCAATCAAAAACGCTTTAATTCTATATTAATTATTTTATTCAATATAATATTTTAGATAGTAAAAAATCACTTGTTTCATATTACCTAGTATTTCCATGATTATAAATTTTATGAGTTCTATACAGGCATATATATCGATACCAATTACACGGGTTAAATAATAAGCTATTGGGTATTAAATAAATCAAAATAATTTTAAAGTTCTCAGAAAATTACTTTAGATTCATAAAATTATTCGTGATCAATATGTTATAAAAATGCATATCCGGTTTGACTTTCTTTTTTTTATGGAATAATCTTTTTAAAGTTGGTTTTTGATTCTTAGTATAGTTTTCCTACTATTAATCGATTATTGCGAAAAGTGATTAAATAATATTTTTTACAATAAAAATATTTGAAGGGTATTCTAACACGAGAAATAAATAATTACATAAATATAATTGTTAAACGAATTCTTTTAAGTTATTTTCCGTGCTGATAATTTTATCTGAAATAACGATCAAAAGATCGAATAGTGAATTATTAAATTTTTCATTCGTCATAACTTCAAGAACTGTTAAATTAATTTTACGAATTCCTGCCTTAAGTTTATTTAATAAATGTGTGAAATTTTATTATTTATATTTATTATTTTTTTAAAATTAAATTAAAAATGTTTATTTAATAAATGTAATAATTGAAACAAATTGTACAAAACATAATTATTTCATTCTTAAAAAATGCCGCCCTGATCGCAAGTGAATTTCCATTGAGAATTTTAAAAAGTTTTACTCTCCTCGTGGAAAAAAATTCAGGGTTTTATTTAATCTATATGAGAATTCTTCCACTCATATATTCTATTTCATTACATAAAACAAAAACAAAAACAAAAACTCGCTAGATTGATTAGTTTTATTTGAAATTTAAAAAAAAAACATTTTGTAATATCTCATGTTAAACGATTTTAATCGTACATATTTAAATTGCTATATTATCATTAAGAATCTCCTTTACATTCTATAAGTATTTTTCTTTAAGAAACGTTTCATTGACATATGAATAAATTTTTTTATCTTCATATTTTTATTCTTAATTTCTCAAACATTGAAAGCAATATATATCCTTTATGCTTGAATTAGTTTTTATTTTATTTCTTTAACTTTTTATTCATACTGTTTAAAATTTTCTCTAGATCCCTTTAATATTTTATATATGAGAACAATACAAGAGAAAGAATTAAAAAAAAAAGAGGATTACAAATAATTTTGTAGGAATTTTGAAAAGAACAAATTTATCATTCAAAAATGGTGTTTAATTTTAAATTATAATGCCAGTTTTGCAAATGTCATTCAACTCATACAGTGACCAAATTAGTTTGAAATTAATGATAGAAAAACTTCATCTAATTGTAATTGTTTTCTTCCGTACTTGGAAATTCAATGTGCTGAAAGATACATTAAAAATATCAGTAAAATAGTTATACACTCTACACACACACACATATGGATTTGTAGAAGAAACACCCAATCATAGAGGGCGCTGCCTCTGCTACTGAAGGGAGCCCGCACTTGAAGGAGAGTCGACGGTATTCATCAGAACGAGGAAGACGCCCTTGTTGATGACTCTAGACGATTTATGATTTAAGACGCTGAAGAAGATTGTTCTAATGTTTTTAAATGTTATTGTGAAATGTCTTGTCAAGTATGTGAAACTTTTTGTTAATGTGAAACGTCAATATTAAATGTGTGTGTGCTAATTCAAAGTTTGATTCTTTAATTAGTAATATCGGTCATCCCATATATATAGTATATATATATATATATATATATATATATATATATATGAACATTCATTCTTTTACATCACACTTAGAGAGCTATTTAAAAATAATTGGTGAGATATCTGCCTGAACTCAATATATATATTGAGTTAAAGGGAATTGTGTGAAGTTAATAAATAACCTTCTCTAACTCTCTGTAACTGCAAAAAAATCATTTCTATTCAGAAATATTGTAATTATATATTTTAACTTATTCAACTAGTTTTAATAAAACATTATTTTATTAGCTACTTATTTTTTATACATTTTATTAGCTACTTATTTTTTATACATTTTATTAGCTATTTGAGTTATAATGTTTGAAATCATCTTTAGAATTTTTAATGATTATTATTAAGATAAAAAAAAGTGCCGATAATATATTATGTTTGACTAACATAAATAATTTTTCAATTATATTTGTATTTGTAGTAATTAAAGGACAGAAAGAATATTAGTTAAATACAATCCTCGGATTAGGTTGTTATCCTGTTTATTCTTTAGTAAAGAAAACACCTTTAAGTAATTGGTTATCTGTTGAAAATTTGCTTAAAAAGTTCGCACTTACATATTAACTCTTTTCGCTCTGACCAAAAACATAAACACGATTTAAAACCATACCATGTTTCCCTTCCAAGACTTGCTGTCCTTCGCGCACCACTGACAAGAAATATGAAACAAAATTTATGAACATTTCCGGTGACTTTGAAATTCTCACCACAATGAGCAACATAAACTTTTCATTGTATAAAAACAACGCCGCGATGAGCAGAATTGTTGCTAAAACTCTTCTCGCTTGAAGAATTGACAACGCTTCTGAAAGGAAAGTGTTGCTTTTTCAAAAGAATAGCTATTCATTATCTTCCCCTAACTGTTGATTATTGTTGGGTAAGAAAGGTAAAATTCCAGAAGTCTTAAGAATCCAACAGAATTGTAAATGAAAACCATTAATTTGCTTTTAACGACGTGATTAATATGTGACGAAAGGAAATGGCTTGTTTACACACAAGTGGTGTTAGTAAGTTTTCCACGAGCAAGATTTGCTAAGACACTCAAATTAAATCAGTGTATATTTCAATGGTTGATCAAATACAAACAAGATTTTTTAATAGCGACTGACGATTTTTTTATATTTTGTAATATAGAAGTCATAATAAATTATTATTCAAATTTAAAAAATCGTTTGGCATCGTTTTATTCTTCATCTGCTCATTTATTTAGTTGCTGGCTGGAAATGCGGAATGACGCACCCAAAGGGAAACACCTAACTGAATGCAAAAACTGAGTTAATTGCTGAAAAAGTTCCTACAATTATTTATTGGTTTCACTATTGTGTACATCATGATTGGAGTGAAATTAATGCTACTGTAAGGTTCTGGAAATGATTGAAGCAACATATCGGTTCAAAATGCGTTCCATTGCAATCCGCAATGCTTTTCTTCTCCAGGGCAATGCAATACTCCACAAGGTGGTTTCATACAAGCAAAGTAAAAAAAAAAGAAAAATTAATTGTTCAATATAAAGGTTTTCAAAGAACAGATAAATCACTGAAAATGCTAACTTTCCAAAAATAATTATTATATTATTTAATTAAATATTAAAAAAAAAGCAAATGGTAAAATATTGAAGTGGACAATAATAATACTTTCAAATATTAAAATTAAGCAAACGATACATTATTAAACTAAATACAAGATGTGTTTAAAAAGTTCGGTGAAGGGATGGACATCTCAAAAGCAATGTGAGTTAAAAATGCATGCGCAGGGACAGATTAATAGAATGACGGCACGTAGCACGGAGCTCAAGTAACCGACTCAGATTTGTCTGCTACGGGCAGTCGAACGGCGAGTGTGCGAATACTCACAACAAATGGAAATGGAGCAAAAGATAAACATAAAGTTTTGTTACAAATTGGGAAAACCAGCTACACAAGCGCATGCAATGTTGGTCCAGGGGTGTGAAACAAACGCAATGAGCACAAAATGCGTGTACGACTGGTTTAAAAGTTTACAAGGGTGGGGGAGGAAATTGTGGATAATGAACCACGTTCAGGTCGACTCTCAGCAAGTGTGATGTCCGACAACATCGTGCAGGTATGAGAGATGGTGTTACAAAATTGGCGTCTCTAAGATGGATATTGGAGAAATTGCAAATTAACAAGGAGATTATTAGCACCATCATTCACCAACACTTAGGTTAGCTTAAGATATGTTTCTGTTTTGTGCCGCACTTATTGACTGACGTGCATAAAAAAAAAAACCGAGCATGTACATTGTTATGACCAATATTATTCAACCTTTCTGCAAACCATCGTCACAGGAGATGAGAGCTGGTGTCGAAGTGACAAACAATGGAATGATGCTCACTGGCTTCCTGAGGCCCAAAAAGAGCTGCCTGCAGAAATTCAGAAACAAGACAATCTTAGTTGCATTTTTCGATTGCAATCGCATGATCCATCAAAAATTTGTCTCCAAAGGACAAACCGTTAACGCCGAATACTACGAAGCTATTCGGAAGCTCTTATTGCTGCACATCCAACGTGTTCACCCACAAATGTACAAGCGATGAAAGCAGAGTATTGCATGACAACGGTTGTCAGCATATTGCGATTCTTGTACATAACTTCTTAGCTCAAAGCTGTGGTACTGTTATTAATCTGGTGCCTGTAGCCTTCTTTTGTTCCCTCACTTAAAGGGAAATCTGAAGGTCATACGTTTTGCAAACTTACCAGACAGTGTAGTATGTACCTGCTTTGCTCGATTCCAAAATAAACCTTTATTGACTCATTCCAGCAGATTTATCACGATGTCAAATGTATTGCGATCTACGGATGTTATTTTGAGGGTGAATAAAGGTATTTTGTTTCCATGTTTTTTTTTTTTTTAATGCTTCCATTCACCGAACTTTTTAGATTTTTAACTTGTATATCTTAAGTTAAATGAAATGCCGCAAATTGAAAATAAAATTAAAAAAAAAAAATCTCGCTTAACGTATTCTTAATACTAGTACTTCGATAAAGTGACTACAATTCAAACTGAAACTGTTGTGAATCGCTTGGAAGAAATAAATTTAAATTAAAGAAGTCACTTGATTTTCACACTTTATTTTGAAAAGTAGTCGGGTACGGTATTTTGTACTTTTACGCAGACAAAAGCTCCTTTGGCGGGTAATTAAAAAATTTCCCGCTACAATATACTCAATATCCTCTCTATAATCCGAGCTTTGCACATTCAGACTACAATTTGTTTCGACCTTCAAACAAGCGTTAAGAGGATGCATATTTTCATTGAGAAATAGAAGAATTTTTTGCAATTGGCTTTCTATTCGTCTGACTTAAATGGAAATTTTTTTAAAAAAAAAGATAAGAAAGAAAGAAACTTCTAATTTGCTGGAAAAAAATTTGTAAATCTTAAAGAAGGGTATGTAGAAAACTTATTTTGATGAAATTCTGGTAAGAATTTTTTTAAAAAGCCTCATTTGTATTTGATCAGCTGTCGTATGCTTATTGACTCCACAGAATTCCAAATAAGGCGTTAGTAAGAAAATTAGTTATAAAAAAACATATTTCTGAGTTTCTGAAATGCATTATTTTTATTTTTTATTTATTTCATTTTTCTATTAAAGTAATACCAATGGAAATACTGCATTTAAATATCTTACGGCTAATGAAAAGTTCGCCCTTAACCTTTCGTTCATTTGCAATAAAAAAAGGAAATACAAATTTTTCGTTTTCTTTAAAATGTTTCAACCTTGTTATTCGCTCTCTTTCACGAGTTTTATAATCGGTTTAACTTAATATTTACTTTCTTTATTTGACATAAATTTTTTTTTGTCCATATTTATCCCAAATTTTCCTACAGTAAAAATCTCCTTTTTTTTTAAAGATTAAAAATTTATATTTATTTGCCAAACAAATAT
>BMAW01086498.1:0-23961 GCA_019974015.1 Nephila pilipes
CCCCCCCCCCGATGGACCCTAGCAATATTCTTCTCGTAGGGCTTAATGTCTGTCGTGTACATGGACGATGGACACCCTATATACTCTAGTAAACCTTTATTTTCGACCCTCTTTATCGGTTCCATTGTTTAAATTGTGGCTGTTGCCCAACCACCTTTGCGCTAACTTTGGTACAGCATGGCCGCATCTGACTCTTGTGGTATTACAAATATTGTCTACCCACTTAATGAATATGCGATTGCTTGAATTGGAAATTAACAGAGGTATTGATTCTTAAATGGTTTAGACTAATTTCTGTATTATGTCGGATGTATTTGCAATAGTTTTTGGGATATACCGATTCCAAATGTGAATTTTTATTTTGATACTCGTGGTTATATTCTGACTGTCTGGCTTGTATTTAGATAGCTTTTGAGTAATTAACTAGTTATTGGTGGGCTGTCAAAAGGTCACTAGTGCTAAGAAAAAGCTGTAGCAGCTTGCCCCTTTTAATGTCTATGGCGTTTTCCGAATCGAGCAAATTTAATAAATATAATGAATACAGATTAAGTCTAGCCGAAAGAATGAGTGTTCTAGATTTGAAACGGTTACAAGTATTAAATGTACTACCCTAAGAAAAATTGCTGCATATTTTAGTTTAAAAAGTTTACAGTTACATTGGGATGAAAGAATTCTTGCTTCGGTTGAGTTTCTTTCTCTGAAATGCATTTTGTGACCATGGTGGTCATAGATCGCGAGTTGTCTTCAAGTCGTGGATTCAAGTACTGAGGCCGCGTTTGTGGTTTTGGGTTCGTGGCCGGCGGTTTTGGTTCATTCGCGGGTTAGAGCCTTGGCCACTAAAGACCCGACGTGTAGCCGGAGCTAATGCACGTTAAATTTATCGGGGCGAGGGGCAAAATCCTCTAGTCGGCGTGGTGTAGAAGTTGAAAGGGATACCAACTCTGGTGTAGACTTCGTCACTGGACTGAGGTTAAAAATTGCGAGGTCTCTTGCTAAACGCTCTGGCGTGGCTTCTAGTTCAACATTAAACTATGACATACTCTTCATAATACTTCTCATTTAATAAATGATATGAGGTAAAGATTCCGAAAGAATTATTTCTCCCGTATTATTACATAATTTACAGAAGCTTTATTCTTTGCAGAAAACTATCGTTGTGAATGCCTTTGAAACGGGTAGTAATTTGGATCCAGAGTACAGACTGGCGTTTTTCAGAGAGGATATAGGTATCAATGTTCATCATTACCACTGGCATGTAGTGTATCCCATTACTTGGCGCCCTGACGTCATGGGTAAAATAAAGGACCGAAAGGGAGAATTGTTCTACTATATGCACCAGCAGATGATGGCAAGGTAATCCTAATTTACTTGTTAATAAGCTATAAATTCTCTGTAATTCCAGACAACACTGATACCCTTGATAGATTTTAAAGCTTTTTCTATCTTTGAAGTTGAAAGGGGAAATGTATTGATATTCTTTAGTATAAGAGTAAATGACTTTTCTTGAGGGTATTGGATTTGTGATCATGTGTTTGAAGCATTTTAAAAATCACAAGATGGCTTTGAATATTCAATTGTAGATATGAATCGCTAAATGAGTATTTGTGTAAATTTGCAAGACCAGTTTAATTTCTCATGGCGATAAATTTACTTAAAAAATACGTACGACGTTTTCTGTGAGATAAGCTCTTTCTCATTCTTCGGTCCTAATGTCAACAAATTTATCCCTGTGGGGGGGGGGTTGCGAACGTTTAGATCACTGTTGTGGCTACGGTAGTCTAGTGGTCATGGTTTCAGACACGTGGGCGGCGTTTTTCGTTCATTTGCGGGCTCGAGCCTTGGCAATTGCAGACCCACCTTGTAGCCGGGGCTGATGCACGTTAAATCTTTCGGAGGCCCAAAGTCCTTTCATTGGCATGGAAATTAGGAGAGGGTGCTAGGTCGGGTTTCGTCTTCGTCACTTGACAGAGGTGAAAATTACAAAGCCAATAGCTCTCGTGTTGCTTCTAGAACGACGTTAATAAAACGATTTATCTCGTGGAATTTTGCACTCTGTGGTTAACACAAACGACGCTTTCCTGTGATCCCTTAACAATTTTTTCAATAGTTTCTCTAATCGTATGAGATGGCTTGGACATCCAGTTTAAAATTATAGTAAAGAAGTAAATGGGCTCAATTCGATTTAAATGAACAAATGTTGGAGAAAGCACGAGCACTTGCGTTACCCAACAACCGCGATATACCCGGGTTACCCTAGCGATCCTTCTCAATTTTCGACCCACCTTTCAACCCTTTTTGTCTTCAATTTGTTCATTTTCTAGAACTGTTTGTTCCCAGATGTTTGACGCATCACAGATACATCTGGGTCGTGCGCCAATAACCTTTACATTCACACTTACTCGCTCGGATTCGCGTGCAAATGGAGAACGTTTTCTATCTAGTACCAGAAATCTCCCAAATTAGAGAATAGTGCGATACCAAGCTTTAAATATTCAGGGGGGCGTAACGTTCTGCTTTGGTACAAATTTGTTCTGCATTCTAAAATCAATTTTTCTAAAATTAAGCTTCAAAGTGAGATTTGGTTCAAGATTTTTGTATCTAACTATTTTACAGCCTCTAAAGTTTCGGGTGACTGATGTTTTGCATCTAAATGTTTTGGCGCTTGATGTTTCCGAAACATCGGGCTATGTTTTTCTACATGCACTGCGAGGAGGAGAAAGTGAACTGTATTGCTGCTGCTGCTGTTTCGAACCCTGGACCAGTAGGTCCGAAGAAGAGTTGACCGGTCGCTTTTTATCATGCCCTAACGAACCAAGTTGAAAAGACTTCTTATCTGGCTAGTTAGCAAGGTGTTTTAACTTCTGAGACCTTTGCAGAAGAGTCGCGTAGCAGTGTAACCTTTTGTATTTTCAAACCGAGTCTAAACTTTCTCTTCCAGATACGATTGCGAGCGTCTGGCTTTAGAGCTTCAGCGAGTGATTCCTTTACAAGACTTTGCAGAGAAACTGGGAGGCTATGCCCCTCACTTGACTTCTTTCTTCGAAGATCCCGATGAACCTCGAATGACGGGAGATTATGCCAGTCGTCCCGTAGGACTAGGCCTCCTTGATGTGAACCGATCCGACGCCACGGTGCAAGTGGAGGAACTAGAACGATGGAAGGATCGAATTATGCAAGCCGCCCACCTTGGAGCCGTCCTTGATAAAAATGGAAGAGTGGTCCCTCTCACTGTTGAAACGGGTATTGATGTGCTGGGAGCTTTGATTGAAGCCAGCTATGAATCTGTCAATAGCACGTACTATGGTAACTTCCACAATAAAGCGCATAACGTGATATCGCTGGTTCATGACCCTGATGGCAGATTCAAGGTAATGTAACATTTTGAAAATGCAATATTGAGAGGGAACCAATCGTAAAAGTGTCTTTAATAAATTTATTTGACTGTGTTAAAACTTAATTTTCGCGAGGAATGCTTCGAAAGTTCTTCGTCGGTGCAAAAAAGGGCTTGTGGTTACGGAAGTCTTAATTGAGTTGAAGGAAGATGCTTATTAAATTCGGTAGTTTCTTGGCAAATACCAGTAGTTTATACTTGAAACTATTGTGATCAATGTTGCGAAAGAATGGTTCCACTGTAGATCGTACATGTCGTAAGAGGTGGGGGGGAAAAAAACTGGAACCGGTACCTGGGGATTATACTGGGAGTGGGGACACCTCTACTCGTACTTTCAAGGGAACTCGGGAGATCTGTATTTTCGTCTTTATTACGACAATATCTCTAGTGTTTTGGTGCAAAATGGTCGTACTTTGTTATAGCGCCTTTAAATACGATCACTAGCTTGTCGTCTTTAATTTTTCACGCGTCTAGATCAAGAGCTTTGCTTAATTTAGAAGCGCAATGTTATGTCTGGCTCTAGCGCCATTGAATTACTGTTGCCTGATAGTCTTTATTTCCAATATCTAGTCCACATTTTTGACATGTCTGGTGCGTCATGGCCCCACTTGAGTCTTGCGCCAATAATTAAATTGTGTTAGTTTTAAGCGTGAGTGGGCGATAGGAGACTCGAATGCAACATTCTCTTTAGTTTGACTGGGAAGCACTTCAATCTAGAATTTCCTTCAAAACAACCAAGTAGCAGCAAAAGTCTAGTGGTCGGGGTTTCAGACTCGTGACTGGTGGTTATCTTTGACCCGTGGCTTAGAGCCTTAGCCATTGAAAATCCGATGTGTAGCCAGAGCAGATGCACGTTAAATCTGGGGGGTGCGAAGTCCTCCCATTGACGGTTTGGAGGTGGCACGCTGGCTCGGGTGTCATCCTTATCTTTTGTCCGTAGTCGATAGCTCTGGTATTGCTTCTAGAGCGATGTTAATACAAACTAAATAGAACTGTAATTTGAGTCTGTAAAATCCAAGTATAACCATATAAACTGTTTTTCTTGAATGGTGTTTTTAAATTCTGTTGCAGCAAAACCCTGGAGTGATGAACGATACTGCAACGGCCATGCGGGATCCAATATTTTATCGATTGCACAGATACGTCGACCACATGTTTACGGAGTACAAAAAGACACTTCGCAGCTACGAACAGAAGGATGTAAGTATTCTTTTTCAAAAATGGAACTCTATCCATGAGGTATTGACTAACGTAAATATTACGAAGTTTCTTCCTGAAGAGGAAATTTTTATACCGATTGTATATCTGTTGTCTTACTACTGTATAATTCATCTGAAATTCAAGCTACAAGTTTTTGTCGTCAAATCTTAAATTACTGGACTAATGGTAACTAATCTAGGAAAGCGACTATTAAGATTTTTGTATCATAAATACGGCGTTTAATCTTGAGCATGTCTGGCATGATGTTGTAACATCTCAAGCGAAATTTGAGCTCTTTTATAGAAGCTTAATTTCATAGTTAAGACCAAGGCCTTTTCATTTAACATCAATCCATCATTAAATGTTATTGCTTGTTCTTGACGTAATTTAAGCAAAAGTTTGGAGAATTTTGGGAAAAATTTCACTTTTGTGCCTGAATCACTATGCCATGTATGGTGCAGTATGGCCTTCTTATGGCTCTTGCGCCATTAAACCTACATTCACTCTGCTATGTATGTGATTGGATCTCATTCAAGGGCATTTTAAAACTATAGTAAAAATTAACAGAGAATTAATTTTTTACTCTTAAATACGAGGTATTAACTATAATGGTTTCATTGCAGCTTGAGTTTCCCGGTATTATAGTCGAAAGCGTGGATGTGAAAGCTAAAGCTACAAATGTTCTCAACACTTTCATGAGGGAAGAATACATCGAACTCTCGCATCGAATACCGTTGAAAGGCTCGGTGCAGGTAAGACTTCGATCTGTTTAGTCTTTATTTGCTACAGTTGCAAAGCTCTGACGTGTTCGTTCTTATTGAAATGTCTGTTCCATTGTCTTAAGACAAATGGGCTTGACAGAGACTCATGATTACAAGGTTCTCGCATTGCTTTCGCAGCCGTGATGGCCTAGTGGTCATGGTTTCGGATTCGTGACCGGCTGTTTTCGCTCGGTCGCGGGTTTCATCCTTGGCCACCCAGGTCCCTCTTTGTAGCCGATGCTGATGCACGTTAAATCTGTCGTCGCCCAAAGTCTCTCCGATAGCATGGTGTGGATGTTGACCCGTGTGGTGTCCGGGAATGACACAATAGTCCTACTGTAGCTCATGCATGTCTTAAGAGGCGACTAAAAGGGTTACCCAGCATCTGGGGGTACAGCCAGGCACTCTGCCCATTGGGATTATATCAGGTGACCTCAGGGGCTTACCTTCTTTAGGTAGTTACGGGCATCCTGACCCCAAGGCACCCTATTGATCTTTTCTTGCCTATGGGTTTTACTGTCTTTGGTAAACACGGGTGAGACAATCGGCATACCTTAGGCAATCCTTCTCTATTTTCGACCCACCTTCTTGTCAACCAATTTGGTTTTTTTTCCATTTTTTCCCCCCGTCTGGACCACAATTAAATCATTTTTAGCGCAACATAGCCATATATGGCTCTTGCACCAATAAACTTTACCTTCTCACTTGAGACTTTTGTCGACAAATCTATTTTCATAGTTTTAACGTCTTTATCAGATTTACCTCGTTTGGCGCAGTATAGCCACATCTGACTCTTACGCCAATAAACTTCACTATCGCCTCATTGTGTGGATGTTATTGGAGGGGGTGCCAGCTCGGTTGTCCCCTCGTAAATTTGTTATATGCTTGCGGATTTTATTTTTGAAGTTAGTCTTATTTGCTATCCTTTTAAAATATTAAATATTTCATTCATGTATAAAATTTGCCTTAAATCCTGCTCATTTCGAATTTCTCTATTGATTTGAAATAAACTAAGTCTACTCTCTATTAATGAAATGTCGTTCTACATAGTATTTCATTTGCATCTTCATTTTGTAAGATTTTCCGTGTCTTCATAAAATGGTTATTTCTCTTTTTTGGACAAATAATAAATCCCTGATTGAGAATCTCTCGGTTTTCCTGTCAAATTGAATTATCGTTGAGTTTCTATAGTAAAATACCGAGCTAGCATAATAAACTTGGAACGATTGGAACGCAAGATTTTAAATTTAATGTCTCGAAGAAATTAAACACATTCCTATAGTATCTAAAAAAAAACCTATTGTATCTATGTTTAATATGTTAACTGACCTAGTACGATGTGAAGTTCTAAATGTAAACAATTTTTATATCGGACGATTACCGATTTTTTCAGTTTTCAAAAGTATTAACATTTCAAATTCTTATGCTAGGTTAAATACCAGCATGTGGACCATGAGCCCTTTTCTTATGAAATCAAATGTGAAAACAAAACCCAGGATCAAAGGCAAGTAATGGTTCGAATATTTATGGCCCCGGTTTATAATGAATTGGGCCAAAAGATTCCAGTAAATGAACAGAGAAGATTCTTCATGGAACTGGATAAGTTCCAAGTAACATGTACGTATGAATTCAAAAATCTTTCAAAATATTTAATAGTTCGTAATAAAACGTTGCTTAATAAAAGCAAGTTTTACTTGATACGTATACGGCTGCTTAACATAATCATAGACGATAAAGTTTGACAATGGTTCTAATATCTTTAAAATCCTCGCGAAAGGTAAACTTGGGATCGAATGTAAACTTGGTTAAATGAAATTTGAATCATCACAATCACAATCATTAATCTAGAATCTATAAAATATAACTTTCTCTTAATTCAACCCTTATGATCAGAATTCATAACTAAACAACATTAAGATTAAAAACTTTTATGCATTGAATTCGAGTGGGGAGGTGAATTAAAATTTAATTGATTTCTGTTTAGAAGCCGTATCATAATTCTCCTTTTTCACCCATTTCTTGGATAAAGTTTCCAAAACTCGTATTACATTAATTTGCAGAATGTTTCAGCGATGTTCATTAAAGTTGTATACTCTCGTATTTATATGAAATTGGAAGCATTGCATAAAGACATTTTCATTTTGAGTTTTTGCTGTTGATGGAATGAAAATTGTAATTAAATTTTTAACTTGAATTTAAATTCACCTTCTCTTTCAGTGAAATTGGGACAGAATACAATAACGAGAGAATCTACCGAGTCTTCTGTAACTTCAAAAGCATCGCCAAGCTTCGAGAAACTCGTTGCAGGCGAGGCGGATTATGACAGTGATGATAGTTACTGTTATTGTGGTTGGCCTCAATATTTTCTTGTACCGAGAGGAAACCACAGAGGCATGGACTTCATCTTGTTTGCCATGCTGACAAGTTACGAGAATGATCGGGTGAGGATATTTTATGCCTTTTGAAATCTAAGTAATGAATAGAATTTTTGTTTTTATCAACAAAACTTAACTACAGAAAGCGCAACGGATAACGAGTAAACGAACGCTTAAGAGGTTGGGTTTGTGTTTATTACTTCCTATTCTGAAATCGCAAACTGCCTTGCTGCAAGGGAGGTAAAACCATTTGTGTACAAATTTCGTGACCAACGTAGTGGGGCTGATTCACATAAAATCTGTAAATATTTTCTCGTTGATGTGGTGCTGAAATTTGGAGGTAGAGGCGCTGGCCTCTTGACAAGGGGGCTCAGAATTGCGAGGTGCTTCACCGACCCCATAATGTAGCTTCTTGGTGGTGGCGTTAATTCTTCAAACTCAACGAAAGGGCCGCGGTAGCCTAGTGGTCAAGGTCATGGGCTCGCGGCTGGCGGTTTCTTTCAGTCGCGGGTTCGATCCTTGGCCACCAAAGACCCGCCGTGTAGCCAGGGCTGATGCACGTTAAATCTGTCAGGGTCCAAAGTCCTGCCGTTGTCGTGGTGTGGATGTTAGGAGAGGGGGTGCCAGCTCGGGTGTCGTCCTCGTTACTTGACTGTGGTTCAAAATTACGAGGTCCGTTGCCAATAGCCCTCGTGTTGCTTCTAGTGCGACGTTAATAAAAACTAAACTCAACTAAGACTGTTATTTTATTTGGGTTTAGTGTCTACGAAACTAGTTTTTCGAATTTTTGCCCTTCAACTTCTAAAGTGTTTATAACTTAAATTCTTTGTTCTGATAAAATTGCAAGACTCGTGCTAAAATATTTATTCCTCAGGTGTATGGACCAGAGGATGACTCTAAATGTGGATCTTCTCCGAGTTACTGTGGTGTCAAGGATCGGAAATATCCCGATAAAAGAGCAATGGGCTATCCCTTCGACAGAGAGATCAAGGCCAGAAGCATCGAAGAATTTCTGTTGCCAAACATGAATTTACAAAAAGTAAAAATTCAGTTCAAGAAATAATGTTAATCAAAATGCTAAGATTGCGTTGTTTGTTCCAACTAGATTTAGATATGATCAAATAAAGATTATTTTTTTTGGAATGTTGCTTGTGCTTTAATGGAGTTATTTGTATTCTTGAATAGGTTGTAAATTCTATTCATTCCATTCGGCTACCCTTGGTTCTCAAATATACTTGTTAATTTCTTGGAATTCAATAATCTATTTAAAATCAAATTCTTGTACACTAAAGCAGGAATTTTTATTTCGGATTCTATTTCACGGATAACCATATTACGATTGTTTTAGCTTGCGAAGTTTTTTCTGTTTTTAAGTAAGCTTAAATGACTAAAATAACGGACCTCGCTAAATTAGTCGTGAATTGTTTTAGGAAAGTTATCTATAGCTTGCAAGCCACTTAAGATTAGAAGAATAGATTTATTTATTAAATCGGTTACTTCCTTTCTCTCGTGAAATTGAAAACTCAGTGTTATTAAGAACAATTTTCTGAAATGAATCGAAATTTTAAATTAAAACGTTCTTGTTTCGTTTCTTTGGAGCGAATGAATTATAATTTGAGTCAATTGGTTATTTGAAGAAACTCAATATACAAATTTCAATTTTAATAATGGAATACTACATTGCGCAAAAGGTACATTTTCATAAACATTACAGATGGCAAAAATACCAGCTGATCAAGGAGAAGATTACGAGTCTGGAAAGTATGAAGAGTTTCGTAAGTCGGAAACAAATCTATAAAAACCAGCCACAAATAAAAATTGTCAATTTTAGCAGCAGGAAAAATCAAAAGAATGTAAAAGCAAAATGACTTAAGGAAACTTTTTGCTTCTGTTACTAGCCCACTTATATTAACTTTCAAATCAAAGAGCTTTTAAGGAAAAGTAATGGCTAAAGCCAAACGATCTTTCAAAATGCCCAACAAAGAAAAGTTTTTATGGAAAATTTATGCAAATATTCACCAGGTATTTATCACAGGCGTGAAAGAAATTTTCTTTATCTTTAATATCCTCGAGTAATCACTTTAATAAAAGAATGTTATGCTTCGGATGCATTTTCTTATCAAGCTTTTGATTTTAAAGATTTCGAAATTCAAAAAACGTTACCTCTATTTTACTTTAAGAGGGTTGGCGTGGTGTGGATGTTAGGAGAGGGGGGTGCCAGCTCAGGTGTCGTCCTCGTCACTTGACCGTGGTTCAAAATTACGAGGTCCGTCGCCAATAGCCCTCGTGTTGCTTCTAGTGCGACGTTAATAAAAACTAAACTAAAATTTACTTTAAGAGGAATGTATTAATAACTGAAGGAGAAATGCTCACCCTGACATTTCTATTGGGCGAAGTTATGTGATCTCCGACCAGAACACATCCGTCTAAGACGCAACTCCATTAAATCTGTCTGTTTACCATGAAAAAATCAAGCTACTTTTGAATATAAGATTTTCATCTTAGTTTTTACATACTATTAGGAAATGTTACTCTAATAATTGTATGCAGCAAATATGTGAGAACTGTATTAACTTAAAGAAGTTCAAAGATTTTCTTTCGTAAAGTGGATGTTGTATACAAACAATGGATGAAAATGATAAATTGAAGAGAAAAATTAACAGGGTGTATGAGCGAAGTGATTGAAAATAAATTCTCAGTCTTTCTACAGCATGAATTCATCCGCGAAAATCAAGCCGATATCTTAAAAGGCTTACAGTTGCATATTGCAGAAGGCACATTTTTTATTCACATGAATTTCAGTGAAAATTATACATTTAATTATCGGGATGAAATTCAGACAATATATTGGGCCACAAATTCCTGCATAACTTTTACTTCTGACATGCATAAATTATGAAAATGAGCTACTGTGCATTCCCATTGTTGTTGTATCAAATTATATGCAACAAGGCAACCATGCAGTGGGAACTTACAGTGAGGCGATTGTGGATAACATTCAGAAATGCAAAACTAAATTTAATATGAAGAAAGTTTATCAATCTGATGGTGCTGGGAAAACACTTCGGAGAAATTCTTGATATGTTTAGGAACAAGTATATAGGAAGAATTCCAATGGTATTTTACTGCCACTAGTCATAGCTAAGGTGTTGTAAATGGCCTTGGAGGTAATCTTAAACGTGGAATGATAGAGGCTACTCGGTCTAGAAATATAGATCCACATACAGCTGAAGAGTTTGCAACTTTTGCCAAAAATGTATTCCCAACATTACGGTGTTATGTTTCATAAAAATGAATTTGAGAAAAAAAATGAAAATTCTATAATATATGGATGCCAAATCAAGATGAAGTAAAAAAAACACGAAGCAAAAAAATTTTTGAATAAGTTTCTCCGCAGAAGAAAGTTTTCGCTAGTGTCAGGTGATATTGAAAATTATTAGTATCCATGGTACTTTTGTCATGATTATCTATGGTTCTTATGTTATGATTATTGTCAGTGAATGAACTCATAACTTAAACAGTAAATATTAGAGAATGGGCTTAGATTTTTTTTTTTTAGCTGGGAAAAATTGATACAACATTTTGCAGGACAAATTATTGTAAATCATGGCTCTTTGATACTAACAATAAAATATATGAATACTTTGATGCTAACAGCGTATTTTTCTAAGTATAGAAAAAGACATTTTTAAAAAAAAAAATTCCAGAAAGATTGATATATTATCTGAATTACTGTAAGAAATTTAATATAAAGAACCAGTATTTGCGAAACATATGTACTATACATTTTGAAAATGTTAATTTTAATGAGTTAACTATATGATAAATAATATATTACTATTCTATTTTTCAATTCGAAAACTATTAGTATTTTCGGTGGTTTTTATAAACACCTATATTAACACATTTGGAAGTGCAGTGTGAGTCGCAAGCAAAATGTCTCGTGAAAATTCATTTTGTGCTTAATTTATCCATTGTTAAACACGCGTGACGCACTCCCGGGATACCCTAGAGATCCTTCCCTATTTTCGACCCTCCTTCTTGTCACAACCATTTTTACCTTTTTTTTTCAACTTCACGTCTAGACCACAGTTTAATCTTGTTTGGCGCAGCATAGCAATATCTGGCTCTTGCGCCAATAAACTTTACATTCCCTCACTCATTCACAGAATTGTTTCTATCTTTAATTTTGTTCATTATAACAATTAAAAATTTTGTTTTCTAAACAAAAAATATCAAATGAAATAACTACCGTGTTTTATGTTATGCCAAACATGTGAAAAAATTCACTGATTGTAGTAATGCTTTAAATACAATTTCTTAATTATGACAAAATGTTAAGGGGCGTAATTATTTTTAAGCTAAATGCAAACAATTACTGAGAAAAAACACACAAGAATTTCTAGTAATGCAATCGTACAATTTTTTTTTTCATGGTATGATATGCACAAAAACATGTCTCAGAAGCTTGCATCTCACTCTTTACAATAAACCCATGTTTTACAACATAAAGTAAAATTAATGAATGCCATATCCGTTTAACATTTGCAAAAACCAAACGAATACTGTGAGTTAGGATTTTACACAGAATTTACGAGTAAACAGTTTTTCTCTTTTAAGCTCAGACATTCCCAATTGGGTGCTTTTGAATTTTTTGAAATGTCGCAAGCTGATAGTTCAAAAAAAAAAAATTAATTGCAAGGTTTTCAGATTTATTTTTGTATTAATAGATTAAAGCTCCTATCATTATTGATTTCGGGAACATAATGTTAATGCTAGAAAATATTTTGGAACATATTTTAAAGTCCGAAAAACCACAAATGAATTTTTAAAATAGGGGTAAGAAAAATTTTAAAAATTAGAGGATAAATGTAATTCCAAAAAACCTTGCACTTGATGCACAGATTATGACTTCCTTTTCTTGTAGTGCGAGTCACTAGAGTTTTATCCGCTTGCAAATTATATAAAACAAATTTGATAAAATTTGGCAGCTTCGATTAACAAATATAGTAACCAAACAAAAAAAAAAGGCATCAAATTTTATTTTCTTGCAATTTTTTTACCTTTCAAGATACTTTAAGATTCAAATTCTGTTCACTTGTAGTGTGAGTCACGCATGGAATGAATATGGTTACAACTTTTCTATAAAGGGTCTTCTATAAAGGGTACTTATTCATACAGTGAACCAAAAATATTTTTCTGTGAGTAATACCTAAATTTTAAGAAGGGAATTTTTATATGGAAAAAAATAAATTTATAAAGTCCAATTCATTTTTTAATGAAAAGATACAGAAATCATTGAAGTTGGTTCACTATTTTTGTGCATTGTTTTACGTATGATGATTAAAACATTTTCCAAGTATATGGAACGTTATTTTTAAAAAATGGTACATAAATGCCAATATATCTGGAAAAAAATTGTATATATGTTTACAAATTATTAGTAGAGCTTAGACTTTTTTTGTGTGTCTAATAATATTTCAATCGTTCTATAAAAGTAATTTTTTAATTATTAATTAATTAAAGATTTTTTTTTCACTGTCATTTGAATATGGACATGTTTAGCGAGATATATTTGCTTTCAGGTACCATTTTTAAAAATAATATTCCATAAATATTAAAAAACTTTGCTCATCGTATAAAATTCTATACACAAAATATAGTGAATCTATTTCTTGCTGATATTATTATATATTTTCTTGATAATGATAGATGATAAAAAAGATAGAACTTCGTAATTTTGGAAATTTAATTTTTTTTTTCCTTTTTCATATACATAATTATTTCTTAAAAATTAAGTATTATTTAGAAGAAAAAAAATTTGCTTACCCATATGAATAACAACCTTATATAGAAGCAAAAAAAAATATGGAACCATATTGTGTGATACTTTTCTTTAAAATGGTACTTAAATGCAAATATAAATCGCAAAACGTGTCCATATTCAAATGAGAGTGGGAATAAAATCTTTATGACGAAAAAACTACTTTTATTGTTTCATAGAAAGATTGAAATATTATTATTAGGTACACAAAAAAAATCTCAGCTCTACTAATAATTCGCAAAGATATATATATATCACAAAAACAAGGAGTTTTAGGTTTAATGTTCCAGAAATCCTCGGATGTCCTGGTATCCTTAAGAAGGAAGGGATTTTTGGAAAACGAATTAGACCAGTTGTGGAAGCAGGATATTTACTTCCCTAGTTCTCTCCGATATCATCAATTTATCTAAAAATATGCGTAAATATTTCAACACGTTCCCACTCTTTCTACCCAAATAGTTTCTCCGTTCCTAGGGTGCTTCCTTCTTGTAATTTCTTTCCTAGAAATTTCGATAAATATTTCTCCGAAGAGTGTTCAAAGAGAAGTATATAAAGGTTCGATATAGAAGAGGATAGTGATCGTTCCATTGCAAAGAGATTGAACATGAAAGCCGATATGTCCACTGTTCGTGAAAAACAGCTTCGCATCCTCTCGTTTTTCACTTACCGCTCAGCATCATCGGAATCGCCAACCACAAAGGACAGTCCTGCAGAAGACATCAGATTAAAAGGATTGGGAAGACTTCCAAAAGGAGTTTTATTCTCAGGTTTTAATATCGTGCATCTAAATGAAGCTAGAGATCTTTATGAAATTCTTTACGGTGAGCTGCATTATGTTTTTCTTCTAATATTCTCACATTTTGACTGGATGAAAAAATAAATACGGGTATTGAGTTTTGCTTCGCTATGCGTAACGTATACAATGATGAGTATACAATTGTAATCGAAAAGTGATGTTTAAACTTTGAATTTGGATAAACTTCTAAAATTTTCAAAGCTAAAAGGACTTTCTTTCCCTTTTAATAAATGTTGATGCGAATTAGATAAAATTTTGAATCAGTAGAGTTCTTTATTTATCTTTTTCAATACCTTTAATTAAAAATCTCCTTTCTGGATTTATAAAAAAATATATTTAGTAATTTTTAATTTCTTAAAATCAAATTAATTATATATATATGATCTACGGTATAAGGCAGTATGATAGTCTTATTGAATAGCGTCATTGGAAACGTCATAAAATATTACTGTATGGTAGTGTAATCTTTTATAATATAGTACTGTTAAAAAATTTTAAGGAGATGTTTTTAAGATCATGAGGTTATTCGCGGGGAAATTTTTAAATGGTTAAAAGTTAGAGTATGAGGATATAATTCATTGATAAGTTTACTTTTTTAAATGGTAATATTTTTAGGTATGTTCATTTATTTAAGGTGTTAACCATTTTGCCATAAAATAATTCTCTGTATGAGAGGGTTAGGATCTATAAAACATGTTCAACCAAACATGTTTTTTCAAAGCCATACTCAGCTTTTTAAACTACTTTATTTCTAGTTTGAGTTCCTTAATCTTTTTTCTAGTTTTTTTTTATATTCGTTGCACTATTAAGTTAATTTTACTTAGCTTTTCTTTATGAGTGGTTGCAGCGAAGTGGTTAGCCTGTATGACTACGATCACTGTCCAAGTGATCGGCTTGAGTAGCTGGTCGAGGTTCAATTCATCCCTTCATCGATCCAAAGTCTAAATGTTTGAGTGCAAAATCAACTGAGGGTCACCGTTAAGCTAATTACTTGGCGTGGAAACTAGTTACTAATTAGTTCCTCTGAACAGAGATGAGTACTATGGCTACCACCTGATGGAACTTCTTAGGACCAGGCATATATATATTATATATATATATATATATATATATATGATGATGATGATGATGAAAAGCACGGATTCGGGTATGTAGTTTTTAAGGTTTTTAACTGGAAAAATTTAAGTATAATGTTTTATTGTTTCGAAAAAAATCTTAAATTTTTAACTGAATAATTTTTAATTGGATATTTTTAATTGGATAATTTTAATGGATAATTTGCATTTGTTTAATACAGGGGTGGCCGAACCGTGGGGCATGTGCAAAACGTAATGCTTTGGATAATTGCAAGTGGCGCTTCAGTCAGTCCTGAGTAGCCATTGTTGTATCGAATGATAGTAATTTGATCAAAAATATTTTAAAAATCTAGATATTGCAAGGGACATTTCAAAGTCGTTTTCATGATTTTGCAGCAGAAAAAAATTCACTATCACCTTTAAAACCTATTCTCGTTCAGCGAACAAAGCTTAATTCAGATGACTGGTAACATACAAAAGGAACCGATTGATTTAAAAACAAATTATTTCTTAAAAATTAAATTTTACGAGCTTCTTACAGATAAAAATACTTCTGACGTAATTAATTTCTGGACTTCATTACCATATGAACATTATCCAGAACTGAGAAAATTTGCAAAAAAATATTTAAGTCGCTTTGGAACGATTGAATAAGTATTTTCATCTATGAAATTGAGTAAAAGCAAAACAAGGTCACGAATTACCGATTCAAATTTGTAGAATTATCTGCTGCTCTCAGTAACAAATTCAACACTGAACGTTAAAAGATTAGCGAAATTCAAACAGGCTCAAAAGTGTCATTGAGATTGTGCTGTAATAGATATTTTATTACATACAATAATTAATAATATAAAAAGTTAATTATTTCTATATATATATATATATCTTTATTAAAAGGGTTATTAAACAAACGCCAGGGCCTGGACTCCTTACAAGAAAAGAGAAAAGACAAATCCAAGTTACAAGCTGATTTTGGTTGCAGGTCAACAGCTGGGGTCCAGAGTTATCTACACCAAACGAAACTTTCTGACAGCTTTAGCACCATCGTGAAGCAATCATTCTCTCTTTCTGGAGATCATTCCTGGCTATTTTTGATTGGTGTTTCATTAAACTGACGTAAATTAATTAATTTAACTGCGCGATTATTTATTTTCCTTCCCTAATTGAAGCAGATTCTATCTTTATCTCTGTTTACCAACCCTTAACATGAACGCAAGACGATATAAAAAGAACTCATGTCCTATTGCGCATCTGTACTCGTGTGTCACAAAACTGCACATGGTATGCAAAATGTTAGTCACCCCTGGTTTAAAATATTCGATTAAGGTATCGAAAAAATCGGCAACATTTGAACATTAATACGAATCAACTTTTTTCCAGCGGCAAAAGATTTCCGAGACTTCCTGACACTTGCTGAACAAGCCAGACGATTGGTCAATGAAGGTTTGTTTGTTTATGCGTTCTCTGTGGCAATAATGCATCGAGATGACCTTGTGGGAGTGAAAGTGCCTCCTTTTCAAGAAGCCCGTCCTGACCTGTTCATTCCAGCCGAAACGATTTTTCAAGCTATCAAGGCAGATCGAAAAAGAAAAGATGACGTAAGCACTATTTTTTTTCTTTGATTGGCATTTTAAATTCTTCCATCTATAATTCACATATGCACAGTAAATTTACAAAAAAAAAAGAAATTAGAAAAACCAATTGCATGAAGATATCTTTTCTATTGGTTCTTATATATTTTTTATCGTTTTTGTTGGGACATATACATCCTGAAAAAATTCCAAATGTGAATAATGTATAAAATTTATAATTATAGATATAAAGTAACTATTATTTTTTTTTTCATTTTCATTTAAAAGCTTTTGAATTCTTCTTGATGTGCATAAAATCTTATATAATTTGATTTGGGTTTTCTTAGATATTGTCAAAGGGTCACTGGTTTTTAATAGAGTATCTTTTCTATCTTTAGCTATTACATATTCTTCCAAATTAAGTAAATTACTGAAATCTACAGTATTAACTGTACTTACGATTAATTAAAAATAAGAGAGCTTACAAAATCGAAAACGCTCAACAGATATGAATGTAATTTAAAGCAATTAATTCATTTGAAAATGTTATCTTTCTCAGAAACCTATAATTGTGGATATCTTTAAAACTGGTAATAATCTGGATCCTGAATACAGTCTGACCTATTTCCGGGAAGATGTAGGTATCAATGTTCATCACTTCCATTGGCATCTAGTGTATCCGTTGACTTGGCGCCCCGAAGTCATGCGTAAAGTAAAGGACAGAAAGGGAGAGTTGTTCTACTATATGCACCAACAGATGGTGGCTAGGTAATTGTAATTTTGTTTTTTAAGAAATATTTTTACCGTAATTGGGAAGAAAGCTAAAAATTTAATATCTAAAGGTGGAAAGGTTTGCTCCTATCCGACTATTAAGCAAATTTAGAGAGTACAAATGAATCAGTCATAACAGAGCTAAGCTGCAGACGAATAAATATCAGTTCCCTTTCTTATAAATATAAAAATTGTATAAGAAGGTTTTGGGATTATATTACATACTTATTCTTAAATATTTAAAAAATAGCACTTTACGGTGCTATCAATATTTTCAAATATTTTTTGGAGTTCATAAAACAGTCTTATTAGCAAAAACATGTTTTCTAAAATGATTAAAAATTGAAATACAGAATTAATTCGTTCGATGCATCGACTTGAAATACGTTTGATTTTTATTTTCATGCGTGGTAATTAAACATTTCTTCCGAGAAATATTAGTATTTAAATAAAATTTTAAATCTCTGAGTTGTTATGAATTAGAAAGCGATTCTTTGATTGATTTTTATAGTTTTTAATTTCATAAATGATTTTCAATAATCAAGAACAATCCTATCCAAAGAAGATTACTATAAGTATGTTGAACTCTGCATTAAGGGTCTAATAAACTTACGTCGATATTAGATTTTAGAAGAAAGTTTTTATGCTTTTTTTTTCGATTCGATTTATTCGATACATCAATAAATATGGTTTCTGTACTCTGTCATATGTAAAATGGGAGATCTAGTACGATTCAGAATTGAATATCAAATTTTGTGAAGCTGAACCACTAAAATTCTATAATACTTGAGTGCTAGCTTTCCAAAGCTTCCACAATTATCGTATGAAATTATTTTCCGTTACAGTCAGAGGTTTTATATGTGATTGCAATTCATTATCTTATAAAAGGAAAAATCTTTTCTATTATAGAAATCATTCTAATTAAATTTTTCGAGAATTTGGTTGATATAAGTCACATTTGAGAAACTTAAAGGTTGGCAATGATTTGTACTCACGATCAAAGGACGTCTGAGCTGCTGATATAGTACTTTGTTAGTTAATTTGTTCTACTTGAAAGATTTCCTCCGAGATTCCGAAAATCAGTACAAGCGAAAAAGTTACTTAATTTTAGCAAGCAGAGAATAAAAAAAAAGCAAGAGCAAAACTAACTTATTAAAATTTTGATATAATATCAATTCATATTTGTCTTCATTGACCCGTGCTTAATTTGAATTTGACAAACTTTTTTCAAAAAGATATTTCAGAAAACACGAATTTTGTGTTTCGCACAGTATTTCTTCCGTAAATCAAATGTATAAACAAGTTTTATTTGTTTATTCGAGTTTATTTCAAGTTATTTATTTTCACAATTGTTTACTCCATTTCAGATACGATTGTGAACGTCTAGGTTTAGGACTTAAGCGTGTGATTCCTTTCCAAAACTTTGCAGAGAAATTCGGAGGCTATTCCTCACATTTAACTTCTTTCATCGACGATCCCGATCACGAAGTACCTCAAACGACAGGCAATTATGCTAGCCGTTCCGATGGACTCGGCCTTCTTGATTTAAGCCGTTCTGATTATGGAGGTCAAGTGGAAGAACTTGAACGATGGAAGGATCGAATTATGCAAGCCGCCCACCTTGGAGCTGTCCTTGATGAAAGTGGAAGAGTGGTCCCTCTCGCTGTTGAAACTGGTATTGATGTGCTGGGAGCTTTGATTGAAGCCAGCTATGAATCGATCAATAGCACGTACTATGGTAACTTCCACAACACTGGACATAACATGATATCGTTGGTCCACGACCCAGATGGAAGACATAAGGTAAATAAGGGATTTTTTCAGCATAACATTTGAAAAAATTTACAATGGTATATTTAAAATAAATACATTATATCAGACATAAACAAAATTATATGAAGGTACAGGATGTGGCTATTAAATAACGAAACTGTCTCTGTGACAGAAGCAGTACGCATGCGCCGAAGGACAGCGAAAGACAGCTGGTTAGTGTGAAGCCTTCTCTTTTGAATGCAGTGTCTCTCGCTTCTGTAAAGAAATCCGTATACCTTTAGCCGTCGTTCGCATTAGAGTTATTTTTTTCTTTTAGTTTCGCCAAAAAAAATATGAGTAAGCAACAAATCGTTGCGAAATTTCACATGGAATCCGTTACTGCAACTTATAACTTATTGAAAGAAGTGTATGGCAATGAATGTTCTTCTCGTGCATGTGTTTTTGAGTCGATTAAGCGTTTCCCAGATGATCGAAAAGATATTGATGTTGATTCCCACTCGAGTAATCTTCCACCTCAAAAATGGATGACAATATCGAACAAATCAGTAATATGGATCGATCTTACTTTTGGTTAAGTATTCGGGCAATTGCTGAGACTGTAGGAAATGACAAATAATCCGTGCGGCATCATTTTCTATCAAACGATGCACCGGCTCATTCCGCATCGTCTGCTAAGAGGTTTCTAGCCAAGTACAGCATTTCAGTGTTAGACAACCCTCCTTATTCGCCGGATCTTGCGCTATAGGACTTTTATCTATTTCCTAAGGAGAAATCTGGATTAAAAGGAACAAGATTTTAGTCCATTGAAACTGTGAAAGAAAAAGTGGCACGCGTCCTGAAGGAGCTGACAGAGGAAAACTTTAAAAACTATTTCGAACAATGGAATATTCACATGGAGAGTTGTACTCGTAGAAATAGAGTATGGATGCATGTTTAAGGTGATAATAAGTTAGTATACATGATATAAAAAAATGTTTTAGAACGTCAGTCTCGTTATTTAAAAGTCACGCCTCGTATGTTAAAAAATAATGTATTATATCAGACATAAGTAAAGTTGTATGAAAATATACTAAGGAACTTCAAATGAATGTAAAGATCCGTTTAAATATACCTTTCAACGAAGAAAGATTTTTTAAAAAAATCTAGTATTGATAACTTGCGTTACTGAACACATAATTTTTTTAAAAAAAGGGCTTAATTGAAGAAACTCAAGAGATAAAACATACTCTTTGTTAACTTTTTTTACTTAACTTTCTTTTTTTTCATAAGTCTCATTTTTTTCAGCTCTCCTCCAAACAAATAATTAGATGTCAAATGAATAATGTATAACTATATACAAAATCATTTTTTAATTTTTCAAGTACAATATATTTTTAATAAATTAACTTAAAAAATGTGTTACAGGAAAATCCTGGAGTTATGGTTGATACTGCTACAGCTGTACGAGATCCTATGTTTTTCAGATGGCACAGATACGTCGATAACATGTTTACTGAATACAAAAATACTCTTCCCAGTTATGAGCAGACAGATGTAAGTGGATTACTTCAAAAAACAGAATTTTCTCATTGAAATATTAACTAACATAAATATTATGCATTCCAATTTTCCAGCCTAAATAACAAAAACAACAACTCAGTGGCTCTTTTCAACAACAACGCCAGAAGTTAAACTCTTTAATAAATAGTCCAGAGGAGACGTCTCTTTTAGTCTGTTTGGTAAAGGTACAACTAAAATTGTCGGATCAACTTTTCTTCGTACCCACTGGGCCAGGGTTTGAATAAATCCCAGCACTCAAGGTCAACTAACAGCTACTACCCTTCCACGTGGAAGCAAAATCAACCAACAAGAAGTGGTGACCCAGCATTTGAACATTACATAGCAACACAGCCTAGAGCTACTGATTGCATATGCCCCGACGCAAAACACTTTGCATCTGTGTGTCTAAGACAACCACACATATATCATGTCAGTGATACTTTGGCTCTGGCGCACGTGTCGACGAGCCCCGCCTTTCAACTAGAGATAGCCGATGACGCTAAATAGAAAAGTGTTCCCAGCGAAACTCAATAAAATAAGAAAGAGATGTGTAGCGTTGGCTATAAATAACACCGCCAAAGACTTGCTTTGAACACCCGTTTTTGTTCCCAGCTTCCCATTCAATAAAAATATATAGCTTAAAAGCCATAAAGAGCAAAGTCAGGTGGCTTGGGTCAGCCATATTCATGAACATCTGACTCTGTTACACAGGTGCGGCAGAGTTGAATCCTCTTTGTGAGGTATTGTTGACCCATGATATTGATATAATGTGAATTTAGGGCCTAGCCGTGTGACGGCCGACACCGGCTGGCACGTGGGGAAAACTGATATGGTCCGACAAGAGCGAATGGTGTTGCAGGGGACAAAATCGGTGTTTGTCTTTGATTGGGTGATTCTTTCAAAAATGAAAATAAATCAAAAGGAGGGCGTGAGACAGACCTACCCAAGATTTTAAAAAGGGAGAAGAAGAAGAGAAGAGGAGATTCCTGCCGGGGAGCGAGAGAGCGTTACAGCTAGAAGTTGGAGGCGATTGCCTTCTCTTGCGATTTTGGAACTAAAACCGAACTGCTTTTGATATTAAGCATTGGCGGTATTTCCAACTATATGTGTTTGGACTTGTGCTGTGTAGCTATATGCGTTTTGACTTTGTGCGAATAGAAACCAGACGGAAACTCCCAACTTTAATATAATCCTTCGATTTGTAAAATAAAGAATTATCTTCTCTTAAGCTGTGTGATCCCTTCACGTTGCCGCTTCATTCTACGCATTCTGGGGTCACGACGTTACAGATGTATATCAATTGCAGTAATGGGTGAAAAAGCGACCTTCTCAGCAAATATCAATTGGAATGTTTCTTTCCATATCATCATAACGATACTGGAGGGGGAGTACGCAGCAGTTCTCTTGAGCAACAACGCCAGGTGTAAAAACGCCTTAATAACTAGATCAGGTGAAACGTTTCTTTTAATCTGGTTGGTAAGGGTACATCAAAAATCGACCGGTCAAGTTTTCTTTGGACCAGGGTTAAAAACAACCCTCGGCACAAGATCACCAACTCTCTCCCTTTCCACGGGGTCGAAAACCTCCAGCCGCCGACACATAAACACACGTAAATGCAGTATATTTTTAAGCAATGATAATTTTCATTCAGTTATTTTACTCTTTTATAACATTTCAAAGATTTAAATATTAATCTTATTAAAATTTAGTATATCTTACGTTTGAAATCGATATTAGTGATTTTATCATCAAATTTTCAGTCAAAAATATCGGACAAAGATTAAAATACACCTACGAAAGTAATGATAAATAAAACTGTTTTGTATATAATTCGTTGTTTTTCAAATACACCTTTCAAGAAATTCTACAAATAAGTTTAATTTTTACTAACAAAATTTCTTCTGACATTTTAATTCGACAATTTTATTTGCAATTTTTTCATTTTAGCTCCAATTCTCCGGAATCATAATTGAAAATGTGGAAGTGAAAGCTAAGGCAACAAATGTTCTGAATACTTTCATGACAGATGAGTACCTCGAACTCTCACACAGATTACCGATGAAAGGTTCAGTGAAGGTAAAATTTCTCTCAATCTGTTTTCTTTAAATATATTGCACTTTGACAAGATTTGATATCATAATACTTTATTACATTCTTTGTCAGTGAAAATTTTATATATCTTGAACAAAGCCTAATATGTTATTAACATATATGTTGCCTAATTTATTACAGATGTTTCAAAAATTTTAATCCCAATCTTTTAATCGAAAATACTTTTTTAGAATTTTTATAAAATATTGAACATAAATCCCTATTATCAAAATACACCTACGTTCAATTTTTATTCGTTTTTATTCTTGATCAATCACATTTCTTGAATTTGTTATTATACAAAGTAGTCTAATGGAAAGTTGATAATTGTGACTAATTATATGTAGAATAGTCAGCCTTAATTTGTAAATTTATTTACACGTATATTTTTACTAAGCTAAAAGTATTTTTGAGTATTTTTTCAAATTATTCAGGTTTTTGCAGATAATTATAATTTTTATATATATGTATATATATATATATAAACAAAGAGAGAGAGACCTATATATTTCATTCTATTATTATTATACTCATGTTTTTCAACTAAATAAGTTTTCTTGATTAAGTTTTTCATTGAAACATAAATATGAAAATAAAATTACAATTATTTAAAAAATGGTACAGTTCCTTTAATATGCTAGTATAATATGTAATAAGTAAAAACTATTGGGGACTGTTATTAAAATATAAATCTTAAAAACATAAAGATTTATTTATTTTTTTATTTATTTATTTATTTATTTTGGTAATGACTGAGGAAACTAAAAAAACGTGATCAGCTTTAATATATGTA
>BMAW01086498.1:23971-34545 GCA_019974015.1 Nephila pilipes
AAAAAAATCCACTTTTATTTCAAATAGTACAGCATTTAAAAGATTAATATATAAAATTAAATAGACTTAAAAAATTGTCAATTGCAATAAATCTTTACAGTCTTAATTGCTCAGCAATCCAACCATCTTCACAACAATACAATATCACAAGATACATTATAGCTTACTCAAAACAGAGTACAGTCCTGTTCCTAGTTAGACTAGACAATGCCAAATCAGTCAAGGGCATTTCTCACTCACGAAGCCGTCACCAGGACAGTTGTCTATCGAAAACAGTGTAGAATTCCAGTGTAGAATCCAGTCAATAAAAGGCACCCGAATGACCATTAAACTTTCTCGTTGTCGAGTTTGTCAGATTTTTGAGGGGAGCTTCGGAGAAAATAAGGCTCGAAAATCCACAGTAATCCAACACAGGCTCCCATTGTTCCATTTATGTGGAATATGTAGTCGTAACTGCCAAGCGTGTCTCTAAAATAACCTGCGAGAAAATATTAATGTAAACTTAAAAGGATAATTTAGTTTTGTTCAAGCCAATGGCCATATTTGCCCGCTCTTTAAGTGTATGTCACCTAGATTCGAACCGATTGCTTACAAACGCCACTCGCAGAAGAGCAATGGCGACGGACAGCTAGAGTTTATGACACAAGATTAAAAATATGGCTAAACTGCGTCAAACATTTGTTTAAATTATAATCTAGACAAAGTTTTGAGAGACATGGAGGTCGAAAATATAGGAGAATCGCTAGGGCATCGCGGGGGCGCATCAGTTGCTTTTACTGTAAGCCATAACTCCATCCCCACAAGAAAGGAAAGATTAGGGAACCTAATGGTCACGCTTCCTTACCTACCCAAGAATGGCAACCCCTTACCTATCTACCCCCCCGAGGATCCATTTTAAAAGAAATGATTCACTAGAATACCTCGATGAATGATGTCTATACTTGTTTGAAGAATGCAAGGTCCCCCCCCCTCGGAAGGCAGCTAACCATTCTAACTTCCATACAATCTCAAGATTAAGACTTTAAACCCCACTGTGGGAAAGATCTCTAGGAGAGAGTGATGTTGAAGTTCAATAGCAAAAGAGCCAGATGTTACTATGCTGCACCTAACGACGCGTAACTGATCTAGACGTTTGAGAAAAATAGAAAAGGTAAATAGATAAACAACGAGGGTCGAAAATAGAAAAAATCGCTACGGTATCCCAGGGGCTCGTCACTCATGTTTATTCAAGACATCACTAGGTTGGCGCGGTTGAGTGATGTGCGTACTTACCTGACTGCCCCCCCCCCCCCCCCCCCCGCGAGAGGTATCCATTTGAATTCACGACTCTAAACACAAGGCAAGAGTCCATGACCATTCTGCTACTACGGTAGCAACATAATGGTAAACCCATCGTTTGGCAAGAGTTGAAGGGTATTCACTTTGGAATCTTGCGTTTACCAGAGAAAATTAACTTAAGAGAATCATTTGGTTCTGCACAAGCCCTATATTTAAATAAAGGTAAATTGTGGAAGGGAGCCAATCTCTGCAAGACAGATTTGACAAAGTGTTTACCCGGATCAAGTTTAATTTATATTAACGTCGCACTAAAGCAACACGAGGGTTATAGGCGACGGACCTCGTGATTTTGAGCCACGGTCAAGAGACGAGGACGACACCTGCGCTGACAACCCTCTCCTAACTTCCATACCACGCCAATGGGAGGACTTTGGGCCCCGAACAAATTTAACGTGCATCAGCCCCGGCTACACGGCGGGTCTTTGGCAGCCAAGAATCGAACCCGCGACTGAATGAAAACCGTCGGCCATGAATCTGAAGCGAGGACCACTAGGCTACCGCGGCCTCTTGCCTGGTTCAACAGAGATATTAACATTAAGTTGTCCAAGTTAAATCTGGAGGCTCATATGCGAGGCAATAAGAATCAAGAACATTTCTTTGCAGGTCTTCGAAACCAAGTTTATTATAAAGAACTGCAACTTTGTTTAGTTGACCCACCGTTTGGTGCCATTAGACATCCACTCTCGACAAACGAGAATTATCCTACTTTCATTCTGTGGGCAATATTTATTCACCTTAAACATATGTAGCGACTGCATTAGTTAGCTTGCATGCTTACGATCACAGTTAGCCTAGGTTAGATTCTTAGTGGCTCTTGCAGCTATTCAAATCGGACCTTAATCCCTCTGGGTTTGAGAAGCGAGATTAGTTTTTTTTATTAACGTCGCACTGGAAGCAACACGAGGGCTATTGGCGACGGGCCTCGTAATTTTGAACCACGATCAAGTGACGAGGACGACATCCGAGCTACCTCTCTTAACATCCACACCACGCCAATGGGAGAACTTTGGGCCCCCGACAGATTTAACGTGCATCAGCCCCGGCTACACGGTGGGTCTTTAATGGCCAAGGATTTGACAAGCGAGAACAGAGTTCACTAGAAAAATTAACTTGGATTGCAACGTTGGGCTAGCCACTCGGCATAGACACCAAGAAATAGCAACAGAGATGGGCATTTTACCCCCCCCCCTCCAATGGGTTGTTAGGCCTGGGCAGACTTTTAGAAGACATACTAAAGACTCGGCAAACGAATATTTAGTCCATTAACATCCGGTAATTTACCCACGCGCAAGCCTATCTGCTAACGTTTTATAAAATATATAGAAAAAGTAGACTTACCAATATACAATGGCATTCCAAATCCTAAAAGACCGGAGATGAAGTTTACACATCCCATTGCAATCGATTGTTCGTGGCTGTCCATGTACGTGGAGATCAGGACAGGATGTCGAACAAAGAGGGAACCTTCGAGCATACCAAAGATCCCCAAAACTACGAAGATTGTTAGTCTAGTGTTCATCAGTGGCAGGAAAGCAGTGCTTGCACCTTGAGCAATCATTACCGTCATCATAAACTTGGACATACTCAGGTAGCCTTTATCAGTCACCCAACCGAAGCACAATCGTCCCAACAGATCGCCCAAAGACAGAGCTGCAATGGCATATTTACCATCTTGCTCAATTAAACCTTTGTCCATGACGAAATCCACTACAGTAGTCATAGCTGGAATAAAAGCGATGAAATGGACTGCTCTGCAGAGACAAATTACTAGAAACATAGGCTTCAAGTACAGCTTAAAGGCAGTCAAGATGTGATCAAAGAAAGAATTAGAGTGATCCATTTCGGCATGCTCACGTTTTTTCAAAATTTCATTCTGAAAGGTATTTGTATCAACGGCAAGCTTCCCACACGTTCCCGATCGAGTAGAAACATGGTAGAGCTTTTTCAGTTCTCTCGAGACCCTCAAGATTATTCTTTTGTTCTCTTTCGGACAAGCTGCCAAGATATCCGACAACTTCATTTCATATAGATCTTTCAGCTTATGCAAGATGTTACAATTGTTGGAGGCTTTGGCAAGATCTGGTACAGAGCTACACTTCTTGAGGCTGCCGGGAACGAATGGTTGATCCACCGCGAGAAATTGTCTATTACTAGAGACAGGTTTCAGAGGTTCCTTTTGATAGAAGTCGTTGAAGATATCTTGCCTCGTTAGCGTCAAGTTCAGTTGACGAGAATTTCCTTCAGGCTCTTCGATACTTCTAAACACGTCATGCAACTCAGCCCACAAGTAGGATTCCAAATGTAGCCGAGATTTTTCATCGATGTCCGTGCAGTTAGTCCACTCGGTTCCCTTTGCGGAAACGGTTTCGAGTAGTTTCATAACAAGCTCGCTGTTTTGCTTGAGAATATCAAGATTAGGACCATTTCTTGGAACTTCCGCAATTGTACCCCTCTTCACCAGTTCTTTTCTGACGTCACTCATATAGTATTGATCTAATGTAAGCTTGGTCTTAGAGCATTCTACGTCATCCACACCCGAGGTTTCTGCCTTCTTACTTCTCAACCACGAAGGCTTTCGGAGGATCATGGCGGCTGGAATAGTATGCATTATGATACCACCAAGGATTAGAAAGGTTCCTCCTAAACCATATTCATGAATCAAGTTCTCCAGTAGCACTGGAAAGAGAAATGATCCCAAACAACCTCCGGAGAAAGCCATACCCGAAGCGGTCGTCTGGTACTTATCAAAGTACTGTCCGATGACTACTTGAGGAAGAGTGACAGTGAGGGCATTACCCAAACCTGAAAGAACACAAAACTGTTCAAGTAAGCCATTAGAAGCGCAATTCAGCATACAAGTGTCGGAGGACATATGAGCAAGCATTCAGAATTTCAGTACCATAACAAGAGTTCAAAATGGAGTTGCAGTTTTAATCGATTTTATGCATTACTCTAATTAGCCAAGTTACCGATACATGTATAAATACAAGATATAAAATCTTTTATTACGACAGTTTGGCATTAACTAGGACTAGTAGCATATGCCATCTCTTAAAGTTACTAGACAAGCCTCGCTTGGTGGAAGAAAGTCTTAAACGCGATTGTATAGAGTTCCAGTTTAACAATCTTAAGAGTCAAAGCTTATGAGACAAAATACTAGTCTGACCGAACCTTCACTTAAACAAGCTAGACAAAAGTTAAAAATGGTTGACAAAGAATCACTAGAGTATCTTAGGGCGCATCACCCGAGTATAATTTCCCATATTAACTTAGAGTTTATCACCCCCGAATCTAGATTCATTGTTGGTATTCAAGCTGAATATCAACATTCAATCTAGTTCTTGTAGTGTCGTTATCGAAATTACTCGAGACCAAGATACTGAAGGTTGAGCGATTGCTTACCGGCTCTTAACACCAAGTGAGCCCAAGGTGACATGCCAAGCAGTCATTTGACAAAAATTACGAGAGTGACTACCGAACTGGCACCTACTAAACTCCAACTGGAGGACATGTAGTCGCGAGATACTTGGCGTCAAAGACCCTGGGCTGACGTTATCCAAGACTAGAGGGAAGCAACGCTGGACGGTAGCTCGTGACCACCTTGGCCATTTCCGAAATGAATAGATCACTGCGCATTAATGGAGAGCACAGTGAAGCAATGCAAAGTTTAGAATCAAGCGCTGCTCTAGGTAAACTTCGATAGAACTCAAGAGGAACGACCTGCATCCTAAACTGCATTAAGCAACAAGTTTTGCTTATTAAAGTCTCTTCTAGAAACAAATGCTTTAACAGATACTTTTAAGTACCAACACGAAACATTACTCTGATTATTTTAACATTTTCCCCCGAATCCTTTTGCCATTAAAATTGGTTAGATGTCGAAATTCATTAAACGCGGACTCATTTCAGAAGCCTTTCACCCCTGAACGTCATACTGACCATTCAATCCGCCCCATAAGATAGTCACCCAGGTGATGTCGTTGACCAAGAAACACGTCACAGCACTTGTAGTTGCTACGATTCCTCCAATCATCGTGATTGATCTCGCACCATACTTTTGTCCCAAGATTCCAACCACTGGTCCTATCGAATAGAAAAGTAGAGTTTAAAACTTTCCTGGCTTACAAGAGTAATGAAAAAATGGAATAATCGAGAAGTCGCCTTACCGAGCAAGTTCCCCGTCGATGAACGGACACTCGAAGGCATCGAAGCGCTCCTTCGGTCTACTCCGTAGGTTTCGATGAAAGCCACGAATAGAATGCCCGACATCCGACCCAGTCCAGCCATGATAAAATTTATGAGGCATGTGGCAACAGCCACTATCCAAGCGGATGTGCCATCCGGTCCATCCACTTGACGGGTGCGTCGAGTCTTCCCTTCATTAGGTTTAGTTGCCACCATCCTATGAAGAGTTAGGTTTAAACGGTAATGAAAACGTTTGAACTAAGCATGCGAATTCTTACTCAAGGGAATTGAAACTCGTAGTCGTACATTTATTAACGTCAATAGATTCAATACGAGGACCAATAAAAAGGCACCAGACTGCAAGCCCTATGGGTGAGTGAGTGAGTGTAAAGTTTATTGGCGCAAGAGCCAGATATGGCTATACTGCGCCAAACAAGAATTGTGGTCTAGACGTGAAATTGAAAAAAGCTAGTTGACAAGGAGGAGGGTTGAAAATAGAGAAAGATCGCTAGGGTATCCCGGGAGTGCGTCACCCGTGTTTACCAAAGACAGTAAACCCCATAGGAAAGAAAAAGATCACTAGGGTGTCTCGGGATCATGATGCCCGTACTTATCTAAAGAACGCAAGTCCTTAAGGTCCCCTGTTGTAACTCCCTGGGGTAGGATGCCAAACTATACCCCCAGACGCTGGATACCCATTTTAGTCGCCTCTTACGACATGCATGAGCTACAGTGGGACTATTCTGTCATTCCCAGCCACCACACGGGTCGCAAGCACTATGAGAATGGAAACAATAACTTGGGGCCTCGCGAGCGAGTAGTGCGTATATCACTGAAGCCAAGTCCCCGAAGGGAGTATGGAATGATGGGTAATATCTACATTATGTCAAAATTCTAGGCAGCCAAGGTATTCCGAGGGAACTTCCAGCACCGGTCTCTCCTAGTGGTTCATCTCGCTAACAAAGATAGCAAGATGAACTACTAGGAGAAAGTAGCATTACTCGGCTAATAGTACAAAATTAATATTTCGTCATTTAGAAAAATAATCCAAGTAGTTCCCAATCAGTTTAAAAGATGCTACAGACTACCACATTTTACCGGGGGAACCATATTATGCGGAAAATTGAGTCTCAGAGATAGGCATGTTCAAGTAACTAGTTCATTACCAGATAAATTTGAGTTATTAATCGAATTTAAAATGAACACTGTAGATAATATACCGTAGACACCCCTATAAGCTGAAATTCTTCGAAATTAGAGGATTTTTAACACCCAAGCCTCAGGGAAACCCTCAACGAATTCTATGCCCACTAGTGCTGGTAGAGTTTAATGACGCAAGAGCCAAATATGGTCAAACATGGCGCAACCATTACTCATGTATTTCGAAGAAAAAAAAGGCAAGAAAGTTAAAAAATGGCTGACAAGGTCGCTCCAACGTGGGAGATGTGCACGTTATGGGTACTGAGCGAGGATATTTAGGGCCTATGGAGAAACAGCCGAATATAACCAAGCTGCTTCGAACGTTAGTTTAGATTGCATTCTAGACGGGATACCGAGAAAAGAGAAGGGTCTATAATACAAAAGGATTGATATGATATAGTGACGCATTCGATGAATTAAGCCACATGAGAGAAAAGTCAGGTTCCTTGTGGGGGGGTCACGATTCCCATTTTTGCCTACAAAGAGCAAATATCAGAGGAAGAAATCAAATGGTCAAGTTTGAGTCGAGATTCAATTACTCTCAAGAGAATAAACTCCAGTTGCTAAAGAAAATAGTTTTGAGCCATGATCAAGACTGCATTTAGTTTCCCCGTACGTACTACAATACATGTATAGAGTTTTCTTTCTAGACTTGCAAACAGAGGGCAAGAGTCTTGAAGATCACCCCCCCCGCTTCAGTTATCAACCAACACTCAAAGTAGTTCCTCCGTTAAAACTTCCCAACAAGGTAGATGATTCTAGATTTAGAGACTTGCTTAAGAAGACTTAAACCTCAAAAATTATCTAGAGAAGGTATTGGGAAAGATGGACTCAGAATCTCCAGAACACATGTTTTGAAGTAGACATCTATCCGGAAATTAAACTCACGACTTCCCAAAAGCAAAAGAAGTTACTAATCAAGCCTTTAGGTTCAATAAGTAATACAATAAGTTTATATCTTACATTCAAAGATTGTGATGATTTAAGAGATTAGATTCTATAGAGAGTTATTTATTACTTTTAACATCCGAGCAAAAGGAAGGGTCGTTAACTCGCCGAGAGCTTAGAGAAATTCAGTAGTATTAAAGTACAAGAAGAATACTGAGAGTTGTAACTTGTACTAAATAAGAAACTCTTACCGTTGGTCTCCACTCTTCAAACAACTTATCGATACCATTTTTGGGGGGTAATCTAAGTATACTCATAGAGCGTAAAAACTGGACGGAACAATGCAGTTTTCGGGAAGCAAACTAACGGGAGGAAAATACAAGTATTGCTTAGGTTGGTTGAGACACGCTTGACTGAAGAATCACATATCCACTCTTTGCTTTTGTACAGATTTCTTCTCCAAGGTTGCCATAAGAGAACATCAAATTTCGCCAAATGACGATTATACTTAATTTAAATAAACTTTACGAGACGCATTTCGGAGAGAAATGTCGACAATTTAATAAAAGTAAAATCTAAAATTATAAGACTAAATTAAATTTAATACTGTAGTCAGTTTTTTCATACAAATATCTTTATAAATAAGTTCTAGTTTATTTTTTACGCACTTTTTTTAAACAATATTCTGTAATTAGAGACATCTATACATCGCCAATGGGGTATAACGCCAATAAGGCAAAATTTAACTATTCTACGATGTCCTTCGTTGTAATTTCTCTGGTTGATTTCTTGAATAAATATAATTATAATTAACCTTGCTAAAAGTAAATTGTGGCCACGTTAACCTAGTGGTCACGGTCAAAGAATCATGGCCGGCGGTTTTCATCGAGTCGTGGGTTTGGGCCTTAGGCCACTGAAGACCGGCCGTGTAGGCGGGAGTTATGCACGTAAAATCTGTCAAAGTCCCAAGTCCTCTCGTTTGGGCCGTGCTGGCTTAGTGGTCAAGGTCGTGGACTAGCGGCTGGTGGTTTTCGTTCAATCGCGGGTTCGATCATTGGCCGCCAAAGACCCGCCGTGTAGCCGGGGCTGATGCACGTTAAATCTGTTTGGGGCCCGTTGGCGTGGTGTGGATGTGAGGAGACGGGGTGCCAGCTCAGGTGTCGTCCTCGTCACTTGACCGTGGTTCAAAATTACGAGGTCCGTCGCCAACAGCTCTCGTGTTGCTTCTAGTGCGACGTTAATAAAAACTAAACTAAACTAAAAGTCCTCTCATTGGCTAGCTGTGGAAGAGAAGGTATCTTCCTCGTCACTTCACCGAGGTTCAAAATTTTGATGGCCCTCGTGTTGTTTCTAGTGCGACGTTAATTAAACCAATAAATAAATAATTAAATCCAAAACCTACGGTTTCCAAACGAACTACTGCCGCTGTTGATTCAAATAGCTATTCAAAAAGTTACAGACCAATCTCTCCTTGGGCTCTCCCCCCCCTCTCTTAAAATTAGTCGGTTGCTTTGTATTAATTGTTCCTAAGACCATCTTGAAAGAAATAGGAGGATAATCGACAGCATTAGTCGAATGGTCATAATCACGAGCTCATGCGTTTCTGATACCCTTTAAGATCCATCGTGAATATAACAAATCCTAAGTTATGTAGCGGTATCAGTGAAAAACTGATTAATTTAAATAATTATAACAAATGAGTCTTTTCAATGTCCCTTAACTAGGAATAGTTGGTTCTTTGTAAAAATATTTGAAGTTTCTATTTTTTTATTGTTGAAGTTTATAAAGTTTTGCTCTCTTTCTCTCTCTCAGTCGCAAAAACTTCTTCGTCTTCAGTTTTCATTTAACTTGCTTCTTTGAACTTTAGTTTTCAATTTTTTTTTTATCCGGAATTAAATTCTTCATCAAATGAAGTATAGTGGTAGCCGAACAGTTTTAGCCATGAGATTATGAGTGGAGATGTACAAATCAAGAAGTGCGTGTTCGAATCCCGATACTACCAAAGGTATGTCAAACACAAATATCGGGACCATTTGAGGTATTTTGTGGCCGCGGTAGCCTAGTGGTCAAGGTTCCGGATTCGTGGCCGACGGTTTTCGTTCAGTCGCGGGATCGATCCTTGGCCACCAAAGACCCACCGTGTAGCCGGGGCTGATGCACGTTAAATCTGTTCGGGGCCCCAACCCGTTGGTGTGAATGTTAGGAGAGGAAGGAGCCAGTTCAGGTGTCGTCCTCGTCACTTGACCATGGTTCAAAATCACATGATCCGTCGCCAATAGCCCTCGTGTTGCTTCTAGCGCGACGTTAATAAAAAACTAAACTAAACCTTGGATGCCAAAGACCCGCCGTGTAGCCGGGGTTGATGCACATTAAATCTGTCTCGGACCAAAGTCCTCCAGTGGGTGTGGTGTGGATGTTAGAACAGAAGGTTCCAGCTCAGATGTCGTCCTCGTCATTTGACCGTGGTTCAAAATTACGAGATCCGTCACCAATAGCCCTCGTGTTGCTTCTTGTGCGACGTTAATAAAACTAAACTGAACATTTGATGCATTTCGAATCGTGAGATAGGAAAGAAAAAAAAAAATAGGTACTACAATCGAAACTTGTTAAAACGTGAGTCTCATTTTCCCGGAGTCTTACTACGGTTCCTTAGATAAACAATAGCTTGTGATATCACTCCAAGACATTATGGCATCATAATTGTCGCTTTTATTCTCCTGAAATTCAGATTAATATTTGGTTCGGATGACTTCCTGTAAAGAACAGACCATCAATACATTTTTTTCTTTTTATTTTATATAAGTGAATCACTGTTTCTCGTAAAATAAAATATTCCAGTTTAGACTTCTTTTGTAATAGAATACCATCAGGATTTTGTCATCAGTGAGATTAGCTGTACGATCAACCCTTTTGTATTGGTCCAATTTCAAGAGTTATACAGATTTTTTTTTTTTTTTTTTTTT
>BMAW01086507.1:0-12238 GCA_019974015.1 Nephila pilipes
ATCAAATACAAATATATAATGATATTGCTTGCATATAAACTAATAGTAATTGTATTTAAAAAAAAGAATAATTTATGTAATTATTATAAACTACAATAAATTTTCAAAAAAAATGCAAATTTAATTTTTTTTAAAAAAATGCTACAGAAATGGTAGGTAAAATATTGTCAAAAATAAATCTGAGACAAGAAAAAAAAAAACATTTTTGATAGTTAGAATGAATTTAGAAAAGAATAAAATGAAACATGGTTGAAAAAATAATAAATCACACTATCATAGCTGGTAGACTATAAATGTGGGGTTAACTCGTGATAAACTGTGCAGGTTGGTTACGATCTTAGCCATTCTATTCAACTGTTCATTTGTAACTAAAATGGTTGATAATCAAATATCGAAGGAAAAATTAGACAGGACTAAACCACTTCACAAGAGACAAATAAAAAAAATGTATTAAAATGACGAAATAAAGATAATTATTAACAAAACTGATTTCATTTAATAACGCAGAAATATTATAAAATATATACTCACATATTATACGTACATATATATATTAGCTGTCAAATTATTAATACATTATAACAGTTCAGATTTTAATAATAGTGTTTATATATGACTGTTATTATTTTTAATATACTTGTGTGTTGTTTATATTAACATGTAAATTGTAAATATATTTAAAAATCTTTTTTAAATTAAAATTTCTGAACTAAAATAGTGATTAAAACTTATATATAACTGTTAATGATCATGAATCTTATAAATTATTACTGTTAAAAATAACAATTTTTAATAAATTATAACTGTTCATGATTATTACTGTTAATAATCCAGAACTATTTAAATTTTTCAAAAATAATGTTTATATAAGATCTTTAGAATTTTCAAAGTATAATACACACATGAGTTATTCATATTAGTATGCAAGATGTAAATATATTTCAAATTGTTCTTTGAAGCAAAATTGCAGATTCAAAATAATGAGCTGATTAATAAATTATAACTGTCTAAAATTTAAGAATAATGTGTAAATAAAATTTTTACTGTTTTTAATATGTTACTGTGTGCACGGTATTTTTACAATGAAAATATCTGAAATTTGAAAAAAAATCAAAAACTTATAGCGTTTTGAGTACTTATTATACCATTTTAATCATTTCTTAGATATATGATAGTATTTCCAAACAGATATGAAAGTATTCAATTTCAATAAAACAAAACTGAAAAGTAACCATTTTCTATATGAGAGTATAACACTTGTCTGAATAAATTCTTAAGAATTAAACTTTAGCAAATCATTCTTCCTCTAAAAAAAAATATTTCGTTAAACGTGCAAAATAATAAAGCTTTATGAATGTGTACATAATTGTAGAGATTTGTTAGATACATATGTTAGTCTTAGAACAATATTAGTTTTTTTTTTTTTTTTTTATTAACGTCGCACTAGAAGCAACACGAGGGCTATTGGCGACGGACCTCGTAATTTTGAACCACGGTCAAGTGACGAGGACGACACCTGAGCTGGCACCCCCCTCTCCTAACATCCACACCACGCCAACGGGAGGACTTTGGGCCCCGAATAGATTTAACGTGCATCAGCCCCGGCTACACGGCGGGTCTTTGGTGGCCAAGGATCGAACCCGCGACTGAACGAAAACCGCTATCCACGACCTTGACCACTAGGCTACAGCGGCCCCTAGAACAATATTAGATTAATATTTAAGTGTCATGAAAGTGTAGTTTGTTATTAGTGATAGATAGTAGGTTTTTTAATGAGATGTATTAATATATTTGAAGAAATCACTCTCTTTTTATTTCTTTTATGAATTTATTAATGATGTATTTCACCAAACAGTACAAAAAGCTTTGCAATAGTGTTATAACTTCAATTTTTGAGGAATTTAAAAGAAGAAAAAGATTTAAACAGTACAATGATTTTACAAATGGATTATTTTTCTATTTGAATATATTTATGATGATTAAGTATCAAAATAATGTAACAGATTTTTAAAAAAGAATTTTTTTTCAAAATGAGTTTTTGACGGATTTATACTTTTAACGTCTTAAGAAATTTTAAAGCTGATTAGAGAAGACTCATTAAATTTACTCTCTGTATTTAAGAAAAAATGTTTTAAAACGCTTCCGTTTACTTCAGACTTTCCATGTATGTCTCCACTAATTAATCACTAAAGTAATAATATTAATTTTAAAGTTTGATTTTACACTCATGATCAAGGGAATCATTTTGCATATTGCTGAGTTTTCAAGATCTCCATCACATATTTTCAATCATTTTTCTTCAGGTAAGAAAACTTTATTTCACTTCTCCTATCAAAATTATATCAATGTTTTGAAAGCCATTTGCAGCATGATAAAATTCTACCTAAATAGATTTTAAAAAAATGCTCTGTGGAGTTATCTAACTACTTACCGATGTTTCAAACATATTATAAATTGAATACCAGTGCAATACAGCTTAATAGTTAATTTCTAATGTTATGACCTGCCTCTTTACATGCATGCATTTCCAGCTAATCACGGCTGCTTTCTTCATAAGGCTAATTAGGTTGCAAACTAGAGGCGTGGCAATGATTAGAAATACTGACTATGAGGATCTAGCTCACGCAACAGAACTTTAAGTCGTTTTCTCAGTTAGATCTACTGACATACTTAGAAAATGAACCAAAGTTATAAACTATAACTAATTCCTGTTAAGAATACATGATAAACTAACAAAACGTACTAAATTTTTGGGATGATGAAAAATAAAATTTCAGTTTTATAAAATCATCTACTGCTTGCAGATGAGTTTGAAGTATTTTCTTCTGAACAATACAGGAAAAGGATTTTGTTAAATATTGTTACACAGGTCATGAAACAAATTACAAGATTATAAAATGCATAACAAGTATTTTTTGCTAATAAAAAAACTCAAGAATCGAAAGATTCCCATGTAGCATCCCTATAAATGTATTTTAATAATGTAATTAAATGTAAATAGCATTTTTTTAAGAAAGCAGCAGCAACTTGAGAATTTAAAACAAATAAGGACACCGGATATAAGTTTTGATTTCTATAAGCCATAAATGTTTTAAAAATGCTTTTCATCATGGTATTTATAATTTTATTAAAAGTTTTGCTGTAAAGTCTAATTTACTCATAGAATGAAGTATATCTGACAGGAATCCTAACTTAGTTAACGAATGATTCCTTACTTCCTTTATAAATGTAGTAAATAACGACAAATCGTATATAAAATAGTTAGTGAAAACTGTAATAGGTTTAGTAAAATGTACTGATCCCTGTTCGCAAATTGTATTGAAAAACCCGAAAACTAAACTTTTGAAGTAAGGGTGGGTAAAATCAGGTACCTAAAAAGTAAAACATGCCCAAAAAAGATACTATTTTTACTTTCTTTTAACTGTTTATTCATTTTCAAACTTATAGTATCACAATTAAAATTTTATTCAGGTAAATCATATTAATTTATTAAAATGAAAGGATTCAGTCCTTTTCATTTCGTTTGATTATATTTTTTTTCTTCCTTAAGAAGCCAGGTATTCGCAAGGGAAAATCGAAATGGAGATGCTAGATCTAGAAGTGCAAGTTTCAAGGTTTAGTGAAGAACATTTAACCCAAACATGAGCTCTCATTTTCCCGCCCCAGGACCGATAGAGCTAAGCATGACATCGACTGAAAAGGTAGGAACTTTATAATTTTCGAAAAGGGCAGAGTACTCATAAACATAATATTCGGTATACTGAACGTAATTGTAAACCCAAAATTGGAATTTAATGAAATCTTAAGAGTTTTATGATACAAATTTCCATCCATTTTTATGCAAATTTTATATAATAACTAAAACTTGTGAATATTTATTTGGAAATAACTTCATTTATATTGTGAAACTAAAAACTGTACAGAAAAAGTAAATTGTACGGAAAGTGCTTAAGATTGCCTAAAATTATTTTTTTAGAAAATGCGAATACAAAACTTTTCTCTATGGCGTGGTAGGAATAATATTTATGTATTTTAATGGAGGCACTCGAAGAAGAAGGGGTAGAAATTGCAGGTAAAATTTTAAGTTGGCGACATTTAATTTACTTAAATGTCGCCAACTTAAAATTTTAATGCGCACCTAAATATGCAAGAAAAAGACAAGATTCTATGAGCATTTTTTTCTTTACTTAAATAAATAAATTATTTGTAGACTAATTTCAGTAATTAGCAAACATACTTTTCCATTTTTTTAAAAAAAAGTTATTTAAAAACATCTGCAATTTGATAAATTTATAGCCCGTTATAAATGTTCAGCATTTATTTTAATATTTTTCGAATTCCTTAAAATTAAAACGATACCTAATTTGAGACGTTGAATTAGAAGTTCCACGCGATTCATGCTCTGATCACAAATAAAAAATGTCTGCAACATGTAAAGCTTAGATAATGTCATATAAATTAAAATTTAAAAAGTACATATATTTTTAAATCATTTTAATTCCGACACAAAGGCATGGAATCTTTTACATTATACAGTTTAAAACATCAAACCTTAGTTTTTTTATGTTACACACTTTGACGAGATCATATTTCAAGCTCCGTAAATATATCTTTCCATGCAATGAACAAAATGTAGCAACGCCGCATTAATAAATTGATATAAAATCAAAAGAAAAGGAGCTTTATCAATTATTTAATCAAAGCGCGCTCACTCCCCCTTCTTTCTTCTCCCTCGAGGTTTTCATCGAAAACTCGCGGATGGTAATCTGTATTTTTTTTCAGAATTTACGTCGCTTCGTGTGCTCCTGGAATAACTTCCGAGATATTTCATTAGCGTTTTCCAGATGTGACGTCAACAGAGAATGCGCAATAGCACCTTAACCTGTTGCTTTTATGGTGAGTCAGGACGACGGATGGACGTTTTCTTAACCAGACACAGGATGAAAATCGTTCCTTTCGTTTTGAAAGTTATGGGAGTTTTCAAAGTTTTTTCTCCCTTTCTGATGAGTTAAATGTTTTTTTATTGATGCTATTAATATTTTTTAGTAATTCTTGCTCAATTTTTTATCCAATATTTTCTTTGTCTTGTACGATTGAAATACCAATCATGAAGCCAATTATTATTATTTTTTTTAAAAAAAAAATGTAGTTTAGTGGCAACATTTTTAAACTTTAAACAAACAATAAATAGCATTTTTTAAAATAATGTTACACAAAAAACCCTAATAAACTCAAAGTTTTTCTTAGAAAAAATTTAAACGAGCATTTTTCAAAAATATGATGATTGTCCTTAAATTATGGTTCCCAAGGAGCTGCAGATGCGAGGAACGTTGTTACGTGGGATTTGGAGACACTGGCGTGTAGCTTGGCTTCTTTTCTCCCAGTCTCCACATCTGCGAGCTTTCTGCGTCTCTCATGTTTGGTTTGCCAGACATTAGAGATGGAGCTCCCAGTTGCTTGCCCCATAGGTACGAATTACTCACTGTGATTCGTTTTATGTGTGCTAAAAACGCTGTACCGGTGGACATTCATTCGCAATTCAAGGACGGATGTACAAACGTCCATGACGAACAACGTTCAGGACTGCCATCGATTTCGGACGAAACGATTAAGAAAGGGGAAGAAGCATTGCTGAAAGATCGAAGGGTGACAGTGAACTCTGCGAGATGATCCTTGATGTCAGCAAGCCTTGAAATCCCAAAATTTTGAAAGACTATTTAGGGTATGCTAAGATTTGTGCATGGTAGGTCCCGAAAATGTTTACAGAAGACAATAAACGGAAAGGGGTTGAAGTGGCCCTCGAATCTCTTCAGACTTACGAAACCTATGGAAATGAATTCTTGGCATCTATTGTGACACTGGACGAGACTTAGGTTCACTACTTGACACTAGAAATCCTACTGAACAATCCTGTCTGTGGAAACATCAAGTGTAGTCGTTCAAACAAACACTGTCTGCCTGCCAAGTGATAATGAGTATCTTTTAGGACAAGAAAGGGGTACTGTTGTAGGATTTTAAGCCTCCGGTGCAACAATCAATGCTGACCCCTACTGTGAGACATTGAAGAACTTTCGCGTCATGGTTCGAAACAAGAGGAGAGTCATGTTCACGAAGGGAGTGAGCCTCTATCAGTTCACAACGCTCGTCTATACACTTCCCCTTTATCAAACGAACTCATCAACACGCTTGGATGGTGTACTGTCACTCACACACCCTACAGCCCAGACATAGTCCCAAGGAACTATGATCTCTTCCCTGAATTGAAGAAAAACCTGGGTGGGACGCATTTCAGAACCGGAGAGGAACTGAATGAAGAGGTTTTAATCTACTTTCGCTGCAGAAGAGCCAAGACCGACTATACAATCTTCTTCAGGAAACTTCACATTCAGCAAATAAATGCGCGAAATTCATTGAGATGAATGAGAAGTTCAACTCTTCGTCTCCCTGGGATGTCATATTTAACCACTGAATTTGAAAATGATGAGCATGAATGGTGGATCGCTGAAAAGTAGCTAAAAATCCTTTATACAAAAAATGATAGATGCTTATGGTTTATCCAACTCCAAAGCATTCAAGATACAATTAAGTGATACCCCGACATCGTTCAAGGCCAGTTTCGTAATCAAAGAACTGAAATCAGTTAGGGTGTGAAAATTGTTTCTCCAAGCCTTCCACCTGCTGTAAGACCGATCAAAAACATGAGAAGTAAAAAGACACATTTGAAAACTATCGGACGTCCTTCGAAAACAGCCGGATGACGCATGCTATCCGGTGGTCTATCCGGAAACTAGGAATTGTAGATGCCGGATTAGCAGGTTTTTCAACGTCATGAGAGAGAGACTGTGAAAAGCGCTCTTCCGTCGTTGAATAATTAGTCGTGAAATCTAAACCGCGAATAAAGGGTGGAATTTTTAATATTTAGTGCAAAACGCAGTAGTGAAGTTAAGACGATTGAATAACCTGATACCTAAGTTAAAAGTTAACATTTTGCATTTTATCTTCAGAATTTAACTCACATCAAAGTAGAGGTGGTATGAAAGCTGTTACAGAATTTCTTGCTGAGAATCAGTGAACTGATTGCTGAAGTGCCATCGGTATTCAAAGTCATATTTACATTCTTCCATGTCTTTTTAATGTCCATGTATGACAAAAGCAAATTCCGAGAAGTATGGTATTCCAGAATGAGCTCAAAGAGATAAAAATATTCATAGAAGTGCAAAGCGATTTCTCAAATTTGAACATATTATGTGTGAAGGAGGAAAATCGCCGAATTTTGGTTTATTTCAAGTATATTAAACACACTGGTTTTTAATAAAGTAATTTCGCCTCTAAAGTCAGTGGATACTACTCCTACAGAGAAAAAAAAGTATTTAAAAATGAATCCCGCAGCCGATAAATGTAGAATAGAAGCGAATAAGTGACGATCAAAAAGAAGAAACAACATGAAAGTGCTTTGAATAATATTTTCGTTATTTTTGTCGCATGCGATTGACATGTTTAAGTTTTGTTAATTGACACAATGTTTTTGTTAAAAGGCCAATGAATATAATTTATTTTAATGAGTTGGATTACTACTTGTATATATCTTTCAAGTTTCTTATTAAAACTAGATTAGCAACCTGGTTTACACCAAAAAATGTTTAAGTTAAAATGGAACGATTTAAGATTAATATACATTTCTAAGCTTACATATAAAAAATTATCCGTAAATAAAAATTGATGTATGTTGCAAAATGTCAATGCAAACTCTTAAAAATATTAAATTTATTGCTATATTAAATTTTCAATGCAAACTCTTAAAAATATTAAATTTATTGCTATATTAAATTTGTTAAAAATTATAATAAGAAACAGCTGTGTAAATCATGGAATATATATATATATATATATATATATATATATATATATATCGCTGGTTAAACAGAATTCAGTGAATTATATACTTTCAAACAAGACCACGTTCATTTTCTGAAGTAGTTTAATAATAAGAATAGTAATATGTTATAATAATAATGATAATAATAAGCAATTATAAGTACAGTGTAACTTGAGCAGGATAAAGAAAAATATCTACTCAACTATAAGTTCCACTGAATGCTCAAATTTTGTATGAAAATTCATATAAAAATAACCAAATATATCTATGAAGGATGCAATAATTGTTGTCCCAATGATGAAATAATATTTGTAAGTTTAACTTTCTTCAATGATTTTATTTTAAATCCATATTATATTTCGTATATTAATAAACATATTTTTGCTATATTTTTGAAGTATACATTTTAATTAAATTAGTTTTCTTTCATATATTCTGATTTGTTTTATTTCTATAATATTACTAGATATTCCATATAACATAAATATCACTAAAAATTCATATGTAGGCCTTAAAACGCGCTGGCGCATAGAATACACTCCCCGTGTTCTAATGATACTCCAACACGGCGGTGTTCATAAAGGTTGATTAAGTTGAGATACATACAAAAATTATTTACATACTTCTTTGAAAGTAATATAAATAATTGAGACTTCTCCTCACAGAAGACTTACAAGATGATTACGTGGTTATAAAAACGTTTGTGATTACTTTTTTTTATGGAAATAGTTACGTTAAAATATATACTTAGTTCATCATTCCTATGAAGCTATAAAAATAGAAATAATTTTGCTTGATAAATAATTATGACTAATAAAATTTCAAAGCTATAAAATTCATCTAGTTTAAAAAATGAAGCTATAACTTAGTAAATCATTCATTACTTTAACAAAAAACTACTTATTAAACCATAACGTAAAAAAATAACATTAAATCATTCTTTTATAAATACTCGCATCACCTTTAGTAAATGGATTTCAATTAGTAATTTCGCAATCAATAGTAAAATGCATAATAATTTATTTATAATGTACATATTTCTACAGCATGTTTTAACTCTCATACCGCGTTTGAGCATGAAATTATTATTTCTATTTTTAATTTTCTTTAGGTTTTCAGCAAACTGTAGAGAGAAAAATGAGGTGAAGAGAAAGAGAACGGCCAGTGAAACAAAGGAAAAGGCAGAAAGTGGAAACACTGGTGATAAATTTTCAGGTAATTGTTTGAATTATATTTTGGGAAGATATAAACATATAAAGTATAGAATGTCTTCATTTTAAAAAGAAATCCAAAGAGAATATTGCTTGAGGCAACTACAATTATTAGGACTGCTATAATGCTATGACAAAGAGAAATGAAAAAACCGTTTATTACGACGTTGCTTTGGAAACGTTCTTGGTGTATTCAGTGCACTTTACCAGAATTGTAAATTTCTGTAACTCTTCCTTTTTTTATTTAATTCAAAACAGAATATATTTATAGCATATGTAACGGTAATATTTACAAATCGTAAATGATACGTAATTTATCACTACATTCGAAAAATGTATGAAGATTTACGTGACGATGTACCAATGATAAACCATTTTAAAAATTGAACATTCTTAAATATTTGAAATGATATAATATTTTTTCTTCCAATCTTACATATTACGATTATCTGATTGGAAAATTTAGTGAATTAGGAAATAGATACCATCAAAAGTTCTTTAATTTGAAACGTAACCCATTTCAAATCTTAAGTCCGGCATGAGCGACAGATGGTTACGAAGCTCCCACAAGATAATAATAATTAAATATGTGTAATTCCTGAACAGCTAGCTAATATGTCTGACTGGAATTTTTCAACTTGTAAATAGAAAATCTTACTTGTTATTCAAGAAGGTATATTGGATTACTTGAACATTTATCCTAAGCGAACTTCCAAGGACGTTCAAGGAATTGACGATGAACTAGTCAGATTGCCTTAATACTAATGTCCTTTTAAATATTCTTGTTCGATATTTTATTTTTAAATGAGCTTTTAATTTTGAAAAAAAAGAATTAAATCTTATTTCCGATGAAAATCAGCTGGAAGTTTTAATAATTTCATAACTATATTACTATTTCATTTGGAAGTCATTTGAAACTAATATGCATTAGCTTATTAAGATTTGGTACAAAAAATAATAATCTCATTAAAAGAACGTTAAGTTTTTTGATTGCGAGAGTGTGTGCTTTGATATTGATTTATTGATTATTTATAAACGCACCGTTGTTAGAAATAACACTTGGGCTATTAGAGATGGATCCCGTAATTCTGAATCTGGGTCAGATTGTGAGAATGAAACTTGAACTAGCACGGCCCTCTAAAAACTTCCACACCAAAAGAAGAATTGGATAGATTTAACGACATATTATCAACCTGCTGCACGGCAAATCTTTTTAGTGTCATCATCTCTCGAATTCCTTACTCGAAATTAATAACGCCGGCCGATTGTTCAAGACCACGACTGTCGTGGTGATTTGAAAGTAGCTGATGTCCCGTGCTAAAAGTTTCAAAGAGACACGGAGTATACTCTACAATGCAGTTTTAAGAAATAAGAGTTTTATACTTTATTTTTAAAGTAATACATTTCTATTAACTAAGATAATGATTTTAAATAATAAGAATTATTTTAAATATTTTATTTTAATATAATAAGGTAACACAAACAAAAAAAAAGTCAGGAAGTTCATCATTAAGGTAAAACTTGACAATTGCAACCCAATTTAATGCCCAATCTACCATTTTTTTTTTAAGTTTCTGATAGTTTAAATATGTCGATAACCATAACTGAGATATGATAGGTTTCCTTATATTCAACCTTACTGAAAGGAATTAGTTGTTTTAAACCTCTGCAGGAAAAATAAATTAATGGGGAATGAATCCAACATTTCAAAATGTTATTCATTTGTAAGTAACATGTTGAATTAAAGTCGAATACTTGTAAATTTTTAAAACAATTTTTTTATATTTCTTTGTATTTCAATTTTTTTTTGCTTTTGTTAAAAAAAAGAAAACTTTATTTCAATTGCTTAGAAAATAGATAAAGTCCATTCATAGTCATCAATAAGGTACTATTTTTAAATACTGTTAATTATGCTTGTTCAATTAGTACGTTTTACACCCTAGGAAACGTTATTATATCATGTTATCAGTAGCCAGTATCTTTCAGTTTATTAAGACATTAACTTTTATAGCTTTTGATTTTAGATCCAAAAACTTGGGCCCCTTTGAAGACAAACGGTACGTATTTTCTTAAAAATACCTATTAACAACTTAGGTAGCAATTTTATTACCTAAAGTGACTAACACTCTCCTTAACATTAAATGGCTCTGGAATAAGTGTGGGAATATTTTATTTACTATCCGATAATAACTCTTTAAATATTCTTATATAATGTTCTTAATTATTTATTAAGTATTTGTGTAAAGAAAAAAATGTGAGGTAAAGAACAAATTCAAAAAAAGTGAAAGAGAACTACGAGAATAGTTGTCGCTTTACACGCTCATTACATCATAACCCTTACCTCACATCTAATTATATACAACAAGATTTAAAGGATTCCACCAATTTAGATTTCAGAAATTTTTAAAACATTTCAGGAATCAGTACTAAAAAATCTGTATCTTGTGGTTCCTCAATTCTTCAGAAACATTTCGAAAAGAATTGAATTGAATAAGACGAGAATGCAGGTTTTTTTGTCGCTTTTCAACAGGTATAAAATAAAATTTATTTTCAGTTAAGGTTAAGAGGATTCTTCGATTCTACGAGTGTTTGTGGGTTTAAGCAAAGCGTTTGAATGGGAAAAGAACATCTGCTTATATTTTATGGAGAGAAAAAATACTTTACGTTTTACATTTTCTCCTTTATTTCCTTTTCTCATTTCCATAAAAGACTGCAAACGAAGGCTCCTCTTACCTGAAAAGGTGAATATAACAAGTAAAGAAATCAAATAAACTTTGCAAAAGGAGATTGACGAGTTAAATTGAAAAACCCACATGCATATCAAAAGTTTATTTTTAAACTTCTCTCGCTTGAAAATGAGACGATATATATACATTAGAAGATTAGATAGTGCCATTTAGTCAAAGATCTGGTGTTTCTAAAGAAAGATACTATACTTGTGTCCTGGGTAAACATCACACTTTGTTGAGTTACAGAATTTCTTTCCACCCTCTGTTTCCATATTTTTTAGTTTGAATCAATCAGTTTCAAATTGAAAAGTTAAAAATATGCAAATATTTAAATATAATCCTTGAACCTTAGAAAAACTTTTGTTTTATATTAAATGATTATTATTTCTATTTATTTTAAATATCTCTTAAAAACGCTTAAA
>BMAW01086507.1:12248-22441 GCA_019974015.1 Nephila pilipes
CCCGATACCTCGAAGAAGAGTCCAAATGCAGTGATTTTTCATTTTCCGGTTCATTTGCAAAAATAGGAAAAAATTTCAGCCTTTGACTTCGTTGAAGCTCCAAATAATTCAGAAGCTGTGCAATCATCCCTCATCGAGAAATAAACAGTTTTTTCATTCCTATAAATATGATTAAGAAATCGTTTTTTTCTTTGGGGGGGGGGGTGGCTCTTTGGACTTCAGCTCAAGATAAGAGATATTTGATCGTAAACTATTTTGTAACCAAGCAAAATAATCTCAACTATTCTTTTAAAATATTTAATTCCTTTCGTTAGTTGTATTTCTTACCTATGATATTTAATGAATATATTTGTCTAAAATGCTACAGTTAATTACTCATGAAATGTAAGAATAGTTTTTTGTACAAAGTAAAATTAGGTTTACTTAAAATTACTTCAATGGCTATAAAGATAAGGAATTTTGTATGGGTTGTTTAATGAAGTATTATTAAATTTATTAATTCTATTTTGAAAGTTAGTATATTCATTTAAAAGGGTGATTATGGTGATAAAACTGATTGATATTTTTCATATAATGCTTTTGAAAAAGTGAAACTAATCTGTTGTATTTCAAAGCTAAAAAGGTGCATGAAAAATTCAAGGTAAACATCTGAATGGTACCTTAGTTAAAAATGAATTATGACAGAATTGCTTGATGTTTTATTTTTGAAAATTGTTATAAGTTTTCTAATGATTATTTCCTTTCATGAAATGAAAAAAAGTTTACATAAGTGTATTTTATAACAGGTAATTGAAAAGTCCCCGGCCTACCATAGTAACACACATTTTTTTTGGCAAAACTAGTTTTTTTTTTATTCTACATAATTCCCTTCAAGGGTGATACACTGATTATAGTGACCCTCCCACATTTCAATGCTATTTTTGTAGTACGATTTGTCCTTTCCTTCAAAATAGCCCTCAGTTTTGGCGATCACCTCTTCATTCGACAAAAATTTCTTCCCAGCGAGCATCCTTTTGAGATCTGAGAACAGGAAATAGTCGCTGGGGGCCAGATCTGGAGACTATGGTTAATGAGGAAGCAATTCGAAGCCTAATTCATGGATTTTCGCCATCGTTTTCACTGACTTGTGACACGGTGCATTGTCTTGGTGAAGCAGCACTTTCTTTTCCTTCAAATGCGGCCGTTTTTCGGCTAATTCGTCCTTCAAACGGTCCAATAACGCTATGGAATAGTCGCTGTTGATGGTCCTTCCTTTTTCAAGGTAGTCAATGAAAATTATTCCATGCGCATCCCAAAATACAGACTCCATAACCTTGCCAGCCGACTGTTGCGTTTTCCCATGCTTTGGAGCGGGTTCATCGTGTGCAGTCCACTCGGATGACTGTCGATTGGACTTCGGAGTGAAATGATAGAGCCTTGTTTCATCCATTGTCACATATCGAAGCAAAAACTCGGGTTTGATCATCTTCAAACACTGCTCCGAATCATCAACTCGTCGTTGTTTTTGGTCAAAAGTGAGCTCGCGAGGCACCCACTTTGCACAGAGCTTTTTCATACCCAAATATTCGTGAATGATATGATTTACACGTTCAGTTGATATCTTTAGAATATCTGCTATTTCATTCAATTTCAATTTACGGTCATTCCAAATCATTTTGTGGATTTTTATTATTGTTTTCGTCGGTAACAACCTCTTTTGGGCGTCCACCGTCTTCGGTGCTCATTTCACCACGTCTAAACTTTGCATACCAATCCTTGAATGTTGATTTTCCTGGCGCAGTGTCCGGAAACTCGGCATGAAGCCAAGTTTTTGCTTCAACTGCATTTTTTCCCTTCAAAAAGCAATATTTTATCAACACGCGAAATTTCTTTCTATCCATTTTTTTTCACAATAACAAAAGTTGCTTCACTCAAAATGATATAATTCACAAACTAATGATCCGACAGCTGTCAAATTTGTACACGCATCTTTTGAGGGTTAGCGCTAACTAAAAAACATATGGATTTAATTATAGTAGCGCCATCTATGTGTCAGGCCGGGGACTCTTCAATTGACCTGTTAATTTAATTAAATGATTATAAGGGTTTTTAGATAAAAATATTACATCATGTGCTGTGTATTATTCTTAAGTTCATTTATTTCCTGTATCATATACCTTTAAATGTCTGTTCGCATTAAGGTTGTAAGGGAAATTCAACAATAGTAACTCAAATATAAAAATGGAAGATAAGATTATAGAAAACAATGAAAACTAACCCCTAAAATCCTGAATTACAAAGTAAAATATAGGTTCATAGACTGATAAATTACAAAGCTAATAAAATGAACATATTATTTCTTTTAATCCTGACAACAGAGGTAAAATGAAATTGTGGTTAAATATATTTAATCATGCATGTAAACGCAAAAATAGAGATGAAAATTTTAAATTAAAAAAAAATTACTCAAAATTATGAAGGGCTCTATATTAGTTCAATATTTAATTTATACTTGCAGTTTCTCATTTTAATTTTCTTTGTTGTGTTCTAACTGAAATTTTTTGAAGCCTACTTACTATTTTGAACCAACATATATTTAACCAGAATGCCACTCTAGCAGAATACTTTCAAAGAAATTAAATTATGAGGGAAAATTGGGGCTTTCACTTCAATTAATTTTTTTTTTAATTTTAGGTTTAACAGATGGGCTGCCTACCTATTAAAAGCAATTAGAAACAATTAACCCACCCAACTCCCCATCAGAATAGTGCACAGTGGAGAATAAGCATTTTAAAATAGAAGAATCTACTCCAGAACCAAGTAGGATTAGAAATAATGAATCAATGTTAGATCATATGTACCGTTTATAAATAGGCAACTGCAAAAATTTGTAACGAGAGCACCAAATTATTTCAAAACAAATTTTCAAAATTACTCGAGGTTGCATTCAAACAATTTCATCTACTCGTAACAATTTTGGCAATAAGGGATTTCGACCAAATCATAATTTTCATTTTCAGTATGAAATTCCTCCTTACATCTTTGAAATTTCTATACTACAAGGTATTATAAATGCATTTCATTGGATGCAATTATGTCCTTTGAATCAACCCAATTTTCTGAGTAATTTACCCATGTCTAACTCTGTTTCGTTGCGCATAGGAAACCCTGTTAGTCTGAGAGAAATTTAAAACAGCTCTACTGAGACACGTAGCCCAGTACAATGGTAATTACTAGTATTCGGACATCTCTAAACAATTCAAATACTCCATCGTCCCAAAGTATAGTTAACTTGGGATATGTACGTATTTCATGTGTCAATGTCATTTTTGTTACTGATACAGGATTCACTCTGTAACTCATTTCTGCAGGTATTGTCTACAAACTGCACTTAAAGCGAAATATGACTGGACGTTTCAAAGTAAGTCAAGCCTATGTTTTAAGCCTATTTAAGTCAAGCCTATGTTTTAAGCCTATTTAAGTCAAGCCTATATTTGTCAAGTTCTAACTCAGACAAATATGTAACACATATTTAAAAATAGGAAATATAAAAAAAAAAAATTTCATATAATGAAAAACTATTTTCCTTATATAATTTTAGGACTTCAAGATTACAGTCCTTTTAATTTAATCTTTCCTTGTTGTAAAAAGAGAATAATACGAAATGTACGTACTAAATTGAACATCAATTGTAATAACATGTACTAGAATTAGCAAAGAACTCAGAAGACACTCAGGATGGTATGGTCAGTACCTCAGGGTACATCTTCCTTCCTTTGATTGTAAAAAAACTAATTCTGTCTTGTCTCTTATTTCTGAATATTCACATATTTTTGAAAAAAAAAGTAAATATAATGTTGGCCGAATTAGAATAGAACCTTCTAGGAGAGTAATGAGCAATAACTTTCCAGTCAGCCAAAGAGCTTACAGAAGAGCACCCACCTGTGAATATTAAGCAAATAATATATTAAATGCATTAGAATTAAAGACTCTAATCATACTTCATGATTAACTTAAGTTCGTAAAAAATGAAATTAGAAAAAAGTAGGTTATACATCCATTATCCAAAGGTTAATGTCCTGTGTAAGACTGATATTGAACCTTTATAAATAGTGGATACATTTTTAGGTAAATTAACTCAAGTTCAAATATTCTCAACCATAGACCTTGCCTCTAGTTACTAGTACATACCCTTCACGAGAAAAACAAACATAAACCTGCTTTTTAGCCCATTGGAGACTTATTTGAATTCGAAGTTATATATTTGGCCTTTAAAAATGTACCAGCAATATATAATAGCACAATTCACAGTATTATAAACAAACATAATTTTTTAAAACTTGCATATGATGATTTTGAGGACGTAGTAGTTTTCTCTAATTCCTTAGAAGAACACTATGTTCACCTGAAACAAATAATTCATAAATGGCAAACAGAAAACATAAGAAATTTAAAACGTTCTAAATGTCATTTTACAATAGGTAAAATTAATTTTTTTGTGCCATGATGTCAAAGAAGGATGCATCTCTCCAGATGACTATAACATTGAAAACATCAGAGCATTAAAATCATCAAAAAATGTAAATTAACTTCAAGGTTTTCTTGATTCTGAATATATTTATAGTAAATTTAATGATTATGCTAATATTAGAGAAACTTTAAGCAATTTCTTAGAAAAGATCAACAATTGATGTGCACTAATAAATGCTAATAAACAGCTTTTGAATTGTTGAAAAGTAAATTATAATAACTAAGCCAGTGTAGCAGTTGTATGATTCTAAATTACTTTTTCTTATATTTTGTGATGACTTTAAACTAGCCATTGGAGCTGTTTTAAACAGCCTGATAGTTCTGGTAATTTGTATCCATAGACATATCATTCTAGGATTTAAAGAAAATATTTAAAAAATTATTGTAAAAAAAAAATTGGAATGTTTGGCTCTAGTAGATGCTCTTGATAAGTCTGACGCTTACCTTCTTTGCACAAGAAAATGTTAAAAAAAAATTAAACTCTCTATTATTTTTAGATGGTCTCTTAAGCATGTTTGGTTATGAAGTTAAATTACTTAAAAGATAGACAGCTAATATTGAATCTGACATGTTATCAACGCCCCCCACACAGTCAATATATCTTAGTATCTCTACATTTGAAATTTGATGAAAAGATTCATTATCGTGAAATTCAGAAAGTGTTCTTTAAATTATTCCAAAATATTAAAACATTAATACGTACTGAGCTTTGAATGAACATTTACAGATGATGAACGGCTTTGAGAAAAGTTTTGTAAAATGTATATTAAAATTTTGGACATCCAGAATCCAAAAAAAGCGATAAATTTACTACAAACATTATAATTATAACTAATTTCGAGCAAAAAATCTTTCATGTTTTAGAATAAACGAAAAGAAAAGTCAAAGATTTCTATGAATGTTCCCTCCTCCTACCAACCTGTTAATGCATTTCTGTTGATTCTGTTGGAGGGTTTAATTACTCTAAGAATTTACAAAATTTCTTATTATTATATAACTGACTGATTATAGAAACCAGATAGTTTGGACTTTTTTCTCCAAAAAAAGAAAATTTTTAAAACTTATAATAATATTCTAAAATTTGATTTTTTCAAATTTAAATGTAAATTCAAATTAATGACTGATAGAAATGGTGCTTTTACCATCCAGATTCAAACACATTTCCTTAAAATTACAATGTCAAACTCTGATAACTACTCTGTCCACTAGCAAAGCGAATCAGGCCATGAATGTGTAATTCTATTTATGGGAAACAAATAAAAAATGTAAAAATGTCGTATTCTGCCAGCAATTCCATGGGACTAAAATGGAAAAAAGTACAAATGAAGATAATTTCAATGGAACAATTCTATTGCTGTACTTTTCCCTTCATATTTGTTTATATGGTGCACTTACCGAATAACTATCTTCTAGTTTATTTACTAATTTTATCCCATCATAGAAGATTCTTAGAAAATTGGCTAAAATTGAGACAATCAAATGATGAGACAAAACAAAATTAGATATGTATGATACGCAATATACTCTCCTAATTTGCCGGATGACCTTATGATGCTAGAGGAATTTTGTTTTTTCTTAATCGTGTGAAAATTATCACAGAGGTGTTCAGGCAAATTATGGAAAAGTAAAACTGTCAATAATAGTAAAAAATCAAAATTCACTTGAACAAATACATCAAAATTTTTTTTCAAATTATTTTTTTTAAACACTTTATTTATCAACACTTTCTTGTTCACTTAATGTCGGTGAGTTTTTTATAGTTGTTTTGATCTACATCAAGGAACAAGACAAAAATTTAGAAGTACAGAGATTATCGAGGCCTTCTCAATACTAGGTTGGGAAATTATTCTAACTTGTTTAAATTTTATCTGCCTAACTCTAATGGGTAATGGAGAAGTAAGAGGCACTTTGGCGAATTTCTCTTAGGAATTTCAAAATATGAACGACCATGCAAAGTGGTTTTCGAGTTTAGACCAGTCCTGGCTACGTAATTTAATCTGTTCTTGGTTTAATTCAGTTTGATAGGGGAGCAATGAGAGAAGAAGCAATCATCTCGCTTTTTTTCCTCTGCCCAAATAATATATCGTAGTTAGTCACTTATGTATTTTACATTTTTTTTGCCACCCCTGGTCTATATTTCTTCAGGTTCCTAACATCGCACAACATTACAAACACAGTTTCACCGTTTGTTCATTGTGCATTTTAAAAATGATTTGAATCATTCTTGTTCATTATTATTTTTTGTTTCTTTATATTTGTTTCTTAACCTAAAATTTTATATTAGTAGTTGTTGACAATTTTGTATAACCAACTTCTATTTCTCATTTTAATATTTAAATGTTTCATATTGTTATTGTGGATACATATATTGCAATTTGTTTTTAGATCGAGGGACAATGCCTTGTTTCAAGTACTGGAGTGGAGAAAATTCATATGGCCCTTTTGTTTTCATCAAAATTAAAGAATCGTTCTGCCATCAGGCATCCATCCCTCCGGCCCGGACCGATATCGGAAAGTACAGATGTTGGTGAATATCGTAAGAATACCGTGTATTTTTCTCAAACTCAATTATAGCTTCATTTTCTCTGGAAGTTCACTTGGATTTTCAAACTCAATAGCTTAAACTCAATATATATATATTATGCATATATGCATATATATATATACATACATACATTATTTAGTATACATTACATATTATTATATATATATATATATATATATATAGATATATATATATATATTATTGAGCATATATACATATATATGTTATATACATGCACATTATATGCTGCTATCATCTTCGATAATATAGAGGAGCATATATTATTATGATATATACATATATATACACATCTCAAGCATATACACATTATTGTTGGTTATTTATCATTATCATATATATACATAACATATATATTGATGGACTATATACATATATATTACATATATATACATAACTTACATAACATTCATATATATATATACATATCTATATATATGAGCCTATACATAGTTATTATATATAACATATATATAAGACTACATATATATATATATATATATATATATATACACATTCATATATATATATATATATATATATATATATATATATATATATATATATACATTCTATAGAGTATATATATATATATATATGGCAGTGAGAGAGATATATATGTTGATATATATACACATTCATATATATATATGATATATATATATATATATATATACATGTATATATATATATATATACATATATATGATTACATTCATATATATGCATATTATTATATATACACATTCATATATATATATATATGGCAAATGACAAACTTTTAATTCAATAATTTACCCTTAAATAATGTTTAACTTTCTCTATTTCTTATCTCATTCCCTATCACAAAAAAGTAAAGAGTTCATCTATTTCCTTGATCCTCCAAAAAGTATCCCATAATCTCGGTCACGCGCCTGAAAAAGACACCTTGCTTAAAACCACGAGAAATCACCAAACAATCCCTTTTAATTCCCTCTATCACCATATTTCCTGAATCCCCTTTTATTCTTACCATGTGCTTATGAAAATACTTAATGAAAATGGTTTCTCTCACAGTTTAAATAAAAGTAAAATTTAATACGGTCTTGTTATTGATATTATGTTACATTACAAAAAAGCTTTGATGAACAGTCACATTTAGCCGGTAGGATAAGAGTTCCTCACTGGTGAACGATGTACCTTGATAACACAGTGAGACCATAAATTCTAATGGAATCTGTTCTTCCGGACGATCAGGAATCAAGTACTGAAACCCTGCATGAAGGCCGCCAGCAGAAACTGCCAGCGATGCCAGCCTTCACGACCATCGACACGCTTGCAATGCCGATTAACATCTCCATCATTTTTCATGATTTTTTTTCTATCATGTATCTTTTGAGATGTTCCAATATGTTTAATCATATCATTCTGAAACAAAACAAAGTGGGAATTCTTACCAGAAGAAAAAAGCCCCTACCATGTATGTGAACTAAAAGAAAAAATATTTATTTCATCTGGATTGCGCCCAAATAAGTTAACTTTTTTAGTGAATTTCCATGTTTTACAATTGATAAAAATTAAATTGACTCTAATTAGTAAATTTTGCCAACTGTTTCTGTAAATGGATTATTGTGATAACATTGTCTGATGCAATCGAAATGGTGTTCATTTAAACTTGATTGAATTTTATGAAATATAAAGTGCTGAACATATTTTGAATCGATTAAATCGTTATAAAAGTGTTTTTTTGTTACACTACAAGTTGTGTGGCACATCGAAAGTTTGAATTGTTCTAAAGGCCTATTTCAAAAAAGTTTAAATATAAAAAAAATGTGATATTATTACATAGACGAAATATGAATTTATTCCTAAAATTGATGAGTTAGCCAATTTCTGCAATATGCGCTCAAGATTTATTTTCTTGTGTGTGTAGGCAAAACAAATTGTATTATGATTACATCGCAGAATATTTTTATAAAGATTTTTTGAACCACAAACTGAAATCTTTATTATTGATAAGGCTGCAAAACAAACCAGAAAAATAAATTAATGCGTGCTATATAACAAATATTACTTTGGAATCTTTAATATTCTTTTAATTTCTATTGGGCTATGATCTGAAACAACGTTTAATTAGGACCCAGTACAGGATATTCTAAAACATTATAAGAAAATATCTATGAATCTCAATGGCCTTAGTCTTCTGAATTGAATAATTATTGAGAAATATCTAGATGAACTAAAGCTATTACTGTTGTTAAAACACACTGGAGAAATGACAAATAACATACTTGACCTGTTCTTGTGCCATTAAGTGGAAAATAAGAAATGCTATATACCTCTATGGAAATGAACACATATTGGTTTTAAAAAATTGAAAACCAACAATGTGTCAAATATGCCAAAATATACCTTTAAACGTTTAACTGATCACTGTACTACCATAAGCTCAAGATGTGTTTGTATACTAAGTAGACCAAAACTAGCTTTAGATGATTTCATAGATGAAGGTATTAATAGCTTAGCGTGGACAATTAATCTAAATAACAATATGAATAAATAACAAACAAATGAACAGAATAGCCGTTCCAGTGACATGCGAAACAAGCGTGGTACAGTTTTGTCAACCAGCATTTTCAGCTTAATTTTGAAAAAAGGCTTCATTTAGAAATCGTTTGTAGACTAAATACTAATGAAAAGTAATAAATAATTATGTAAACATACTTTTTATAACCATTTTTTTAAATTTAAGTAATACTTGTAAAACTATTTTAAAAAAAAAAACTTTAAGTCTGTTGATTATCCTTGTACCATGTAGAAAACAAAGTTTAGGTTTTGGCTTGTTCATTCTCTTCACCCAGAGATGCATGTGAAGTAAAATTTGTAAACATTGCATTGACACTGTGAGTCTTGTCAGTGATCAAAATGCAATTGAATTTTAAGGACCTAATGACTCTTTGAAATTTTATATTTGTTTTATATTACTACTAATAAATGCCACTCCATTATATCTTATATGTTGTTTAAGTATTTTTTTTTTGTTGAGGTTCAAGAATTTGTTAGATGTCAGCTACACATTTACCAGTCTCTATCTTTAATTAGTATTTAATATTTTGAAATGCAACTGAACGAAGTGGCCAAG
>BMAW01086525.1:0-11387 GCA_019974015.1 Nephila pilipes
TTCCCAACATTTATATGCACTTGTATGTAACATCGAGACATGTAACATTGAAATTTTCGATTGTAACAATATAGTTTCATGTATCTTTAAAATTTAAAACACGATTCAATTCTTGTTGAAATTTCAAATACTATTTTTTAATTCAGCATCAGGAATGGTAGGTAAAATGGAAAAAACTTACTTAAAAATACAATGTGCTGCAGTTAAAATAAATGTTCTGGATATTAAAGCCCCGCCACATACTGTAAGTGTTCCTACATTCAGTGGAACCTTAAAAATAAAAGATTATGTTATAGAAAAACATATATATTTATATATATATGTAATGATGTAACTTAAATCCTATTAATTTCTCAATTTAATAATTTACTTTACTAAATTTGAACATTCACTCCTTTAAAGGATAATATTTATTCTTATTTCCTGATAAGATTCTTTTTTCTTTTTTTCAATAACGCGTGCTTAAATCATGAAGAGTCAGCTCTCTTTCCAAGGAACAGACTTGTAGGGGTGATCACTACCAGACTTTAGGTCCACACTAAAATTCCCTTGAAGTCTCTCCATTCAGACTATGTTGTCATTTACGTGTATAGTGATATTTCCCTGGTATAAAAACGAAAACACAGTGAAAAACGCTCTACTCTTCCCTTCTTATGTTCATCCTCTCTCCGATGAACATCTGAGATTTTTATGGCCATTCCTCTTCGGCCTTTGGTGGCCAAATACCGATCTAAAACTGTTATATATATATATATATATATATATATATATATATTTATATATATAGACAGACAGACAGATATATTGTAGCAGATAAAAAAGAGTTTTTTTGTACAAATCTGGATATAAAGTTTTTTTTTTTACTTTTTTTAGAACATTCATACCATATTTTAGGAATTTCAAAGTTCGTAAAATTTCTAAATATATATTATGACTATAATCATTAAATTATAAATGTACCCAAAGTTCATCCACGCATTCTCTGCGACGCTTGCAGTCTACTTTAATTTATGTGGAAGGTCAATTTTCAAACTTAAATAAACCGAAGGTTTTTAATTCAGAAAACTACTTAGATTCTTGTTTTATGTATTGCAAATGATATTGATGTTTCAAAAGATTTCATATATCTAAACTAAATAAAAAAACATGTTATTAATGTGAATGTAAAAACTGTAAGATGAATTTAACTCTAAAATGGAAACATTTCTTTTATGTAAGTTTTAATATTTAGTACGAGTTGATTGTCTTAATGGCGCACTGAAAAGCAACACGAGGGTTACGGGCGACGGACATCGTAATTTTGAACCCTGGTACAGTTACGGTGACGACACCTCAGAATGCACTTTTCTCTCCAAACTCCCACACCACGATGGATTATTTGAAAATTCTGCAGACTTCTCGTACATCCATCCACAACACTGATATTCTTTAGTGGCATCTAGACTCTCACCTACGATTTTGGAGGTAACAACACCCGAAGCGAATTCGTGACATTCTCCGCTCGGCTACCATAGTCACGTTTATCACGAAAAAGAGATAGAGATAAAGGAACATTAAATGGAATATGTATTGGTAATAACTAAATTTGAAAATAAAATATAAATATAAAGAACAGAAACATTTGCTAAAAGACGAATTTGAAATGTTCCATTTCAAACAGCTATTTTTACTATTGAAAACATAAAAGAAGAAATAAGTTTTCAAGTATTTCAAATAGAGATATAAATATAGAAAAAACAATAAAGAGTATATGTAATCATGTTCACTAGAACCATCGTAGATTTAATCATTTTTTTCACTCACATTCAAATTTGAAAATTTATTCATATTTAAAATATAAAAAATTTAAACGGATTTAATTAAGGACAAGATTTGTTTTCATTTAATAGCTGTGACACTAAATCCAAAATGTCCTGTAACTTACTATTAAATTACAAAAAACGAATCCCAATTTTGTTTTCATGCAAATGGTTTAAAACGTCCGATAATCTTTACATAGTCTGTTACCGAGCGCTAAATGAAACTAAAGATATAAATTTCTGATCCGCGTTCTGCTTGGAGGACCCACAGCAAAATCCTAGATGCTGCAGGAATTATTTCATTCTCCTTCCAGACACTGATCGTCCTGGAACACAGCAGAGCTACTCATGTAAGGCAGATGTTCTATCCCTCAGATCACTGTACACTATAAATACATCCTTTCGAGCGTTAGTGAGAGTAAAGAGACGTTGAAATCACACATGGTACTCTGCTCCTACTCCTGCACTCCCCTTCATTTCATATTCGCGTGAGAGTCATGGAGTATGGAACACTGAAAGCACCAAAATTGCGGAAAGATACTCGTAAGCCACAGTTCTGATGGTCCACTACTTTTTCGCGCCTAAATAAGATAGCTCGATAGAAATTTTCGCTCTTAATCTAAGCAGAATACGATATATAAGTAAGCAACCTACTTTTGAATTAGTCTTCTGAAGAAGAAGACGCTATAAAATTCTTCCTTTTAGACAGACTGCAGAATGTATTTCTTTGACTACATTGCTCAAAATCGCTAAAATGACGCTGATTTGCATGTTTCAGGATATTATGCCTTTATTGATCGTGTGGACATTTCATTACCGTTTAATGCATTATTTTAATGGTTATAAAGTTCCCCTTCCATGGTGCAGAAATGTTTAATGGCTGCATGTAACGTCATTGTTTGAATGCGCTTTCTTTAAAACATTGCGTATCCCATCTATAGATTTTATCTTTCTGATGAAAATATGCGTATGAATTTAAATTATAATTCTTTTTAACTAGTGATATTCTTTTCATGAAGAATTTCATACATGAGATTTAAAGAAGAATGTGCAGGGAAAAATATTTTTCATTACAATTCCGCATCCTAAAGTAAGAAAAACAAATCCACAGGAAAATGTGGCAGGAAAAGAAAGTTGAAAGGATTTGTTTTTAGAAGTGCTTTGATGTCTAAAGTATCGACAAAGATATAACAGTGGTTAGAATAAAGAAAAGAAATTATACATTAAATTATTTAGATCTGTCTAATGATTTCATTTAAATGTAAATACACAGAAAGTAGCATTCTTCAAATGTATCTTAATATTTGACAGGTGCCATTAACCTTACATAAGATATTTTACGTAAATAATAGCTCTTAGTCAACTAAAATAATTCTTACTGTACATGAATATATATGAATAAAACTTACAATCCATGGATATTTATTCAACGGCTTAACTTCTTCTCCATTTACTATTTTGCCTTCCCTGTGAATCACATCCAATCCACATTCTGGAAACATATTATTTATGAAAGCATATTAGTATTACTATTGTAGATATAATATATAACATGAAGCAACAAAGAAATATCCTTTGAGATAAAAGACATGTTATTATAAATATAAATCTTTGTCCAAAAGCGTTTAGGAGATTAAAGTGAAATTCTTATGAAATTGAAACACTTTGCTGTAGTTCATATTTTAAAGTACCGGATGTCCATAATTAAACGATCCTACTTCAAAATACTCTACAGACGAAACTATTGCTCATAAAGTTGTAAAATTCTGTGTACGACATAAGGAAGGGAATGGAATTTGTTTGAGCGAATAAAAAAATTAGTTCAAAATTTCGCAACTAGAGGGCGCTTTTGAATGAAGGCCACATTTATTACCGGTTTTCTATTTGTATTTTATCGCTTTTTTATCCACAGGACACGATAACACAATAACTGATACTCATTAAAAAACACAATCTCTAAAATGAACTGCAAACTTTAATTAAACTTCTTCGATGACACATTTTCAAAGGATTTACACGAAAGAAGACGAAAATAAGCACATTTTTTCGACGTCACGCAGCAACTGTTATAAAAGCAATAAACTTTCACGCGATATTAGTTTATTTTCAGTGTTCTCGGTATTGCTAATCAGAATGTTATTACGTTTATCTGATCCAGCGTTATTAGTAGTTATTCTATCAAAACGATTATTCCGCAATGGTTGCTCTACGGAAATTTCGGACTTTAAAGGGCATGCGAAAAAGTCCATTGACTGCTACAAATCTTCGATTAATGGTAACCAAATTTCAAGAAACAGGATTTCGTTCTGGAAGAGGAAGGAAACCTGTTTCTTCGGAAGCAATAGAGAAAGTTGCACTTCAGGTGGAAGAGGACAAAGCATCCAACGTGCAGGCTAGTACAAGTGTTCGCAGTGTGGCAGAAGCATTGGATCTGCTTCGTTCAACTGTCCAGAACATCATGCGAAACATCCTCCTTTACTATCCATACAAGCTTCAACTTGTGCAGGAATTGCTTCCACATGATTTCGAGACTCGACAACTGTTCTCACTGCAGTTTCTTGCTCCTTTAGAAGTTGATCCAGAATAGCCTTGGAATATCCTCTGGACAGACGAAGCACACTTTCATTTGGACGATTCGGTGAATACTCACAATTGGCGAATTTGGGAAACAGACAATCCGCATTCCACCTTACAAGATGCACTACACTCAACAAAAGTAACGGTCTGGTGGGGGTTTTCAGCGTCTTTTATTCTTGGCCCGTATTTTTTCGAGGAATTAGGTGCTGGAGGTCCAGTAAAATGTTCTATCACTGGACAGCTATGTGCATCGTTATTACGGAATAAAATTATTCCGGATCTGCAAGCACGTCAGTACCTGGCACGCATAGTTTTTTTGCAAGATGGAGCTCCTCCACACATTACACGTTGCATTAAGGACGTTCTCAAACATCACTTCACAGAAGAACGTGTGATCAGCCGCCAATTTCGTCATCTGTGGCCTCCCCAATCGCTTGACCGCAATCCATGCGGTTTTTGGCTTTGGGGCCATTTAAAACAGCTGGTAAGTTGTGATCAACCAAGAACTTTACCAGATTTCAAAGACAGTACTTCACGACATGTTCTTAACATTTCCCAGAGCACACAGCGGTCAACGGTGGAACATGTTATCTTACGATTTAAATAGTAACTGAAAATGATGGTCATCATGTTGAGCTTTTATTGTTGTAACAAAATTTGTAAACTGTTATAAATGTATGCTAAGTATTAATGTATGCTAAATATGATCTCCATTAAAAACGCCCTCTAGAGACGTCCTCTATGTATCAATTTTCACTTTTTTACGATAAAATCGAAAACTTCTTTTGTTTATGAAATATACGTTCATGGAACCAATTTGATAGCATTCTTTCATAATATTGATTGGTATTAATAAAAAAGATCAAATGGTTTCCTTTGGAATCAAACTTTTTCCTATAGCGCTGGAAATGTTTACAGAAAACTAATATCAATAGAAAATATTTCTTCTTCTCCCATTTTTAACGTACATTAAATTATACTTGTGATACTGAAATCTCATAAAAGAATTAATCATATTTTAAAATTAGTGCATGTTTTTAATTCATGTTTCAGAAAGAGCTTAGAAAATTATCCTATTATGAAAATATTATTCTTAATTTTAAATGCGTTGTAGGACTACCCACCGGTTGATTTCATGATATAAATTTCGTTCTCGCCAAGATACGAAAATGATGTATTTAAAAATAATGTTAAAAAGAAAAAGAGAAACAGAGGGAGCTGCTAATGATAAGTCTTAATACATAAATATGCTGCGACTTCTTAAACAACTGCAAAATATATGTGAGACAGATTTAGGATTAGTATTGATTTAGTAGCTATTTGTGGCTAAATCAAAATTTGATTGTCATCGGCTGAAATTGTCGCAGTCTTTATACGTTTGTTGTCACAGCTGACGGAACCTAAACTCTCCATTACAGACTGGAGCAACAATGAGAACAATGAGTTCTTTGGAGTGAATCTTCTTCAAAGAAGGCAAAGATGGTTTCGAGTATTGGAAAAGTGAATGCGGTGGTTAGCAAGGATGCGTAAACGTCGTGGATATTGTTTTCTCAGAAAAGTAATCACTGAAACATTGCAGTGAGTTACGCCTTTTGCATTTCTTTAAGAAGGGTTCGTTAACATCCGCATTTGTGTATTTATAATGGAATGTATTAAGGTAATAAGGATGTAAAGTTTCAGCCTTAGAGTATTATGCTAGTTATAAAGAGTAACTTTATATATATATATGTACTCTGTTGGAAATGTTACGTTTGGTCTGTTTTAGTTTTAAAGGGATTTGTATTTATTCTTTTTGTTGACAAATTTTAAACCCATTATCTTTTTTTCTGTGCTTCTTCACAGATATGATTTATTTTACATCTATTTTTAACTCCCATGCACACATTTAAAAAACTCTATCCCTCCCTACTCTTCCAACTTTAAGTTTGTAACATTGTTTCAAAGTATTTCAAGTAATAAAATTTTTATAAATACAAGTTTATTATTGCGAAGCACTGTGACCTCTAGTAGTGAAGAACTCGTCTGCGGCCGAGGCAGTTGAAGACGAAATCGCGAAGACTTAAAACGCATCGATGAGTATTAAGCTCATAGAAAGACTATAAAATCCATTTCATGTTCTCTTTTTTATGTTAAATGTACGTAAAATGTCGCCCGACAGTAAAAATGGATTTGAAGAAAGTGAATGCTCGTGATTCCATGACAAAAAAAAAAAAAAAAAAACAGTATCACAATTATGTTAATATCATCACTCACCCTGTATACGTTTTTTTTTAATTTTAAACAAGGTCAGTAGCATACATTTGCATGTTCTTGGCAAGTAACACCTACGAAAGAGAATCCTTTAAATTTGAGTTCGGATAGCTGCAAGAATCTCAATAGAAAGCAGTTCCACTAAAGCTAAGGTTCGCTACATATGACACAAATAGAATTTCATTCGTAGTCGTGTCACTAGGACAACGTTTCGCAGGTTTTCCGTCTACGGAAACGGTCTTACGAAGCAGCGCTCTTTATAAGTTTCACACATTTCTCAAGTGCAGTCTGTGGCTACCTGAGGCAGTTTCATGTCTCCTCACTCTTTCTCACGCGCCTCTTTCATTAATAAAACGTTTTTAAGTATTCATTTGAACATTCTCATTCAGGGCGATCGAACTCGCCCAGCAAGAATTTGGAATCCTTATGTCTCTTTAAACGAATGGGTCAAGAATTTCTCTAAACATTCTCAGTAAACCAGCCAGAATCTGATACAAGAATTAACTAAAACTTAATACACTAGATAATTTTGATCATGAAGGAAAACAAATTTCGAGTTATGATTATTTAGAAACAAAACACCCTTCCAAAGAGTGTTTATACCTGCACTTTTCTCAATAATATTCTTAGGAAAAAAAAGGATTGTATTCTCGACTAAACAAGAATCACAATTAGGTCTTGTAATTTCGATAGAATTTTCGTAATTTGTGTTGGAATTTCTAAACTGATACAAATTTTAAATACTCGAGGAGAAGAAAATTAGGTTTTTCTAATATTAATTAATTAACTGAACTATAGAACCTGAAACTAGTTCCTATAAATAAAGTTTTACACATTTTCGAAATCAACTTTTTTGACAACATAGCACGTCTTAGGTAGCACAAGCTCAACATTTCCTCCTAAAACGATCCTTTGAAAAATGTTTGAGGATATATTTCAGAGGACATAAATATGAAATAAGTTTGAGCGAATACATGAAACAAAAAAATTTAAAATTTTATATGCAATTGTAATATTTTAAAAATGTTTCCTATTGTTACTTTAAACTCTTAATAATTTTTTTAATTTTATTAAAAAAATTTTAAATTAAAGTTTCCATTTTTAAAGTAAAATTGATCATTATCCTTTAATTCACCCTTTTCTGAACATGAATCTGTTTCTTAAATCATAATTATAACATTTGTAGCCTTGTTCTGGATTCTCAAACACTACGTTTATCATTACAGCACAGCTTATCAGAACATTGCTACGGCATTGTGCTGTTCGATTAAACTCACACTGCTTTGTCCATACTTTCGTTTAGCAGACTTTTTGCGCAATATTGTTCTGGATGTATCAAAACAGTTGTAAGTTCTCAAGTCGTGTGAATGAAACTCCGAGTGGAAACCTTTTCCATCCGCTTGCATCTTCTCACCATGCCTTAAAGGGTTAAAATTATTAATATATTCTTTTCTGTTCATCGATGTGCCGCTTCAGAATAATTCATTTCTGCACGTGCAAAAATATGCAAATTGCAAGAATTCTGCATGCGCAACTGCAGTATTGTTACAAGTGCAAATTTCAGAGGAATACACTTAGGTACGAAAATCCCCCAAGTTTTGTATTTTTTAAACTTTTATTGTAATATATAAAACGAGCTTGACATAAACAGTAGATTCGTTATTAGAAGAATTTAGTAATTTAGGAAGTTTTCCATTTCTCTTTTTAATATTTTACTCTTTCTTATATATTTTAATCTAACCTCTTTAGTAAAGATGTTAAATTCTTGAGTACCGCAGGATAAAGTACGAGTATAACACATCGTAATATATATCTAATATAGATCGACCACTACGAAAAGAGTACTGAAAGCTGCATTAGTATACCAATTTTCTTAAAGAATTCCTTTTTTATCGAATGAAATGGATAACACTTCCCACACACTGTAGAATTGGTAAGCGTTAAAGATAGAAAATAATCAAGTTTGTGAAACCGAAATTAATAAAGGAATTAACATCATAATAAGACGAAATTTAAAAAAAATGAGACTGTAGAAATATCGGATGAATCGAAAAATGGATGAATTCGTAGCTCATAGAATGTGTCTTTGAATCACATACGACCATTTATTAACTTCGCGGTGAGAAGCAACACGATAGCTGTTATCGAAGAACATCGTAATTTTGAACATCGGTCGAGGGACGAGGACGACAGCTGACCTGGCATCTCCCTCTCTTAACTTCTCTATCATGCCAAAGGGACAACAATGAACCACGGCAGATTTAATATGCATCTTCCTCTTCTACGCGATGGGCTTGTAGTGGCATCAGGGATCGAACCCTCAACTGGACATAAAACTATAACTCAAATCCAACTGCAAAATGTACTTACTCATACAATCTCCATTATCATTGCCATCTTGTTCACTTGTTTGTCCATCCATCCGGGAATAATTCCTTCCTACGTCCTGCAACGTAAAACCATAAATATATTTTGTAAGGTGAGCTTACAAGAGAATTTTCTTCTTTATTTCCTCACTAAAATAAATTCAGGTTTATCAAAAGAATTATTAGGGGGAGAATAATAAGAAACATTTCTCCTCGAGGAATAAAGACATTTCAAAAATTGTTAAGTCGTAGGCCATACGAAAAATTCATTCGGTCCACTACATATCAAGTAGTGACTCTTTTTCTAAATTTCCCTTTCGCACACACAAAGGGAAATTTAAACCTTGCTATATTATATAACATTTATTTATATAACTTTCAGCTTCATTAATAATTAATTAAAAAAGAAGGAAAAGGAGGTTTGATGAAATGATATTTAATTATTTCAAGCCATCGGAATTTATTTGCGAGCCGATGTAATGTTAAAAATGAGAGATTTTATGAGATTTAATTATCTCTAATAATAACTAATGTTGAACTTTTGATAAAACCCAATAAAAATCAGATAAAAGATTTAAAAAAAATATTTATGGACCCTGTACGACTTATTTTCATTTGTTGAAAACAAAAGTTATTAAAAGTTGTTGGCTATTGAGAGGTTTCTTTATTTTACATATTTCGTTTCGAAATAAACACACGTTTTTGTATTTGGGTCATTAAATTTTATAATATTTTCTTTTCGTTAGTTGTGTAAGAGGTTAGTTTAACTAAACGGTTGCTACGTTTTACTATCAATTTTGATTTAAGTTATTTAACTATAATAAATAGGAAATTTTTTAAGATAAAATAGAATAGATTTCACTCTGGAAGCTCCAAATTTTATCTTCAAGTACAAATGGCATCCCATAATGGATTTCCATAAGGATTTTAGCACATCACTTTCGTAAATGAATATGTATTCGTAACAATTTCGTGCAGATAATAAGCATTTATGTATTTCGGTTTGTAGCGTATTACAAAGGCTGCAAATTAGAGTTGCTAGAAAAGATTGAAGATTCTGATAACATTATTTCCTCATTTATTTTCAGTTGCTAAGACTTTGTCTAAGAACATGCATACTGATAAAATTAGGTCGGGATTCCAAAGATTGCCTATTAGCGATACACTTCATTCAGAAAATTCCTTAATCCTTAACATTAAAATTTTTTTTATAAGTACTGAGAAGATTGTTATATTAGGTATGAAGAAATTTTCAAGTTGGTTTTCGAAAAATTATTTTAAGATCATTCATGGCTCTAACAAAAAAGTATTCTTGCCTCACGAATCGAGAATAATAATCCTTATAAATAAGCGACAAATATTTGTATTTATTTGTTTTTTTATACATTTAAAAATAGATGTAGAGAAGAAGAGTATATCCTCAATAATAAAAAATTAGATAATTTATCACTTCGTAGAACTTTTGATTTAAAATATGCAGCTGAATCTCCCAGAAATATATGGCACTTGCTTTGAATTGTTTCATACGAATGAATATTTTTTAACTTGTTTAAATATCACTTGATTTTATGAATAAAAAACAAGTAAAAACATCGGTATTGTTAGTATTTGTTTTAATTTCTAATTTCCTCTTTCGAAATTTAACAATGTATGCATTAACTGTTGAAAGGTAAAAAAAACTTTCAATTATTTTCTTACATTTTCTAAACGAATACAAAAGGATGACAAATAACTTTTGACAAAATTTTCTAGACGTTTCTGCTTAATTCGCCCAATTCCAGAAACATTTTTACAAATAAACCGCAGTATCATTTAAATACTGGACATGTGCTAAATTTTAAGACGTAATTCATTCAAATGTAAATTTGGATTTCTATGATGCACATAAAAGGAGTTAGTTTGCCTCATAAATATTCAGACAGTTAATAGCAAATCCTTTATTTTTCATCCAAGAAATTTCTGAAAATTTATGAATCATTGAATAATTTTATTCTAATAAAAGTGCTGTAACACATTAATTTCAAAATGAGACTGTAGATGGCGCCACATGATGGGAATAATCCTCAAGGTTAGGGTGTGGCTATGTCATCTAGTATTTTTGCCAGAGAGAGCTGGCATTTCGTGTAGTAAGGTCTCCTGTTGCTGCCCAACCCTGGACAATGTTAAAGTTTACTTGTGATAAATTTTTTCCTCCTAAATGTTACTGTTAATTGTTTTCATTCCCTCGTTGTAACTGTGATGTTTTATGTCATTAAAATTATAGTAAGTTATCCCGAGATGTTGTTGAAATCTTTTGCGTTAAAGCAGTTATGGCATAAGAATTACAGTGCTTTTATTCCCATTTTATTTTCTCGCGATAATATTTAGAGAAAACAATTTTCTACCATTTTTTATT
>BMAW01086531.1:7713-35401 GCA_019974015.1 Nephila pilipes
TTTTTTTTACCAAGGGGAGCTGAAATACTTAGCATCGACAGTTAAAATAATATCCAGCATTATGAGGTCTGGCAGCCTTCAAAAGGGATTTGTTTCGTTCGGTTGTTCAGTGGAAAAAAATAAAAGTCAATTACTTCCAAATAAACTTGCAGTTCTTTCTGGAGGCTGCAGTAACCGGGAACTCTAATATTATATTTAGGGAATAAATTATAAGAAACACACATTTACATCCCTCTCATTTTTTACACATTTGATTATTCACCATATAGAGTTTTGATATTAAAGTAATTTAGAAAAAGTTATTTCTTAAAATTATGAATAAATATAATAATTTTCATTTAATTTTAATTAATTATTTCCCTTAAATTTCTAGGGGAAAATACTATAAAAAATTGAACAAAAAGTAACATTTTGTATTTCTAAAATTTAAAATTTTTCTTGTTTTTTTTTTATATATGTTAATTTTAAAAATGGTTAAATTGTTTTAATTAACTCTCTGAGCGAAAATTTCAAAATTACTAAATGGGAAATACAATTTTTCCATACATTGAAATTTAACTAAGATATTAGCCTTAAAAATGCACACTTACGTACATATTTATTATAAGAATAAATGATAAAATTATTATTATTGTGCATTTATTAGGTTTCCGGTTCATAAAATTTCAAGTACCTTAATGCAGATGATAAAAATTATTTGTGTTATTTTATTAATCTTTTAATTTAAAGGTCAAAACTCCTCCAATAATGATCTCTTATTCAGTTTTAATCTAAACTTCTTAGCCTTCCAGAAGATGAATGAAAATTAATTTATTCTCTATATTTCTTAACAAAAATGTAATTCAACTTATTAGGAAATATGGTTTCGAACCAATCACATTTTAATGACTGACATACGAATTGCATTTTTTATATGAGCAATCTTACGAAATAAGTTTCAAAGTTTGATGAAAATAATTCTATTTACGAAGTATCATAAAATCTAAAACTTTTTATCTTTAAGAGTTTCATAGTACTTTCAAAATCCTCTATTTTATTCTTTTGAAATTTTGCCCCTTTACAGTAGCATCTCATCTTAAAACGATATTACCTTCTCCATGAGCAGAGATAAATATCTATACATAAATTGGACTGTCACTTCTTTTCTTTTCCGAAGCCTTTCTTGCTTCGAAGATTAGATATTCTACAAAATTCCTATTCCCGACGATTTGCGAAACATATTTTTTCGAGCAAATTCCAAATCTGAATAATAATAAGGAATTTATACGTCGTTGGCAATTCTGATTGCCATGATTGATCCATAATGTCTTACAAAGTAGAAAATTTTTCCATTTGTTGCAGTGAAATTGCTTGAAGATTGTATTCTTTATTTGAGTACTACATTTCGATTCCCTCTTCAATTCATTCGTATTTCATTTGAAAACGAGCTTTTGTTCCCTGCTTAAGGAATATACGGGACATTTATTGCTGAAGATCGAGATATAAGTGCAATTTTCAAAAAAAGAATATGGATATACTAAAAAGCTCTAGGTTGTTGAATATGCATTGCAGACAAAGCTTTTTTAGAATGTTGAAATGAGAGTACTTTTGAGTAGAGGAAGTTTTGAAATTTGAAGAAAGTAATAAATAAACAGTTTTATAAATAATTACTTTATAAAGTTTTATAAAAATGCTATATGAATATTTATATTAATATGAATTTATTCAACAAGTTTTCCTAGAATATGTAAGGAAGTGATTTTACTAATATTTAATTTTGTTTTTCAAATAGTACTGAATGAATTATGGTACTAATGCTGCATAAGGCAAGGGATATTTAGTGATAAATACATTTACATTCACTTGCATTTTAGAGAAAATGCTTTCTCGGTGAATGTGCTAATTTCCGCACTTAATTCGTTCAAAAAATATCGACATATTTCTTGATCTGGATATCAAAATAAAAATAAATCCCCAAAATTCGGAGAGGTATTAGAAGCCGCAAGCCACGATCAACACAAGCTGTCACTTTGGTAAAAACAGAATTCATGCTTTTGTGAGAGAGCATAGAGCTAAAATATTAATAGAGCTTCCATTAAATTCAAGTCGAGATTCCGAAATGGTCATTGAAGGTTTTCTTCATCTCACTCATATTCATTTAGGAATTTATAAAACGCGAATCATGCACAAACATTATCTTTTTAAAATATTGAATTGCCATATTATGTCAGAGGAACAAATGGCAACATACAGTTTGCTAGCATGCCCTTTTATATCTTTGAAGTAATTTTCATTTCAATAAATGTTGCCCAAATGGTTCCAAATACGTCTGTTCCCTCTCTAAGTTGTGGCTTTGAAAAAAAAAAGATGTAATCTCTAAACAGATGATACCAGTAAGAGTTAAATCAATCATAGTCCTATAAAATAAACTTTTTTCATTTAAAAACACCCCATTATTTCATTGTATGGTAGCCGCTTAATGTTCCTGAGCAAAAGGTAACAGTAAACTGCATTCTATAACAAAAAAAAAAAAAAAAAAAAAAAAAAAAAAAAACAGACACACCAAGAAGGAGTGGCCCGATTGTAATGAAATTTTGTATGCGAAGACAATTGAACTGAAAATGTAAATGATTGAAATTTGATGTTCAATAAATGAATAGCAGGAGCTACACCGCATCGGAAGTACGCTCTCAGCAGGTGAGTATAAGAAGCGATTCTCGACCTGATGGTCAAATTTTCTGTTGAATTGTGATTTAGGATAACTTTCAACGATTGAAAAAATACCTCACTGCAGGATTCCAGCAAATTACGAGCAACTGCCAAGAATTTATAGATATCGTATCATTGGATTGAAAGAGGCAGCTTGGGCAAATCGGAGAATTGCTCGTCATATAGGTCAAAGCGATGCGCCGATTAGAAGATGCTGGAAAGAATGGGTGGGCAATTTCAGCGTCATGATGATAACGGTCTACTTAGAACCACAGCAGATAGGGGGATCAGAGTGATGTCCCATCAGCTATCACAGAGCCTGATTCATCGTTATCAACCATCAAACGATCGACCCGCACAAAAGTGTCCGACATGACCATTCACAGACAGCTGATAGAGCGAAATATACGCTCGTACTGACGGTTACACCATCTGCCACTCACCCCTGCACACTGTCGAGTCAGATTACATTGGCGCTTGGCTCGATCAGTTTGGAATGAAGCTGACTGGGGAAGTATAGTTCTTAGCGACGAATCCCGTTTCCAACTGCGTCCTGACGATCACCGAAGAAGTTTCTGGAGACTACCAGGGCAGCGTGCTTCCACTTTTGCTAGCCACAAAGCCCCTCAACCAAGAGTTAGTGCCTAGAGTACAATTTCTCTTGATAGCCGGGCCCCTTTAAACATCGTTTGAAGAAAATTTACAGCACAGGTATACGTCAACGGTACTCTGAGACATGTTCGGCTACCGTTCCTATGGCAGTACCCTGACCCTATTTTTCAGCAAGACAATGCCATGCTATATACGGCACGTGTTGTATTATACTGTCTTACAGCTTGTCGAACACTTCGAGGGTCAGCCATATCTCTCTCTAATCGAGCAAGTCTTGGATATGATGGGAGAGCGACTGCATCTACCAGGGAATGTGGAAGACCTAGATCGTCAAGTGGAGCACATTTTGCAAGGAATACTGCAATAGACCATCAGAGAACTTTATCATTCTATGCCACGTCATGTGACAGCTTGCATCCAGGTTAGAGGTGGGTCAACATCTTATTGAGCTCGTTAATTTGAAACTATGTAACTCTGAAGTAAAGCATTCAATTTTTCTGAAATTTCATTCATTTTCTATTCTGTACATAATATTAGTATCCGCCATTTTTTTGTCTCTATCCAACAACTCCTTCTTGATGCATCGTTTTTTCTGTTATAGAGTATATTATGACGCTTAGAAAGTGGAGGTCTCAAATTATTGTGCTTAGCACTTAAATTTCCATTAAGTGCATATCTTATTGTTTACGCGATAGAGAGTATAATACATCTTATCTTTAATTTGTAAGCGACACATTGTTGCTTGCATATGAGGCTCTAAAACTGTCTCTAGTGCTTTGAAGTAATTGTCTTTCATCATCCTGTATGCTTTTTTTTGAGCCATGACCACAAGGATTTGTCATAAAGTAGTTATTTTTAGTTTTCGTTCCAATAACCATACATCCACAAGACTACATTTATTTCAAGAGTCGACTTAAAATTAATGTAACATTACATTAATATATGTTGATTTGCTCTCTGAGTCTTGTAACATCACTAAATTCTTTAGTCGTATCTAGGAATTGCAAATGTAGAAAATTCTCCCAATTATTTCAATAAAATCAAACATGGATTACCAACAAAAAAAATCTCTAATTTTTCTGGAAACCAACACCATTATTAACATCCTCAACATGCATCATATATATATATGTATATATATATATATAATATGAGGTAAACATTTCGTTCTACAATTTTATTAAACAAGGATTAGTGTACAACTTATTCATAATTTATCTCTTAGTCTCTACCTTGAACAATACACTTAGTCCAGCGAGTCACAAGCGTCTGTATGCCTCTGTGGTCATAGGATTTGGTTGGTCGGGAATTAACTTCTCCACCTCATTGCAAACGTCAATATTTGAGGCAAATGGACCTCAAACTTTCTTTTTGAAATGTTTTTGTTCCATGTAAGAGTCTGCTTGGTTGGTTAATTTTATTAATGTCACACTAGAAGCAACATGAGGGCTATTGACGGCGAACAGCATAATTTTGAGCCACGGTGAAGCGAAGCGGAAGACACCTATGCTTGAACCCTTCTCCTAATTTCCACACCTCACCAAGGATTTTTTTTGAGCCACAACAAATTTAACATGCATCAACCAGGACTGTACAGCGGGTTTTTATAAGCGTCTAGGCTCAAATCTACGGAAGCTACTGGCCATACGTCCGCTGTAATTACCACTAGGCTACCGCAGCAATACCCAGTTTCAGGCATCTCAAAGCTCCTTTGTTGCGTCAAAATAGATGAAAGTCTAAGGGAGAGATATCTGAGTAGTAGGGATTATGTACGTGGGGGTGGAGTGAGGGCCTCAAACTGTTGTTGTTTTTCGAGATAGACGTTCACCCCGCTCACTTTTTTGGTGTTCCGCTCGTCTGACCACTTTTAAACATTTCAATCTACTAAAAAGAAAACCATTTTTATGACGTTCAACACTTTCCTTATAATGTGATAAAATTTCCCAAGAATTGCAACACCTTTCTTGGCTCCTTTTTGGTGCAATCTTTTGTCGGAGATAACATACCTATACTTTTATAGCGAGGAGAAAAATAACGTGGTCGTGATTGAATTTCAAAGAGGTGACCACAGAAGTATCATCTCAATATATGCGCATGTGGTGGCCATCTATATTTTCTTAATAATGTTGTAGAACGAAAAATGCAAGCAAATTTCGACTAAAGGGGAAACGGTTCCCTTGAACCATTTTTTTTTGTTAATGCATTTAAAAATTTGGTTGTAGCGAGCCACGAAGTGTTTCTATTCAAGAAAATGATTTTATGTGAATATTTCAATACATTGTTAACACTATTTGAAAAATTTCATTTTTTTAAAAAAAATTGAAAAATTTCAAAACCTGACTTATCTTTAATTTATTAATTTTTTACTCTGAATTTTTTTGTAATGCTCTCAAGGATATTTTAAACATATTTAAGGGTCGATTTTGTGATAACATTGTTTGAAACTTAAGTTTTGGTGGAAAAAAAATCAATGTTAGTCGGCATGCTAAAATTCAGTAAAAACACAGGTATCTCTTACGTTATTATTTTTTAAGTAAAAAAGTATATATTTCTTTGCGAAATGGATCCTTAATTTTGTTACATGTATTATATATAACACACAGAAAAAAATGTAAGTGATTGATTAATATTTGTGGGAGGAGTAATATTTTAAATACATAAATACAATTATATATCGAAAAATCACAAACTGAGAAAAACCTTTTTAAAGTTTATAACACTGAAAAAATAAATAACTTAAAATACCCTTTTAAATCCTAAGCTATATGTTTTTCTTTGAAATAATAGCATTTTCACAAAATTTCATTATATATTTTTAATAACTGATAATATTTTTCAAGGTATTAATTACAATTGACAAATATGAAAGATGAAGGAAAATGTAAAATAATAAAAAATACAGTCATTTTTAAAAAACTGTACTTCATATATCACCAATATTATATTTATATGAAAATATATAATGAATGAAAACACAAATAATGAAAAATATTTACATTAATGGCTTTAATTTAAATATTATACATGCACATTTTATAATGAAAAAAATTATAAAACATAGTTGCATTATTATTTGCACCTCAAAAGTATCCTGGGCTATATGTAACACCTTCCTTTTTTATCATTAATGCTTCTCTTTTTAAAACTGTTTTTTTTTACTAAATTACATGCACACTGATATTTGCAGCTCTTGCGTCTCATTCTAGACAATTTATTTCGCGTTTCCAGTATTACACAAATATCATGTATGCATTTTCCAAAAGGTATGCATATTGTTTTTTGTGTCTTCTTGATACTTCGTCTTTTTAATATGGCCATTTGATAATAAGTTAATTTCTTTATGATAGTTTCGTTCAAAGTTGCTTAACCTTTCCCGCCTAATGAGATGTCCCGAGCTCTCGATTCCTTCATAGCATTCCGTAAAGCAGTACCTGAGCTTTTACTCATATGGTTTATGCATTCCTCCTTTTTTGTTTTGCATTATTCCCATAGATATTTCTTTCAGGTAAGTAATTGAAAGTTTTACAATCTTCCTCAGACAATAATGCAGAATATCGAAATCCCATTCATTGCGATATTTCCCACAGTATCAATGCTGTCTCCATTTTCATCGAACCCAATGAACCGGTGTGATTAATATCACACTAATTCTTATATCCTTCACTCTAAATATCATATTTTGCACTTGACTTTCCAAGTTCTCTTTTTGCTATGAAACAATGTCGACATACTTTACACATAACTTCAAAGCCAATGACATAGCGAGTGAGTATATCGATGACACAACCAATGCCAATTAAAGACGTATGGTCTCGTGTCATCCAAATACTATGGAAAAAACACTTATGTCGACAAATGGGACATACGCAGGTACTTCATATGCATTTCGTACTTCATTATGTACTTCTTTTAGCATAGACTTTGCAGAAATATCCATAAATTGAAAGCAGGAACTGTATTTGTTTGCCTTTCATTGGATATTGGATACAGCACAAACTTTAAAAGCACAAGGACTTTTTTGTCACATTCCAGGCGCATCAGTTTGTCATACAGTTTACTAGATTGTAGAAAGAATAAAAATAAATTTCCAGTATCGGAAAAATCAATCTTTTCACCATTTAATAACTGCTCAATTCTGATAGTAGGGACAGCAAATCTTTCTTATGTAGAATCAGCTTTATTATCAGCATCACTACACCAACGTTTACTGTTCAGTTGCTTTGAATGACTAAGCCGTTTCATACGAGGCATTTTTTTTATCTTCAATTCTTAAAAAAATAAACAACAAATAATTAGCACAAACAATAATGGAAGAAAGTCTTCATGAAGATTGTTTTTTTCTCAATATAAAATGTGTTTATAATTAGCTCGGTATCGAAACTACAAAAAAAACATGAAATATCAACAACAAATTGCTTGTAATGAAAATTGTAATCACAAAAAAAAAACGCTAAATTGTTACAGTTATGATTAAAACGAAATAAAATTAATTTTAGAAAAGTTATGATAAAAAAATAACATAAAATTACTGACATCTTTAAAAAAAAGGGTGTGGTCAAGTCACAAAGTTTTTTCGTTTACATTTTTCAATTTCATTTTTTTTCAACCTTCTCGTGCTCATACATACAAAAATAACACATAAATTGAAAGATAATAATTCAGAGAATGTTTCTAAATAAAAATAAAAAAAAAAAATGATTTTTGGTCATTTTGGGGGTACAGAGTCCCCTGAACCAAGTACATACAATATATATAAATACATAAACTTAAATTTAAAACCATTAAAATTATTTTGAAGGACACATTTAAAAAATCATCAGTGCATAAAATGCTATAAATGAAATGATATTGTATTCATGGTAACATTAAATGACAAAAATCGAATGAAGAAATTTATTCTCATTGTAACAATAGTATAGAGAAACACAGTAAAAATGCTTCATTTTTATTCAATTTCTTCTTTCAGCAGATTTTTGAGAATGGTTATTATTTCTCATTTGATAATCTTAAAATATTAATGCATACAAAGGCTCCTTTACTTTGTGTTTGAGTTAGAGACTGAGCTTGGTTGAATGTTTTACGAGTTTTTCCTCTTCTCTCCGCAAACACGTAGCTAGATCTAGGAAAAGTAAATCTTATCTGTAGTTGACGCAAGTTGTATAACGAGGTAACAAAGATATATCTTTCTTTCATCGCAAAATGTTTGAATAAATAAGGAAATCTCATTTTTATCATTTAGAACCCTTTTCTGGAGATATTCGGAAATAATTCAGTTTTTGTGGGTAGTAAAATATGAAGTACGGCAGATATATTTTCTCGAACAACGTGCTGCATTGTACTGCCTAATTAATATAGATGCTCATAAAAATAGCTTCGATATTTTTTTTTATTTCAATAAAATAACCATTAGAATTAGTGCATGTTTTATATAACTGTTTGCTACTTGAAAGAATTTAAATCATGTTTACAACAAGTAAGTTTATAGATTTTTATCTTTTCTCAACTTATTTTCAAGCTTCACAATTATTCAGTTGAAAAGCTGAAGCTAAATTACAAATTTCAACTGTTTTGGTATCTTTAAAAATTTTCTAGATAATATATTTCTTTGAATTCGTACACATATATGTAATGATCAGGAAAGCTCATAAAATGTTTTTTTGTTGCTAATGTTTTTTTTTTTTAATTCCAGATATTTGTGAAATTTTAAATGACAAATATTGTTGCTTCTTTGCTTTAGCATATCTTAGTTGCTTAGTATATGACTCGAGGCATTTTTTATGCAGAAATTATTAAAATATATAGACAGAAATATAGACATAATATTTAAAATATATTAACTATCTTCTATCGATATGTTTTTCTGATTCATCACCTCTTAGTTTCTATTTAACATACGCATTATACGAAGAAAAAATTCGAAAGTCTTACTTAAATTACGTGAAAAAATGATAATTTAGTCCAGGGGTCTCCAAACTACGGCCCGAGGGCCACATCCGGCCCGCGGTCAGATTTTGTCCGGCCCGCGGAGAGCTAGCATACTTGAAAGAAAACTCCTTCGAGAGAACATATTTATTTTTTATAGCAAATTAAATTTATTTTACTGAAGTAATCTATTTTTATGTTGAATAATTATTAATATGACATCTACATTGATATGGTCATGGGCTAACTACTCATAACATTGTTGTAGGTTACTATATATTAACTAACAAATTATTGAAATGAATCCAACTAACATTTTATACATTTTAAATGAAAAATAACTTATAACAAGCATAATGACATATGAAATACTAATGAGATTTATGTAATTGAGATTTTCCACTGACAATAGTTTGTAGTTGTGGACTAATTTTACTTGTACCAATTATTAAAAGAGATTTAAGATGCTCATCAGTTAATTTAGATCTGTAAACATTTTTTGTGTACTTCATTTTGGAAAAGGTCTTCTCACACAAATAAGTAGTACCAAAAACATAAAACAGCCCATGAGCAAATTTATGCAAATTATCAAATTGTGTCAGTGGAAGACACTTACAAAATTCCAACAAAGATAAGTTTTGATATTTGTTCTTAATTATATCACAGCACTGTAGATCAATCATTTCCATTTGAAGTTCCGGGGCTAGGGTTTCAATGTCAGTATCAAAAGGATTCTGAAAAATCTTAATTTGATTCGCAATGGCATCAAAGTCCGAGAAACGAGTATCAAAATTTATTTTCAAAGCACTCAAAGTTTCGATTGCAAAATCGATAGGAAACTCGGTCTCAGTGGTGTGGCTGAATATTTCACACGTTTTAAAATGTGAAAAACATTTACTTCGTAGTTGTGATTGAAACAGTATCAATTTCTTCCGGAATGATTTGATATTAGTGTATAAATCAGGAAGATGCTAGTTTTCTCCTTGCAATCTCAAATTCAGTTCGTTCACATGTTTTGTCAAATCAACATAGAATGCTAACTTCCACAGCCATGCGTTGTTTTGCAATTCAGTAAGAGGGCGATGCTTTTCATTCAAAAAAATTTCGTTCACTGCTCGAAGTTCAAAATAGCGCTGAAGGACTTTCCTACAACTAAGCCAACGTACGGCAGTATGATAAGGTAAGTCATTTTCTCCAATCTCTTCAATAAATTGCACGAATTGTCGGTGATTCAGCCCAAAAGATCTGATAAAATTAACAGTTGATATGACTGGTTTCAGAACTTCAGACATATCCAAACATTTTCCGCACAAAGACTGTTGATGAATGATACAATGTAAGACTATTGGTTTTGAACCACCGTCATTTTCTACAGCCTTTGACACAAGAGCGACCACTCCTTTATCTTTCCCACTCATGTTTTTGCCTCCATCAGTTGTAATATATTTCAAGTTTTTCCATCGAAGGTTCTTTTGGTTAATGGCCATTTCAACTCCTTTAAAAATATCTGAACCAGTAGTTGTGCCATGAATACTATACATATCAAGAAGTTCTTCATGCACTTCATAGCTTTTATCTACTCCTCGAATATAAATCAACACCTGAGCAGTATCTGACACATCCGTTGACTCATCCAAGGCCAAAGAAAACCACTCAACATGTCCATTTTTGTTGAACAGTTGAGAGGATATATTTTCAGCGATGTCTTCTACCCTTCGAGCCACAGTGTTTGCTGACATACTGACAGTTTTTAATAAATTTACCTTTTCAGGGCACATTTCTTCGGCTACTGCGATTATGCATTCTTTGACCATTTCTCCATCGGTGAATGGTTTTCCACGTTTTGCAATTTCAAGAGCCACACGAAAGCTGGCATGAGTTGCAGCCTCTTGTTCAGTTTTGAGTTTTGTAAATAAAGATTGCTGCGATTTCAATCCGAGCTTCATAGCTTCGAATTTTTCTGTCCGCAAACTTCCAGTATATTTTGAGTAATTTTGAAAATGTTTTGCTTCATAATGACGTTTAATGTTATATTATTTGAGAACGGCTATGCTTTCATTGCAAATCAAACATAGCGCCTTGTTACTGGACTCAATTACGAAATACTGAATGTTCCATTGATCTTTGAATTTTCTGCATTCACTATCAATTTTTCGCTTCTTTTCCATTCTACTAAATCACACACAAAAGCAACAATTCAAATCAAAATATTGTTACAAAGATGTCTTAAACTTAAACACGCACAAACACGTTTTAAGGAGGTACGCACTATTTTATTTCACAGCAGTGTCATAGGAACTGACTTGTGGTTGCGCCACTAGCCTTCTTATATATTCCACTTACTGCCATCTAGAAGTGAGTGGAAGACACCAGAACTTTCTCGAACCAACGAGATTATTCTGTAAGTGCTATTAGCGCCATCTGTTAGCGATAGAAGGTACTACCTATTTCCGCTTGTGTCCACCAGATGTCCTGTCACGTTACTCCTCATGGCTCGCTCGTACTCTACGACTAATCTAGAAATTACAGATAATGACAGGAAAATTAATAATATGCAGTGTTGCCGTTTTGCGGACTTTAGTCCGATTTGCAGCCTTTTTTAAACGTGGCGTACTTTTTCGGACTTTTTTTTTCATGTAAAAAAAATACTCATTCGTTACTTGAGTACTCGTTACTCGTTAGGAACCGAAGTAACGATTACTGAAGAAAAAAGTAATCAATGATTACTTGTGTATTTCATTACTTTTGTAATCAATGATTACTATGGCGATACGATGCGGGTACCCCATTATAACGGATACCCATACGATACGGAAAATACATCAGCTTCCCCGTCGCTAGAGGCATCTGGCAGAAATTAAATGAGTATCGTCCCCGTCGCTAGAGGCATAAAATTAAAGCGTTCCCGTCGCTAGAGGCATCTGGCAAAAAAGTAATCATATTTTACACCACTAGTGGACTGATTCAACTTTTTACCACCGGCAACAATGAATGATAATATGGTTTTGGCCCTTGGAATTTACTGGAGTAATCAATATGGCCCTAAGGCTGGAAAGTTTGGAGACCCCTGATTTAGTCTATTAAAAAACCTGATACCTCTGACGTTAATATAGGGAGGATTTATATAAGCATAAATACTGAATTTTTGACTTCATTGAAAGAGGCAATTTGTTATATATTAATGTCATTTAAGGTAAAGAATTATTATGAACTCCAATAAATAATCTATAAATAAGTTTGTGCTCTGAATACCAATCTCATTAAAAGGAATTCTTCAATGAATTAATTGAGCAATTTCTTGAGATTTTTAAGAATTTAAAATTTTGTTGAACGTAAAGATATCATCATTGACATTACTGATGAAGTTTAAATATTTTCGATTTGTGCAGGAAATTGCTATTTTTCTGGTTATAAAAATGAATTTGTATAATTTTTTCACATATTTATTTTTATATATAGATTGAATTTACCATTCATGCTTATTAAAATAAAAATAAATCTGTTCACTGTGGTATTTCATGGTTATATGAAGTATGGCTATTAAAAAAAGAGACGGATGCTATAATACATTTTATTAGGATGTCATACATATTTACTTGTTATCACTTTCAATATATACCGCTCCTCTATCCCTACAATCCGAATCTCCCATTGTTCGAAACAGTACCAGAAGTCTTCATCTGTCAGCTCCTTCAGAACGCAAGTCGCTTTCTCTTTCACAGCTTCAACAACTCAAATCTTGTTCATTTTAATACAGATTTCACCTTTGAAAACAGATAGAAGTCGCATGGCTCAAGATCCGGTGAAAATGGTGGATGGTATAACACTGGAATGTTGGAATTTATCAACAGGGAAAGTGGGATGAGCCGGCGAGCTTTTTATTTTCGTAAAAAAATTTGTTGTATGGTATAGTCTTAGGAATAGCTCGAATACTTAACCGACGATCTGATCGAAACAGACAACCAATATTTATCGATGTTGTCATACGTTTTTGACTCGGGAGGGTGACCAGGGTATGAATCACCTTCAACTCTTTTAGGCCACCTAGATAACGCTTACACCACTCAGAACTACATGAATGTGATAAATATTTATTATCATACACTTCTTTTAATGCATTATGAGTTTGAGTAAAAGATTTTCCAAACTTCATGCGACATGCTAAGATACTTTGCTCACTTATCATTTTCCGGGTGAAATAAAAAAAATAACTGTAATGCGAATGAAGGATGAGAATGTACGCGGATTTTGTGTGTGTGTGTTTACAGAAGCAACAGGCGCTACATGCGAAAAAGAAGACTTTACGCTAAACTGTCATTTAGCCAGTTTAAGCTGAAATCTCTGTAGAAGTTGACCTCTTATTAACGTCGCTGGCATCAGGCACCAATATCATTCTTCTGTAGCAGCGTCATTCTCATTATTTAATAGACCGAAATATTATATACGTATGTAAAATGCTTATAATCTTACATACAATTAGCTGATTTTAAAGTTTTTTTTTGCATTTTAATGTAAGATTGGTATGGAATTAAGCCATAATATCATTTTTACTTTTGAAGTATTACATATTTCATCCAAGTTTCAAGCTATTTAATTTATATTCCGTGTAAAAAAACAAAACAGGTATATTTTAAGCTAATAATTAGTTTTTGAAAACTTTAAAAATTAATATTTGTTATGTTTATTTATATGCATGCGTTTATATCGATTTATGAAGAAATAACAGAGAAATAAGAATATTATCAATATATAAATGGTTTAGAGATAAATTATTATGAGTGCATAATTAGGTTTTGAATTCAGTATGTCTTATAGTCAGTGCAATGATTGTTTTTTACGATGTGGATTGATAATTTCAAAATAAGAGAATACAAATGAGTTGAAGCTTCTTCCTTTTTCACCAAATTTCATCGAATATAGCTATTACATTTTAATTTAGAAATTTCATTGAAGCAAGCACCAACAAAGTTATTTCTATTTCTTTAATTTCTTATTTTAATTACATGTTTAAACTTTATATACATGTAAATTATTAGTTTATAATAAGATAATGAGAATACTATAGATTTTTTTTTTATTTCGGAACTTATTTATTTCCCACTTCCTATCTATTTTTACAGCTTAATGTCTGCTAACTACTGTGTAAGACGGTGTTTTGAACTATGAGAAATTTAATAGGTTTCAGTAAATTTTGTATATTTTTGCTTTTATTGAAATTTCGTCAAGCTTCTTATATGCTTAAATAATAATTTTCTTCTCTTTTTGTAATCCAGTCTTTACAATGTCCCAGCCTTATATCTGTACAGGTGTCATTGGTAATTTTTTATATTGGATTTTGTTTTAGAATCCTTAATTTTCTTGATTAATTTATGTTTAATTTTTCTCTTTTTAAGAAGATTTTAACTGGTTTTTTTAAGGTCTTAAATGCTTAGTTATATGTAGTTTCTTAGTTCGTAGTAAAACTGAAGTAGAATTCTATTCTTACCTCCTTTTCTCTCTTGTTGATTTTTTGAATTTGCAGATTTTTCATTTCTTACTATATTTTTATAATGCAATTTACTGAACTTGGATGGCCTGATCAATAATAACCGGTATAAATACATATTATTCAATTCCAAAGCAATGGAAATCATTAATTACATTATTTCCATTTCTTCACTTTTTTTCTTATTTTTCTTTCTTTTGGCCATCTGTTAAAAAAATCTGGTTCTTTAGTTGATTTTTTTTCTTCTGATTTTTAATTTTTATATTTTAGATTGTTTAGTTATTATATAATTTTTAACTGAATTGTATAAATATACATTAATTTGTTTTAATGATTTCTTTAAATCTTTATTTTTTATATATTAATAGTATTGATTTTGCTTTGGATGATGTTATACTTCCTAGATTGTTAAATGTTGTGATTTTTACTATATGTGTTTTGTTCTTATATACAATTACATATGTGTGTGAACGTATTTGCGTTTTTTTTAAAGTAAGTATCACTTTGATATTTAAGAAAAGAGCAAATGCAGCATATTATGTTACTTTATTTTTAAATAAATACTTATTTAATCTACTATTTAACATAATTAACTCCACCATTAAGGCATCATACAACTAGCTTCTGTATTCTATCGTCAGAACAAGCTGCTGCCTGTTGATAAGTTTTCTACTGAGGATGAACAAGTTGCTGCTAGCCATATGAAACGATGAGAGACCTTGGATTCGATGAGCCACATGTAAACGAGCATTATCCAGCATCAAAACAAGTCCTCTGCTGAGCATGTTAAGTCTTTTGTTTGAGACTGAGAGATGTAGTTTAGTTAAAGGGGTCTCAATAAATCTTGGAATATATAGTGTTGCCTGATATAAGCAATCCACAAACAACACCCCCTGCCTATCCCCAAAAAGTAAAAAGGCTTTTGAAATTGTTTGCATAGCACATTTATGGGAGTTGTTGAATGCCTCTATTCTATGGATTGCAATTTCATTTTCTGAATCATATAAATCGCATATCCACTCATTTACATAATCTGTTGATGAATTTCTGCCGTTTTCACGCCTTTTGCATACAAAGAGCGAATCACAGCTCGTGTTTTATAAACGGTGGTATTTTCCATTGTAAGAGGTATCTTAAATGCGCACAAACATTTGAAAACTTGCACGAATGATTCTGTTCTGGCATCTGTGATTAATCAACAGATACAGGTACATATTTCACATACGTGAAAAGGTAACATATTGCAACAGTTGCTATATTTAAAAACGGTACTTAGTTACTTATAAAAGACACTGAGTATGAAGGGAAAAGAAGCATTACATTAGAAATTATTCTTCAAACGACTTATATGTTTAATTATATTCAATCGAGTTCCAAAGATATATTTGCAAGTGCAAGAGTGAAAGGGTTTTATTTTTCTTAAAAGTTGTATGACTGCTATACTTATTTCTTTCGCTCTGCTGATTATATAGAACTAGATTTGTATCTAGTATATTTAAGTTGATGCATATTCAGTCGTACTCTCTCTCTCCCCCGAGTCTATTAAGCCATACATGTCTGGTATTTTTACAATGGGCAACTACTATGTGGCTCTGACCTGTGCAAAGCATATTTTTAATGAAATGTAGCACGAGACAGAGAATTTGATTTATACTGATATTGAAACTCAGAGGTTGCAGATTCAATTGTGTTAGTAGGATCAAGTTATAATCTTCTTTTGCCCATGAATTATATTATATTACTCTATACACAAGAATCATTTTGATGATATTCTCTATAAGAAGACAATAGAGTTATTTTCAAATTTTCAAAAAATACTTACATGTTTCGAAATGTTTTTATCCGTAATTTTATGTATTTATACAAATATTATATTTTGAATAATGAAGTATTATTTTTTGACTTTTTCGGGCAATAGATTCACTTAATCAAATGCGAACTAATTGATAATTAATTTATGAATGATACAAAATATATAAATCTTAGTTCGTACGTCAGCTGAAATAAAAATAAATAATAAAGTTGTAATATGTACGTAAGTGACGCATCAGATGTTTTGACTTTTTTCAATCGAATTTATGTATTTTACAATAAAATATATTTAATTAATAAAAAATATTTAAAAAAGTTTATTGTTAAAAAGGTAATCAAATGATTGTAAATATTTTACATAAATGTTCTGTACTGTAACTCAAGCTTCAATCGTAATTTCACATGTATTTTCCATTGCTTATCATTAAGCTACCAATACCCTCATAGTCATTCAAAAATGCTCCAAAATTCATTTCAGGCAAAAAGCAATTAAAACAATAAATTTATACCAATAAAGAAAAATAATTAAATACAATAATTAAAACATAGAAGAGAGATTTTTGAATAATATTTTACTTTCTGTATTGCTCAAAGCTTACAATCATTATTTGCTGTCATAAGACTTTATGTATTTTAAGGTACTTTTTTCATGTCTAGCAATAGAGGATATACTTATTAAACCAGATATTTATTTTCGAAAGACTTCATTTAATAATTATACAATATTGTATTACTAAATAAAGTACATTTCCTTATTTTACAGATATAATTTTACAAGATGTCTTTATGGATGTACTGTTGAAGAATTAAGAGATCTTAATATTATATATGAAGTTGTGAATCGCAGTTGAAGTTTCAAATAAATATGAGTTTGAAGTTTGTTCAAATGCTTTGAACGTGAACTGAATTTTGCTCTTACTTTTTTTGAAACATGCAGGGTGAATAAAAAAAAAGTAATGCATTGAAATGATAAATAATGTTGATGTATTCAAGAAACATATATGTGTGTGCTTAAAAATATTAAAGAGCAGACTTTATAACTTCTTACTGAGGCAAAAGTATGTGCCTTTATAAAAGTTTAAGTGAATATTTATCACTGAAAAAAGTCAGAGTGCAAATTATTACTTTATTTTAAAGTGCACTGCTTGGAACAAATAACTTACTTTTATCATTATAGGAGTAATATATTTTGTAATGATAGAATATTTATAGATTGTATCAAAAATAATAATAAGTGTAATCATGATATATATTCATTTATTTCACAAATTTAATAACTGTTATGCTATGCACAAAAAGTAATTAAATGAAAATGACTTTCAGTGCTTTCATTCGCAATATTTATAAATTTTTGTTTCATTCGTAAATTATTCTCAAAGATTTACCAACTTGCAACAATATTTTTTTCTATTTTTTTAAAACAAATACCCTCTGAACATACATATATAATATTTTTGAACGATGAGTCTTATTTTTTAGAAAAATTCTGCGGATGACTCAACACTGATAACTACTATTTAATAAGCCGTTATGGCTAGTCTAGAAACTAAATACGTTAAGAGCTTGAACATAAGAATCTATTTGACTAGGAAGTTCTTAGAAAAGGAAAGTTAAACAGTCACCTTGTATATAGTGCGCTTTCAAAATCACTTAACATTATGTAAGATACAGAAACCACATTCACGAGGAACGGAGGTGGCTAGTTCTAGCTAATTTTTTAACAAATCTTGAAATCAATGATATTTCAGACTTCCTTGAGAAGTAGACTTTATGAAAGTGAACAAGAAATGTAATCTGATAACTTTGAACGATCGAAAGAATAATGATAATTTTTTTCTTGCTAAAGATGGAGCTAGATTGATTACATAACCACTACTGATCAGTAGTACTCGCAGTAATTCGATTGAGCAAGAACAAAATAGATGCCCCTTCCTATTTAATTTTTTTAATGAATTTTCATTCCAATTTAGCTACCTTAAACTCCAATTACAATCAAAACATTTGTAGAAACTCTGTTCTATTATCTCCTAATTAACTTTTATTATTTTTGTTTCTTTAATTATTTTTAAAATTTAATTAGCGGATATATCTCAAAGTGCAATGTTATGCATCGCAACGTTGTTAGACTCACAGTTGCAAGTAAAGCACCTGAGGAAATAGTAGTCTCACGCAGCAAGTGTAACATTTGCTCTAAAGGATAGATAGGTTGGATGAATGTATGTAGATCTACGTGGGGGGAAAAAAACTAAATATTTTAAAGCAGACAGACCAATCATATAACTCTGAGAAACTTATATTACGTTGTATTCTTTCTGTACAATAATTAGATAGTCGAATTACGAATAATGGACGTACTTTCATATTTATAAGCAACAAGTAATTTGAAAGAGTTTTTTTTTATCTTCATATGTTTTCATGTAATGAGATGTAAAACGAGGCATCAGAAAACTCACTGGCTGGATTTGGACAAATTATCATTTTTTCAGTTTTTATTGAAAGCAAGCCACACACTCAATCACATGCTTTTTAATGAAATTATCTCTAATCTGGAGTGGATTTCTTCTAGCCATATATCTTCAATTACGACTCTGTTCTTCCTTTTAATAGTAATCTTGAACTGCGAAAGCGGACCTCACACGTTTCGCGTACACTCATTCCTGAAACTTGCATACGCTTCACCATTCTACTGAATTGCGTGTTCATTGCACTGATGGCAATAACCTCTTTTCTGTTCTTTTTTGTTTTGTTTACCAGTATATATATATTATTTACTTGGACTTGTACTTATTTACCGAGTTCTTAGAAGCATTTCAGATTCTTTCAAGTTATTTTTTTTTTGGCAAATATTTCATAATAGTCGAATATTGCATGAATAATTATATTTCGTAGATTTAAAATCAATTCAATCTTAATGCAATTGTTTTTTCATTATCGAAAAAACAATTGCCTTTTTTGACCCTTTGTTATATACTTATAACAATGGGATGCTCATTTCAATATAAAATGCATTTGGTCTACTGAAGGAATGTAAATTAATTTAACAATTTTCAATTAAAAATCAAATTTTGTTCTCTCTTCAGAAATATAATTATATATATTCAAATAAGTTCGAATGAGATCTGTAGTGAAAGTTAAAGTGTAACATCTTCAAAAATTTCAGTCATCAATGTATTATTAGAAATATTGATTTTATAAAACCACTATTTCCTTTTTCCTAAAAAAGAGTATTAAGTTACAAAGTTACATTATTATTAATAAATTCCTATATTTATTTTATATTAAATACCGATATCTTATTAAAAACTGGTATAACGACCTCAGGTGGTGTTTATTCGGTCTGTAAATTAAAATTCTTAAAATGTTTATTTTGCTGAAGAGTTAAATGAGTTATCTTACTTAAATAAATTTATATCATACACTACGTTATCCTATATAAGTTAATAAATGGTCTAATTTCCAAATGATTTCTTAAGAAACGAGTTATTACAAAAACATTCTTAAATTTAAAAAATTGTTTAACTGCCTAAATTTTAAACTTTTTCATCTGTAATTTATCCTGGAGCCATCTCTCAAGTCTTTAGATCTGTATCTAATATTTAGCATAAACACTTACAGTTATTATACGTATAAATCTGTAGTTCTTATAATTTTCGTATAACGTTTTTATTAGTAATATAACTGTTACAAAACATTTTTAGTTAAAGCTATATTTTTCATGTTTTGAATAAAGTACTTATTATTTCTTCTATTTGTCGCAATTAATTATCTCCTTTAACTTCCTAAAAATATGCCTTCAGTATTATTTTTAATTATTATAAGGTTTCCTGGAAATTTTTAATGTAGAAAATTTATTAAGAAAGTAAGAGAGATGTTCTTATGTTTCAAAATATACACCATACAGATCAATTGTTTGTGCTGCAAATAATACTTATTTTTTGTATATGTTTTCACATATCCTTCAATTTTTTTTTCTCTTAGTAAGATTTTTTTCAGCTTCGAACGTACACATTAATCATGAACGTAACTCACTCACCTCCTAGCTTTATCAAGGAAGATAAATTAATCCAGATATTAATTACGAATACTTCGAATGAAAGAAGAATTAATGGATTTCTTCCTCTTCTTTTCTAAGAAGATTGCAATTGATTTTTGCAATTTTTTTTTTTTTTATAAATATATTTTTTTTACTTTTAATCAATTTTTTTTTTCATTTTGTATTATTTGTTATATAGAGTTTTTTCACTTATGATTTGCTTTACTCATAATTCTCTTTGAAAGCATAATATTTTTTTACAAACAGCAGTCCTTGCATTTATATTTCATACATTTAAAAATATATTTCAGAAAAAAAAAAGAAAACGTTGTACTACTTACTAATGTTTGAATTTGAATATTTTTTTTTGAAGTTAATATTACAACTAAAATTAACTGTATGTCTGTTTTTGTCTGCAAAATATGTGAAATTTATACTAAAGTCTATTTAGTTTTTTTGATACAAATATTTCTAATGCATTGCATTCAGTAATTAAAATCATTTTGTCTATTGTAACAACAAGTAAGCAATTAACAATCTGATTCCAATTAATTCTAATCTTAAGGTAACGAAATCCTTTTGATTTAATCTTAAAGTGTAATATTTAATTTTTTAAACACTTTAAGTTTTAATTCTATGATATGTAAACTTATAATAATTTAATATTTCTTACTGAATAAATATTATCTGTAACGTATTAAATATTTTTTTTTATTCTCAGGAGATTCATTTCCTATAAAAATAATCATGCTTCCATATTCTTGATTGTATTCTGATGTCTTAAAATACCTTTTACGTTTTCCTGCTCTTGCGCAATAACCTTCTAAAACTAATTATGAAAGATAAAGGGAGTCGAGAGGAATACTCAATTAAAAGGAATTTATTTAATAATATACAAACGTTTTTACTGAACAATGAAATTTTGAATAAAAGGTCTAACAAGTTGGAGCTTGTGAACACTACTTTATCATATTTACTCTGCATTAGTTCCTTATTATTAGATTAAAAATAATGAAATTCTAATTGCACAAAAAAAAGATCTCCCATCCGAGAGGTAAACATGTATAACAAAAATATTTTCTACCATTTGGTAAAACTATTTACCCCACTTATTCAAAAAGGCTTGTAGTATAGTTATTTATGTTGATTTTTCATGTACAAATTAGTTATACTTATAACGTACATGCTATTTATTTTCCTTTTTCAAATATTTTTTTTATATATTTTGATTTTTCAGCAAAAATTACTTTTTTTATAACCAGCAATATGATATAGAATACAGTTATTCGAACCATTTACATAATGAATATAAATATTTTTTTAAAAAAATTAATACACTATTTCTTAAAACAAAATGAAATGTTTTATAATGAGTGGATATTTAATATGTGGAGTTACTCATGCATCAGGAATCTGTTTCTACGTTGGAAAATATTTCGACTAATCTGTATTAATTAGGTGTAGCTGAGTAATATAAAATCAAGATAAAATAAATATTAGCTCCATCTAATTGGAAGAGGGAATTCTGTAGTATTGGTGGACTGAAAACCTAGAATACTCAGATATGTTCCTCGTATATTGTTTTGTCCAGTGAAAAGTAGGGTGGTGGTTATAACTTTGTCTCTTTCAATAATGCATCTTACAATTAGTTTTCACTATTTCACGGATTTTCCGTAAGATCTTATAGAATTTTTATTTTACGATATTTTGAGTGACAGATGAATGTATATTTGTTTTTGGGTATATCAAACTTTCTACTCAGGCCTTCATGGGTATCTTTGGACTAGCAAGAAATTTGTTTGCATCGCTTCAATCGTTTCATCGTACATTGATAATCGTTCTGAATGGTTCTGCTTCAGTTGGCTGCCGGTTTCTTTGATTTGTTTGTTTCATTGGCGAATATTACTTTCCTGCTGTAGGCTTTCATTGTACACATGAAAATATTCAGCAAAATTTATCTCCTAACATGTTTAATTGTATCCAACACGGAAAAAGCATGCAACCATTTAAAAGAAAAGATGACTGAAGTTTTATTGTCTATCATCCTGGTTGTTCTCTGCTGTGTATAGAAATATATTGAATATCCTTTTTTGGGGCAATTAAGGAAGAACACAAAGAAGTCTACGGAAAATTAAGAAACTGTATATTGGGAAATTTCCTTGAATTTGAAAACAAATTACATTCCTCTACAATGCTTTGTTCCGAAGTCTTAACCATTTAAATCTGTAGCTTTATTTTACGAATACGCTGAATGTAAAATTATGAATCAAATAAATAATACAAATCCTCTTCTCTAAATTAAAATTATATTTTTTTAAACTAACAATTTTGAGATTTACACATTTATAGTTAAGTGACTATGCCGAAATTAGTGATCGTATAGTGGACAGAAGAGGCTCCGATCATAGATGAGATTCGAGAAATAAGATTTAGTACATTGGCTCAAAGAATATCATTTGGTGCGTTCATTATTTTATTGAATGAATAAGTTTAAATTAACAATTACTTGCTTGAACATACATAGAGGAAGAATACAATGACGTCCCATGGTGAAGTGGTTCGTGTATTCCTAACTTGCGCATATGTATTGGGTGATCAATTTAAAAGAGAACCTCTTGATTTTTCTTATTGCTCTTAACTCTGTCGGATGTGGCATCTATTCTAACATTGAAATACAATTTCTTGAGCCTTTCTTAGGTGTGAAAGACAATTTCCAACACTGTTGGAATATTACTACTGTATTTGCGAGGTAAAACAGGAAAACAAATGCAGAAGCACAATGTTACTTAATCCTACGATAATTTTATTTTTGAAAAAACATAATTTAATATTCAAATTTTTACATTTTCATTCGTTGCAACAAATGTTGAAAATATTCGCCACTATTTTGAATGCAAACATGAACATGTGGAACCAAGTTTTTGGACCCACTTTGCAACATTGTTGGTGTTATTGACGAGATTTCTTCAGTTATGATTTATTTTATTTCATAGATGTTTGCAGGGCTTCTCTGGGAAAACCTATGTTTGAGATAACCCGACAAAAAATTTAGCCGGTTGAAGTCTGGTAACCTTAGGGGTCAGAGGCATATTTAAATTAAATTTTCAGCAATGTATTCCTTAAGCACTTTCATTGTTGCGTTTGATGTGTGTGGAGTGGCTCCATCCTCCTGAAACCAGCAGTAACTGTCCTTTATCTCACAAGCGAAGCAATAAAAAATTGAATTATGTCCGGGTACACATCGGAATTCATTAAAATCAAAGAATTAATTCATGCAAATGATTTTTATTATTGTCATTTATAATCTTATAAAATGAGCTTTTAAAAATAAAAAAAATATCAATAACGTTGTAAGAAGCCGACGATTTACTCAAATCTTTCACGCAGAATCGGAAAAAAATTACTAATGATGTTAATGAATTTATAATTAAAAAATGCTTTCGCATTTAGAAAATTAATAAAAATGATACTCGTATATTAAGCATAGGCGTATTAAACAAGTAAGTATGTTGAAAGTCTTGCTACAAATATTAAGACACATCATAAAATCACGTAATATAAAAGAAACATTTTCAATATAAATATATTTAGAAGCAAATGCATTGAAAGTTCTTAAAAGTTGTTATGCTTCGTTCCGGTTACGTATTGCTCCTTTTCAGGGCTACGGTTGAGCTTGATTCCACTTTTATGGATGACAATTCTTGTCCACCAAGCGTTCATTTAAGTACATTAGTTCTATAAAGTTGGAAGATATTTCAGCGTCTAACAGTTTAGAATATTCTAGAGGCTTTCCTTCTTTTTCCCAAGCATCCAGAACTTGAAAACTGGTGTATTTTGGGAAATTCGCTACTACAAGGACTTATAAATTATTTCTCATTCATAGTATTATTTAGAATTTCTTTACATGAAATATGTTGTGCATTCAAGTATTTAGCAGAAATAACTATATTGATAACATTTATTTCTATAATTGATTTCTTAAGCAGAAAACTATTTCTGTTACATAATAATTAGTCTCAATTGCACTGCTCTTTTAAGAGGTAATATGATAAATTGGTGATCTTTAATTATCTCGATTCTGTGAGAAGAACATTTACAGTTAATTGAGTAATTAAGGGTAATTTTACACATTTAGAAATAATAAAGGAGAGTGGAAGTAATCAATACGTATGTAAATTTCAAATGATATTGTCTATTAAGTTTTTACTTCAATTTTACAAATTACTTCGATAAATATTAATATTAAAAAAAAAAGGTTTTCATACTGTAAAGAAGTTCCAGTGTAAGCTCAGAAAATCTAATAACTCTACAGAATGAAACGCGTTGTAATAGAGTCTACGTAAATAAATCACGAAAACACCGTTTATTCAAATGTGAAATATTAGAAACATTCAATAAATTTTAAAATAAAACACACGTGTATGCTACTCTTTTATGTTCAAAACTTTTTTAGTTGGCAAATTTTAAGAAAAAAGTTTGAATAAATTCTACTGCGCTTTAAAGCACTGTCTTTTGAATACATAAACTTCTTTTATTATTCAAAGGAATCTACTACAGGTCCTTTACATTATTCATCGCCCTACTCTGTACTGAAACGAAAAAAAAAAAAAGATTTTTTCTGTGCAGTTTTAAAATAAAATTACTAGTCTAATGTTATATAATTTCAACTGCATTTACCTCAGGTTATGTTAAGCGTTAATACTGATATTACTAAAGATAATGATAATATGATGCCTGAAATTTCACTGAAAAAAGTAAGTGGTGAGATGTGGACATTCAGAGCCCATTAATATATCAAGTCTAGAAAATTTATGTTTCTTATTTAAATATATAGCTATGAATAGATCTACGTAACAAAATATGTTACATCTGTAGATTTATGAACATTTAAACTATATATACATTAAAAATACAATGACAAATGTCATTCGTATAATTTTAATATACTTTCTTCAGTTACAAAAAAATATATTTTTATTTTAAACGTTCTAACACTCCTTTAGATTTAGTTTAAAAATAAAATATTATGATACCACTAATCTTATATTTTGAATGATTTAACTTTTTTGAAATACAGATATTTTGAATAGAGGCAAATATTTCGAATTGTTTGTGTTCTGAAAGTGTTCAAATATTTTCTAAATAATTAAGCAATATCCAGAGCTTATAAAAAATTTTTTAACAGTAATAATTGTAACAAAACATATATGAACCCTCTTTCAAATCAAATGAATTATTTACAACTGAATATGAACTGAAATTAATAACACAAAGTAACTCTAACAAACTATTATGTTCTCTAAATATGCTTTCTATCTATTTTCTCATTAAGCAAAGAATAATTAGCTACTAATATTCTAGTGTAATAAAAGCATTTCCCACCAGAGTTGCCTTTTATTGTAGTCCTGAAAATAAAGTGTTACATCTTAATAACTAATCTTAAGAATTTCTACTCTTGTGTTTTTAGATCAAAATAGAAATCTGAAAATAAATCATTTTAAACGACAATTTGGATGACATATTTGAACTATGAAATTGTTTTAAATACTTCTAGAATAATATAAAACTTTAAACATCATTATAAATATTCCTTCTTTGATAGAATTTCATGTTCCAATTCTCTCACTTTGATTTTCACAAATTATTAATTTAGGAATATATTGAAAATGCTTGTGTTGATATATGCAAAAATAAATTGAATAACAATAATTTTTGTAGCCAAGCAAAATCTTAAGATTATTACTAAGCTGTATGAAGTAAGCAGATTATCACTGTGAATAATAATAAAATTTCACATATTTAGATTATGTTTATTTTTAATTTTAGTCTCTAAATACCAACTTTTGACAAATTTTCTACTAATTGGACATTTTGCTTTTAACCTTAATTTTAGCTTTATCATTCTTGGAAGACAAAACAAATTTTTTCCTTAAATCTATTTAATATTCTAGTGAAATGCCTAACTTTTCGTAGTCTTAAAGTATATAAAAACTCATTGGATACAAAAGTTGTTTATTGTTAACTATCGAAAAAATTACTTAACGCAATATTGCAATCAATTTTCATAGGAAATATTTCTAAATAATGTTGTTAAAACTGATATAATAGTATATTCACGTCATATAGTCTTAGTACGGTTTATAATTCTAAAAATATTTTAAGTAACAAGTCTTAAAGATTGATCATGTCATAGACATTATTAATTAAAAGTATTTTGATCAGTGTTAAATTTAATCAACTTAAAAGCATGATTAAGTTTGACAAAATTTATTTTCAACTCTGTTATTCGTTTTATAAAAAAAAAACAAATGTTATTCAATAAAATAATTTTCCAGATTCTTAAATTTTAGAGTATTTTTGGTATAGAATAATCACTATGTTTAAGAAATGAAAACATTTGAAAGAGACGCTTCTATTGAACATACGAGTTGTTTATTTTTCCTACAAAAACAATTTCAATGAATTAATTTTAGTAATTTTTACTTATTTTCTAATTCAGAAAATTTATGAGAATGTTTTTTAATGAAACTGGAAATTTTTTTAAAAAAAACATATATATCCTTACTTTTACTTCATACTACACTTTACATTCATAAAAAGCATTTCTTTAAAAAACTCTTCTGAAATAGCATGAAAACTCCAGTATATAAACATATCTTAAGAGGTATATTAATATATAAAAATTCAATTAATTTGAAGGAATCAATTATATTTTTATATCAATTAATATACGAATTTCCTTCAATAAAATATTCAAACATAAAGGTAATGATTCACTAAATATTACATTTTAGAAACATTTCAATTTCAAAGCCAAATGTAATATTCATTCGAATAAATTGCATAATTTAGTTAAAGTAATTGAAATTTAGAACTTAAATATAATTGTAAAACTTAGAACTTAAAACTGAATTGAATTTTAGTTTTCTATTTATACATACGTACGCAATAAATGGTCATAGATAATTTCTTATAAAAATATATATATAATATATATATTATTATATATATGTATTTATTACTTTCTTTGTTGATGAGCTGTTTATAAAATTAATTAATTTCATCTCTGATTTAGTACCTTCCTTCAACATCACTAAAGCTCTCACTAACTTCGTTTCAAAAACATTTGAAACAGC
>BMAW01086543.1:0-29023 GCA_019974015.1 Nephila pilipes
AGTTCTATCAACAGACAATTACTGTAGATCAATTACTAAGTCAAAAAGCACATACGTAAATGAACATGTATCGAAAAGCAGAATGGTATCTTTAGGTTAAAACTATATAAATTGGACTCTTGAATAAGATATTGATTTTCTTTAGGGTTGATTCTAATCAACTAGCTTCCAATGTTCGTATGAATTTATATATAGGTATATACAGGGTGGGAAAAGGTTTTTAAGAATGGATCTGTTAAAAGAAATAGAAACAATAAAGTGTTAGAATACTCCCTCATTAATTCTGCAGTTCTCTTTTTCGACCTTCCAGGAATTCGGCGTTTTACAGTGGTAGACGAGTCTTACTGACGAGGTTTTTTATGCCTTCTTAATCAATGCGATAGTATTGGCTCTCAATATGAAAAGGAACATTTTTTATAGTTGAAGCTATTGCGTGTATTTGATGCTTTATTTGCTTGTACGGTATTAAATTTTCTACAATATTAGATAGCTTCTGTTGTTATTAATAGTGATTTTTCCTATAATTTGACCTTTTCTTTATTACGGCAGTTTTCTGGTCTGGTATCTGCCAAATTACTGAGAGAGTACTGTATTTGATTTGGTTTTTTAATTCACAATAAGCCTGCATCTTCGAATTCAACACACTTGTTGCAGCCTTTTTATAGTGAATTGAATTCCTTTTTTAATTCACTTTGTGAGATTGCCTCCAATATATTTGTCGAAGCTAGTTGTAAGCTTCGTAACAGCTTAGTAACTATCTTTTTACCTGTATTTTTTGGAATAAAGAAAAGTCAAAGGGTATTAAATCAGGCAAATATAATGGATGTACTTCAATACACAGATGTTATTTTTTGCCAACGTTCAACGAACAATAAGTGAGTTGCGACTGGGAACATTACTATGCCACATTTCCTTTGCTTCCGATATCCTGGACGAGTGTGACGAATTCTGACCATTAAACGCTGGAAAAATATTTAAGCAATGCTTACAAATAGCTGTCTGTATAATTGGAATAAATTCTTTATGGACAATAAATACCCTTGCTATTGAAGAATGTAATGAACATGAGATTTTGGATGGAGTTTCTCTCTCTCTCTTTTTTTTTTTTGCTTGTGCTCAGTTTTTTCGACTTTTAATTAGCACATTTTCCATTTGCTTAAAGATCGCATTGAAAACGCCTTGTTTCACTACCTGTAACTACTGATTTTAAGGAGCGTGATAAATTTTCATTGGCTGAAATGATGTCTCTGCAATGTATACTTATCATTGATTTATGTTCATTCATTAAAGTATGAGGAACCAATTTAGCACAGACTTTGGGTTTGCCTAAATCTTTATGCAGAATTATTAGAATTCTTTCTTTGTTGATGTTCATAAGCTATTTCCTTCATTTTCTAACTGTCGTACAGCGAATGTTTGCAACGAAATTTCCCATTTTTTCAATAATCTTAGGAGTTCTAAATGAATTTGGTCTTTCCGTTATGCTTATTATTCTTTACCTTATATTTTCTGTCTAAAAACGTTTGTGCCACAAAAAATATTTAATCCATTTAAACATAAATCACCATACATTTGTTTCATCAATTTGTGTCGTTCCGGGGTACTTTTTTCAAGTTTTGTGTTAAATTTAACTACAGTTCTTGTCCTATCTACTATAGAAATTTTATATCTCTAGAATAAAAAACAGCATAATTTAATTTAGTTGAACAATTACTCAGAACATTAAGAAGTACGACAGCTGGTGATCAAGGTTCACCCAAGCGCAATATCACAGGTGGCTCAACTATAGACTTCGATACAGCGCCTATCTTATAACTACTCTGACACATTGTGTAGCAACACACCTAGTAAGTCATTTCATTCTGAAGATAAATAGAAAGAAAAATCTGAAAATCTGTCACATGATAGTAATTTTCAGGATTTTGTTTCATATACGTAGTCTTTTATCACTGACCGTTTTTACTTTTTCTTTCTATCTGAGTTGCATAATAAATACATGAAATAGAAAAAAAAAAAGAACAGAAAATGGTATATTTTAAGTATAAGATTGTATATTTCAGATTCTTTTAAGAGAGACATTGTCTTTAAGAGGTTGACTTTGTTCAAAAACTTTTAACATTCATGTAAATTTATATGAAGGCTTACATGTATTCATGATCAGTCATTTCACTCAGAAGAGTGAGATAGATAAACTCGTGAAACTGTCTAGACTTGATTAATTTTCGTGATTATTTTGTTTGAGCATAGTTATTTTTTTCATTGATGGTACTTACTTTTGTTTTCCATCTAGATTTAGTAAAAAATATTTAACCTTTTTGTAAGGAAATCATTGATTATACCAGAATCTCCCATTAGTTGTTTCTTGTGGAATATTTTTCCAGATGTTTACTATGCCTGAGACAAAATTCCTCATCCACATCTAACGAGCGTACTGAATTGTGAACCACTGTCAAATGTCCAATTCAACACATAAGCTGGCACCTTACTCATTTATCTGTTGTATACAATAATAGCATACTGAAGAGAGAAAAATATAATTTTGAAAACAATTTTTATAGTGATAGCTAGCAGCAACAGAAATCAAAGAGACACACATTACATCAATACCCAATACAATACTGATTCCCAAAGGGAAATTTTTCTCGTTCTTCGAATACAGACATTTGAGGTATTAATGAAGAAATAATTGATGTTTTGGAATATTGAATTCATAACGATCCAACAGATGGATGAGTGGAATCTGAATTTCTCTTGGGGAATACAAATAATCTAATCTGTTTTGGATTACATATTTCACATAATAATGACGTATAAATGTATTTTATTCCAATACATTTGTCCGGTAGATTTCTAAATCAGTTGGTTTATTCAAAGATTCATGGGGTCGTAAGGTTACTGACTTTGCATTTAAAAGCAATACTAATTCATACATAAGAGTAAAGTAATAAAGAAAATAAGGACTTGGTGACTGGAGGTTTTTAAGTGTGATAACGATTTAAATCTGGCGAATTAGTTTTTGGTTCCGCTTACTACTCTTATTTTGGAAATTTCTTCTTAGGTCTTGAGTTTTATTTCTTGATTGCTATTCGTTAAAAAGTACCAATTTTTTTTGAAGAACAGCAGACGATATCATAAAATACATTAGACAATCCTTTTTGCTTTTTGACCCTAATTAAAAATATTTCTTGTTATTTGTAACAGTTGAAAACTTTGTAGAGTTACTTTAATTGCTCTGTTAAGTACGTTTGAAAAGAACCATATACCTTTTTTCATTGATTTAGAACGAAAAGCTAAAAATGTATGTTTTACAGTGGTACATGGATAAAGATTTAACTGAAAAGAAGTTATAAAGTTTGATTCGCAATGAATGAACGATTTTATCCTTCTTCATGGAACTATTTTTTTTTTAAAAAAGTAACCTTTTTATATAAATCTTATAACACAACATTTTACTACATATTGCATAAGTTTCTTAAATTTATATTTAAAAAAACATTTTAATTATTTATGTTGTTCTTAACATTGAATTATGAAACGTAAAGTAAAATGATTATATTATATGATAATAATTTATATAAATATGTATTACTTATGTTTAGTTATAAATTATATTTATTTATAATTATATATTAGAATGCATCATAATTTACAATATATATATATATATATATATATATATGTGTGTGTGTGTGTGTATGTATAATTATTTAAATCATATTTAATAATACGTCATTCTAAATAATCTGAATTATAAGCAATTATAAATAATAATATTAATTATTATTTTGAAACATTGTAATTACTTATGCGGAAATATTATTTGTTTCATAAAATTACTGCAATCAAAACACTCATTTATGAGTTTAAATTTCCATTTTATCCGTCGAAATTGTTGTTTGTGGTACTATTTATTTTATTCATCATAATGACGCCATTAATTACGTATCACTATTTTGGTGACCTATTTTCTAATTTGCCTTGTTTTCAGTCAAAGGACAATCGATACTTCACTTCAACCAAAAAATATTGATAAAGAAATTTTGATATTTCATTTGATAGTGGTTATATATCTTTATTGTGGATTTACATTACTGACTGAGATAATATTTAAATGGGCCGAGTGACTTTCGTTAGCCTCGGATGCGGGAGTTAGATATGTGGCGACAAAATTAAAATTGAAGAGAGAAAAAGTTTCTTAGCAGTGAACTGAGAGCGAGCAATTTGATTTGACGCCGTTCCTTATTGGAGTATTATTATCTACAATTATACTTTCCGATTTAGAGAAAAAGGAAAGGGCCACCATTTGAAGCTACGTCAGGTGCTGCACATACTTTATTTAGTAAGAGGTTTGTCAGTTATACTGTATCTGATCTGGATAAAAGAAGTAATTCAAATCGTACCTGAGGTCAGTTAAAATTTTGGTCGAGTGCATATTTATATGTTTCTACATGCAACTATTTTAAATATTATGTGACTAATTAAAGAAATTTATTGCTATTTTTTTTGAATTACAGCTTTTGTGAATAGAAAATTTATCACTGATCCTAGATCCTTATTTCTCGTAAACAGCGGAAATTTAGAAGTTGCTTGCATATAAAACTCCATAAAAACACTTGGGATCTCTTAAGGGGCTTCGCCAGACAAATGTAACTCTTAGAAATACTATTGAAAAGTTTTAGTAATTGTCAATAAGAAATATCAAACATATACCACGTGCACTATGTAGATACTTGTTTCTTTAATTGAAAATAGCATTGATCGATTAATGTTAAACTTTTTATTGTATCTATTAAAGCGCATATTCTCAGAGGACAACGTTAAAGGAAATTAATCTCTGTTTCAATATTATGTTGTTTTAACTTTCGAAAATGGATCTACGGCTATAAATAAAATTTGGTATTTGAGTAAAACCCCATCGACAGTTTATACTAAATAAAAAAAAATGTCACCAAACGATGCGATATTTCTCCAAAAAGAGAGAGTTGCGGAACAAGGCGATGATCCACCAATAGGGGAATCTGTACGATGTTTTTTATGACGTGATCGATTTCGCAATACTTTGGTGACAGAATTTTTTCCCACCGTTTCATATTTCTGTGAACACCAAGGTCACCTGATCTAATTACAATGGATTATTGACTGTAAGGATATCTGAAATAATCCAAAGGGGCTGCATAAAATCCACATTTTTGTCTGATGTGAAAGATGGCATCACATGTAAGATTCAACAGATTCATCTTCACATGGTATGTACTGAAGTGCTATTCAACATTTATCGCAAGTAAAGTGTCATCTTCCGGAAGAGCGGACACGTCGGAAATTTGTAAAACATAAAAACGCTTGCATTTCTATTGCTTATCTGTTTTTAATGGTTTGCTTAACTTTTTCTTAGTCACTGAATAACACCGTTATTTATCGTGCTACAAATACCGCTCCTATTTCATTATAAACTTTTTACAGTGAGGATATTTTCAATGACAAAAAATAAAAACTATCATTACTTTGTTACAATAACCATAACTGTGAGAGCTAGTCTATTGTTTCTCACGATATTCTTGAACGCATACCTTGTAATATCTGCATTCCAAATTTTATTCCATTCTATCAAATGTGATGTTCATTAGATGGTCATATAACGGCAAAGTTTTTTTTTATGATCACCCTGTATTTTTCAAAAATATTTTATGTATAATAATACATTACATATTAGAACTTATTTGCAGTTAAATCCATGAAAATAAATTGAAAATCCGAATTTTAGCGCTTTGAGTACGTTTATCCTTTGGTTTAAGTATGGAATAAATAATTATTTTAAGCAATAAAATTCATACGATATTAGTTCAAAAAGTACCCATATTAGAATTGGGAAATGGAATATTCGGAAAGGGAATAAGGATGGGATTACTTACAGTAGTATAGTCCGGCGATCGAGTTTCCTTTTTCCACATTCCACCATCTAGTAGAAAACATCTAAATTATTTTGCACATTTATCTTCTCAAACCCCGAAATCTTTTTCTCTATTTCTGTAAAATGTCAGCCAAAATTTATTTCAACTGCACCGATGGTTAAGAATAAAGATAATCCCAGTAGACCAATGGTCCTAATTTTTGGATAAATTGGAATTCCCCTCCCCTCCTATTAAGCCATTTTACGAGTAATTCTCTTCGGTTTTTCTATTCTTTTAGAAGTTTAAGGATTTTGAAACATAGGTTGGACCAAAAGTTTCTGACACATTCTGAAACTCAATATGAAATCATGTAATGATTGGATCACAATGCTTCCTCTGCTTAAGCGTTTTGTTTAGGTAAATAAAAATAGTTTCAAACATTGTCGCTACATTGCTTAGAATTTAGTTGATATACAAATTAATTTCAGTTTGACGATTATGAGACAAGTTTTGACGCTGTAAATCAGAAATGACGTTATGAGGTTCGATATGCAAGGGTAATATGGTATTTGAGGCAATATCTTCAAAAATGCTGTGCATTTTCCTCAACAAAATAAATGTGCTAAATTCTGTAAGCATTTGGATTTTTCCGCTTTTGTAAACAGTGCCATCTATGGGGGAAACTAAGAATTAATTTTTTATTTGTCCTAACAAAACTCTTTATCGTAAGGAATAGCTCGGTCGATACCTAAATCTCGTTAGTCAATTATTTGATTTGATATTAAATTTTAAAAATGTCAGATATTTTTTGATTTATCCTGTTCGTAAGAATTTGTTCAAGTAGTTTCGAAAATATTAAGTAACTTTATAATGCTCATAGTCTGATATTAAGAACAGTATACTTCATTCAACAAGCTTGGCATTAATTAATTTGAAAAGATATATATATATTTAATTTTCTCATTGTATTTCATCATTTCGTAAATTTCATAGGTCATCTATAGTTAATTTCTAATCAAATCAAATACTTTATTCACACAGATATAAATCTAATACTTTATTCACAAAAATGAATACCATATTATGGAAACATATTGTACTGATCATTTATGAAAGGCAACGTATGTAAACGGTATAGAATGACTACTTAATTTATCTGATCTCAGTATTAAAGTCTTAATTAATTTAAAGGGTTAATATATAAAACATTAAAGTATTAATACATCTAACATTTAACACTTTGTCAATGCAATATTTAAAGAGCTTTTGTTCTCTCAGATGAGCCTATTTCTTCGAAACTAAATAGTTTCTGATGACGAATGAATTATATATCTTCCTTAAATAAATATAATTTGAACATCATTAAAAACTAATAATACAGTGTAAGGGGACTATACTTCAAACATATTTAATTATGTCTTTCTTTATGTAGAATTAATAATTTCGATGTTCTAAAAATGTTAAACAATGATAATTTGTTTGAATAATTAAATATCAAATAATTAATTACATGTTTATTTTTATGAAACCTTTAATTATTCTACATACATTACTTCTTTTTGCTACATCGTTTTACTTCTGGACATTAATAATGATTTAATAAAAAAAAATTTGTATTCTAAAGCCTATACGGACAAAGTAACGATTTATCTTATTTCGAAATTCGTTGTTCTATTAATAAAATCGTCACATAATAGGATTAAGTGCAGCATGCTTCATAGTTCAGAATCTTGGTCTATTGGAGAGGATAATACCTGAACTGGTGTCTTACTCTCCTGATTTCCTCACTTCAGGACAATGGGCCTTTATGTGCAATTTGCATTTAAATGCGCTTCAAATCTCATAATACCTTCATCGGATTTGAATACAATTAGAATTTTGAATTTATTCATTATTTTCACGAAATATTCACTTGAATAAAGATATTTATTAAAAAATAAAAGTATAAGAGCTGAAATAAAAAAAAAACAATATAAAAATTGTTCTATGCAAAGTTTTCACCAAATGTGGTAATGTTTTTAAATAATTGCTACATTATGCAAATCTTAAATGCAAATGTTTGCTAGTTTGCATTCTAAGATGCTCTACACTATTACCTGTAAAATAACCGTGTCTCTTGAAGGATTTCCTAAGAATTTTAAAATAAAATGACTATTTCACGTATTTTTCTGTTACATTCTGTATCTTTATCCCTTTACCATCTTCTTGTTATGTCCCACAAGCATATAAATTTGTACCAAATAAAAACAATGCCAACATTTGTTAACAAAAGCACAATTAAACAAGTAATTATATATATAAATATTATATATATATATATGTGTGTGTGTGTGTGTGTTTGTGTGTGTATGTGTGTTACAAAATCAAAATTTTCAATTAAACATTAAAATTAAAGGAAATTATAAGAATGAATATATTTTAAGCTAAATGTAATTATTGTTGCCGTAAAATGAATTATTTTTTATATATGTTTAATTTCAATCCAACAAAAAAATTAAGTTACATTTATTTTGACATACTTTTGAAAATTAAGATTATTACTAATAAAAACAGGCAAACAAGCAAATACTTTTACGATAAAAATGTTTCGTGACATATTTTTGAAACCTTCGATAGCGCCTGGATAGAGGGAATGCATGCAAACTCATAAAATACTCTTTCCTAGGTACATTAATACACTTAATTCACTCCTACATTACATGGAGAGAGTTTCGGATCAAAATACACTATATGCTCTCCATTCATAAAAATATTTCGGCTTGCACGGCTCACAGATCTTTAATTGAAAATTCTTTAATAATTTTAAATTTAAAATTAACGTAGATAAATCAGCAGTTGTCCTTTTCCACCAGACAGAAAAAAGAATATATAATCCCTCCTACTATCCTATATCAAACCAAAATCCCGTAGTCTAACACTGTAAAATACCCAGGAGTAACCCTAAATAAGACATTTACATGGAAACAATACACCACAAAAATGAGTAAAAGTTCATAAAAGTGATTTGTAAAAATTTCCCTTTTATATCTCGCAACCCAAAAATGACTATAAAAAACAAGTTGTTTCTATGCACCTCCATTTTGTGCCCCATATTATCCTATAGGTGTCCAGTGTGGGCTTAAGTGGCTAAGTTTAACATTAATATTCTGGAAACCTCCAAAAATTCTATTCTAAAAATAATTCTAGAGCCAAATGATACATTAATAATGACGACATTTGCAGAGCTTTTAAAATTCCTTCCTTTCAAGAATATATGAAAAAACTGTCTATAAATTTTGTCAATAGCCTACAGTATACAGAAAACGAAAATATAACCGATCTAGAAGAATATGTACCCTTGCTAAACTCTAAAAGAACCTTAAGAATTCTTTTAGATTCATCAGCCTCCTTCAAACTAATTTTTTTTTCTGAAGAAAAAAAATTACTTTTTCTACTTTTCTTTAAATTTTTTTTAAAATCTCTCACAAATTTAATATTAAACCTGCCGCAAAACTTACATTGTTCAAGTTCGTCCACTCTTCTCAAATTTAACAGCTCCCCTCAGGTACATCTTTTAGGGACACTCCTCTCTGCACTTCAACAACTAATATATATACAGCCGCTCAGCAACTTTCTACCCGGATTTCACCAGATTTCTCCAGCCAGACCTGATTTCTATATCCAAGACGCAACAACAATGGTAAATCAGCTCCATATTGGGTGATCAATAGAATTCAAGTCAATTATGCACAGCAGCAAAAAGATTCATAATCCATTCTTCTGCCAAGTCTATTACAAATCTCTCCGATTCGATATTTAAGGTCACCAGCGCAGCCTAGGCAAGCGGCTTATTCTTAATCTTACTGCGCAACATTTTATATATCTTGTAAAAATTTCTTAAATTTATAATTTAAAATACATTTTAATTATTTATGCGGTTTTTATTATTGTATCATAATACATAAAATAAAATGATTAAAATATATTATAATTATTATTTATAATTATAATTAATAGTTATAAGCAACTAGCATTAACTTATATATTATAAGTAAAAATTATTTATAATTATATTATATAGTTATGCATTATATTATACATAATTATAATATATAAATATGAATCACTACAAATATTTATGAAAATAAATGATTATAACTAATTATTATTAATAAAAATATAAATAATTATTGTCCTGAATTATTTGAACTATGAGCAATTATAATTTATGAATAAATACTGTTATTTAATCGTTGTAAACTTGATATTCTCATTTAATTACGTTTAAATTTGTCATTTTCTTCATCAGAATCGGTTTCATTTTGGTTTACTGTTTATTTTTCATGTCATCATAGCGTCATTTCTTATGTATTACTACTTTGGCAACATATTTTCTAGCTCGCCATTTTCGCACTACTGATACTTAATTTTAAACATTTTTTCCCTATCTAATTCCGCAATTCTTCAATAATATTTATGTTTTGTTCATATATATTTGAACAGGAATTGAGAATATACAGATACACCAAAAAATGAGAACTTTCGCTTTTTAAATTTAATTTTCAAAGCAAATAAATATTAATAATTTGATTGATATGTTTGATGCATATACAAAACAAAGAAATTTTGTAATAATTCAGAAAAATGAAAAAAAAAAAAAAAAAAAGTTAAAAAGTGAAAAAAACTTGCACAGATTTAGCAAAACATAAGCAAATTTTCCTAGAAAAAAAAATTAAGAATGCACTAACAGATTTTCGTGTCATTTTTATATACAGAATAAAGTGAATATTATGTTATAATTGTGTATTAGGTTTATTAATGCCAGAAAGCATCATGGCATAGATTCGAATGATTTATTAGTTATGTCACAATATATTTTATACCTTTCTTCTTATAAAACATGTGTTGAATAATCTTTGAATTTTATGTTTTTACAAAGCCTTTCTAAGCATGGACACAGACTTTTAGTAACAGTAAATGTTAATGAATAATGTGGTTACTGCTTGTGTGGGTAATTCTTAAGACAACACATTACGTTCTGTATATTTTGGGTTGCTGTTTGCTGAAATATAAAATGTTTCCATCCAAACGTAACGTAATATGGCATTTTCTTTCAAATTCTTTTCAGTGTATCAAAATAAACAGCGTTACCTTGTGAGGGAAACTCTCTCTCTCTTCCCTCAGTGTGGAGAGGTCGGAAGGAAGACTCGACATGTACACTTAATTTATTTACTGCTCCGCTAGAAGTCTATCCTATCTTTCCCTTCAAATCTGAAAGCTTAGACTATATATATATATATATATATATATATATATATGTAGCAGTCTTAATTTACATTTTCAGCTGTCTTATTCGAAGGAAGCTTTCTAATAAAAGTAATTGTTAAGGACAGAAAATTCCCCAAGAGGACTGTTAGTGAAAAGATCGCGGATAAAACCGTCACAACCTACTCAAGAAAAGCAATCTTTCCTACTCTTCTTGTGGTCGTAGAACTTTAAACTTGACGTCAGAAAAAATTGCACTTTAAGCTGAAACGAAATAGAGTGTGTAGATAAAAATAGCAAATGTGAAGTATTTAAACGAGAACGTTGAAATTTTAGTAATTTCATAGAACAAATGGCGTTATTTAATCATAAATAAATGTGATTATTTAAATTTTATAAATAACACTTAATTATAATTAGTTATAATTCAAATGATTTAAAATTACACACACACACACACACACACACACACACACATATATATATATATATAATGATTTTTAATTATATATTATTATGTAAACTTTTTTTATAATTATTAATATCTATAATTATATGTAATATCATGTGATTATTTGTACGAGTAATTAAGTATTCGAATAAATAACAATAAATAATTATATAATTATAATTTTAATACATATTTTAATACATAATTATAAATAATTATGCATTATTATAAATAATTAAACTTATAATATATAGTTGCACACAACACAAATAATTTTACTTATAATACATAAGTATAAACAACTTTATTTATACTTTGTGATGTCGTTCTTAAGTATTTTATTTTCTACATTTTTTAACTTCCTTCAACTTTATCTCAATAATCTATTATAGTACCCACCTCAAATTAATCCTTCAACCAACGTCTCGCGTTGTAACAATGTCTGTAGCCTTTAAATAACCAGAAACCGACAGGCAGGGATCTTCCAGAGGCTCAGATGTATAAAAGCTTGATGAAATCTTTTCCGCATCCTCTTTTCCCCCTCTCGCTTTCTCTTTGCTTATAACGTCGCTGTTATGCTATCTTATGTGATATCTAATTTTGATGTTTGCTAACACAAAATGTCACCCTCAGAAATAAAGTTTATTTCTTACAAAAGAACTGGATTCTTCCCTAAAACCTACGACACCAGAATACGTAATTTGTGTTAACATAAATAATTATAATCAGCTATATATTAAAACAGAACATAAAGTATAAAATTAATAATTAAATCTTATATATTAAAATATAAAAGAAATTTACATGATGTACATAGTAACGTTACGTAATAAGAGTTTTATAGAAAAGAACGTTTTCTCTCTTTAGAATAATTCCACGAATGATAATAAATTTATCCACATCAACCCGATCACTCAACCCTTTTTAAAATTAAATATACCTAGTGAAACACGAATTTTTCTTCTTTCGCTCCATATCATCAGAAAAAAAAAATCCTAGAAATCATACATTTTAAACATACTTATCAGAACAATTAAAGAAATACTCAGAGGCTTACAGCTATCAGAGAAAACAATAAAATATTTGTAAAAAAGTAGTTTAAAAGCTAAAACAACTATATAACAGTTTTTCAAATATCGTCCAAGTTTGTGTTAATCAAGAAAGAAAACACATGAACTACGCAAGAATTTTCCAAAAGAAAAGCTTTCAGGGTTACCAAAAACTATTTCGCCTAATTGAAATCTTTATCGTATACGAAAATCGCTTGTCGCCAAGAGGCAGCTGAATTCACCTTTACCGATAAATATATTAAATTTATTGTCGTAACTCAAGATAAACGTTTTTCAAAAATTATGGGTGTTTGATGGGCGGTTTTTATTAAATTCTTTTGCAATTTCCTTTGATTTTGAAAGCTGGCGATTGGTTTCTTTTTTGTTACCCTACTGTTATAACTAACATTTTGAAAATGAAATTCCAAACAATTTAGTCTCATGTTCTTTAATCAGTGATAGCAGATATTTCTTCAGCAATTTTAATGGTACTTACTTTGGGATCGAATTTTATTTCTTTTCACTATTTTTCTTTTTGAAACTGCACTCTGAGAGAAATTCCTTCCTACCTTTTCGAATTTTATTATCGGTCATTCCCTTTCTTTTATACTTATCAATAAATTTCTGGCCACAGGTGTGACTTCGTTCTACAATTTTAGCAATAAGTAAGATTCTTTTTTCGATAATCTTAAAACCAAATATTACTTTTCGATACCGGTATCTCCTTTTAGGTACCATATTACCTTTTAAAACTTCGGAGAGCTTAAAGTATTAGAAATATGCTATATAAAATAGTTAGCAACAGTTTATCACAAGTATTATAAGAACTTATGGCACTTATTTCAAAATAACACCTGAAGAAAAAGGAGTTTTTTGAACATGGGCTTTCTTCGAAACATCACATTTTGCGTAACATAATTTTTCATACCTTAAATATTAAGAGCAAAGGAGAACGTCGAATCAAATTGAATTTACCTTCTAAAATAAATACGTGTAAATTTTTTTTATCTCAATTAAGCATTCTATTTATTAATTAAGCTACATGTAGTTAAAATAAAAGAAAACGATGAATAATGTTATTAAATTGAATATATTTAAGCTAAATGTAATTAAAATTAAACACAACGATAAATTATTAAATTGAATACTGTGTCAGCTACATGTAATTAAAGCAAACAACAAATTATTACGTGACTAATTTGGCGATCTTTTGTCGACTTGGCGAGAAATTGGCGTAAAATTTAATTCTTCAAGAAATTAGTTTTAATCAATAACTTTTTATTAATTATAATTAAATAATCGAATTGTTATCCAAAACAATCGTGTATAGAAAATTTCAGCTCATTTGAGAGCTTTAAAATGTGAGAAAAAAAGCGTTTAAAGTTTTGACCCAGACAGAGAGGCATTGTGAGTTAAAGAAAAACCCATTAAAAAGTTATGTCAAAACATTTACTTTGCACATTTTGTTTTTTGTAACAGAAAAATTTGACAATTTTACTGTTAAAAAATGCAAAATTAATTTTCTGAGATTTCCTACGAGATAACATTTCAATCTGATGGGTTTTAAGTGTGCATTTTTGGACTGTTGCGCATTATCAACAAATTTGCATATTATATGTTCCTCGTCCAAAATTTACAAAATTAAACATAATTTTAAAAGAGAAAAGAAGTAGAAGAAAAAATGTTCTCGTTTGTTTGGAACTACAGTAGTTATTTCATGCATGTTTCTAAATCTTAAATGAAGAAATATTTCTCTTCAAGTTACTTAATAACGATATCTGAAATAGTACTGGAACCATTTCTACAGTGAGCTTCTAATGGTTAAAATTTTTTTATCGCACAATAGTGTATACGAGCGAAATCAGTCTAACAACTAGGATGATGGCAAATGACGTTTTATTCACTAATTCTCTGGATAAGATGACACATACGTAAACAGAGCTAGGGCTGTAACTGGAACAAAAACACATCACTTGTACAGATTAGAGACACAGATACTGGGACAAAAACAGCACTTGTAATGATAGTTACAGTTATATCAGCAGCGTTCGGCTTGCCAACTTAATAGTTCGCACAGCTGCTATATCTCCACTGTAATACTTTGCACTTTTAAAGCAGACTCCAACAGTTCATAACAGATAAGGCTGCTTCTCGATAAATTAGCTCCGCAAATTGAGACAACTTCTTCCGGTACATTCGCACAGCAATACCAGCCGACTCGAATCAATTTCCTGATTATTCTCCGCCGCTTCGCACCTCTCTTTTAAAGCCACACTGGCCAGGTGTCAGGTCATAGGGAAAATTAGGAAATGTTCGTGAGCGAGTCCTAATTCTTAACTTATTTTGGACATCCATTTTGTTCTTGATTTTTTAATCTATATTTTGAATAAAAAATATGTATTTTATTCAATGTATAATATGCCATTTTATTGTGTCTGATAATGCATTACTTTCATATATGAACAATCCATATAGTTTCTTATCTCTATAAAACATATATCTTATACTTTTACATACATAAAATGTCAAGAGACACAAAATCACTCAGCAAATGGGACGTATTGCTATTCTCAACCTTTCAATGATTACGACACAATTTTAAATCTTAATTTTCATCACCCTTCTTACAATAACAATGTATTTTAACGTTAACACTGTGCACTACGGACTTAATTACAAAACATACAAATTACCATGCTTTCTTTGAAGGCAAAATATGGATTTCATCTGAATATAGAAAAGGAAAGAATGTCTATTTCTAATGTTAAATCTTCTTTCGAAAGCAATTGCTCTACAAGACAGGCCTTGGGGAGTCTATAATAATTATTAAATACGTTTTTCTTAAAATTTAGTATCTATAAGTAAATTATTAAATACATTGTGCAGTACTGATACAACCATATTTATTTCAGTGAAAATGTATATTTTATTTTTTAAATTATGTTAGAATACATTTCGTTTTGATTTCATTTTAGTAAATCTATCGAATTCTTTAATAACATTTTTTATTTCTATATAATCATGCCCCCATAAAGTAGTATTAGCTCATTCTCTCCAATTGGGCACACCTCATGGGTTGAGAATCTCTGTGGTATATATTTTTCAAATGCAATATTTTCATATTTTACATTGCGTGACGTGGAAAGTATTTTGGAATTATAAACCACTATTCTGTGAAATATAATAAAAGTCTTTATTAAACGTTTTGAAATGTAAATACTGGAAGTATGCTACAGTACAAAATAATGAAGAAAGAGAGAGATTTTATTTAACAAACGTTGTACATTAAAATAACTAATAGTCAAAGCTATTTGTAAGATGAATAGCCACTTCAATAACCTTTTTGTTATTAAAGAAATTATTAAATAAAGGTAGGTTTGAAACTTTTTAAAAATTATTCCCGGACATTGTGTTCTGAATCGATTACGTTAAAATTTACAATTTTTCGGTTTTGATAGGAAATAAGTCCATTGCGTCGCTTTTTAATTCAAAATCCCATGTTAAAAAGTATTTAAGAAGAGAGAGAAAAAGTAGGTGGGGAGGTTAGAGGGAAGTAATGTCGTATTTTCTATCTTGTTGAATAAAAGATCAGGTTTACCTCTTCAAATATTATTTTTCTTCTTAAAGCTTCTTCTTCACTTTATCTGAAATGAATTCCCTCACTTCATTTTTATTTTCAAATAGAAAAGGAAAATTGAAAAAACAAAATTTTTCCTTAGCGTTTTATTTTTAGAATGTGATTATCACTTTTGGAAAACTGTAGAGTAATTTCCATTATGGACCAACAAGCTGTCACTATAAAACATTAAATGAATTCTTCTCGACTTTCCTCTTTTTTGCGTTTTTCAATTGAATATCTGAAATTTATTCGGTGATCGGAGTCAAAGAATGTTAATTTAATATCATATCATTTTGAAAATGTTTAAAGTTTCTGATCATAAAACAGAAATGTATAGGAAGTTCTTTGGATTGCGAAACTATAGGAACATACTTTTTATAATATAACTTAATAAAGTTAATATAACTTAAAATGTTTCGTAATTGACTGAGATATTATCACACAATTTTTTACATCTTATTGTTACAAAAAATATTTGTTTATATTTAAAATTTTAAGATTTTGCTATGTTAGAAGAATTTTGATCCGTTCAGTGTTTTCTTCGAATAACATTGTATGGCAATAATAAAATAAAAAATTATACACATAGAATAAAAGCTTGACAAAAATAGCTCTTCTACAAGATTAAATTTAACGAATTGAAGCAAATTTCAAATGCTTTACAACAGGAGTAATATATTCTAGAATATAATTTTTTGAGGGACATGGTTTTAAATTTAAAACAAATTTGATGTGTGTTTCGGAACCCAAATATTCATAAACGTATCTTGCATCATTCCAGTCATGTACAAACACCGTTCATTATAAACTGTTCGGTGTTTCTCATCACTGTCTAAAATTTCTCACATTCTATTTTAAACTTATATGACTTGGTTGGGAGATATTTGCATTTTTACACAAAATTGGATTTTTATGTAATATTTAAGATTTTGACTCTGAAATTTAACATTTTATACCTTGGATATTTTTTTCTTAATGTGTTTTTTAAAAGTAAATTTAAACAGATGTTGGGTACAGAATGGACTGAATTGATTCTATGCAATAAACTTCAGCATTCATTCCCCCGGCATAATTTAGCAATATTTAATTAATTTCTTTTGTATTTGATACATGATGCTAATACTATAATATTTATATATAAATCATTACGCCGTAAGAACTTTTATAAGTTTTCACCATAGGATAATTCTATACAGTAAGCAGACTTTGATATCAACCAGCTCTTTTATTCGATTTTGATAACATTTTTTTTATAATCAAATCACTCATATTCGTTATGACATTTCCATACTAAATATGTATAATTCAAAGGACTTAATAAGATAATTCAGATGCAATAAAATGAAATGGTTGCCCTATATTTGGATAACAATTGTCATCATTATTTTGTCATACCCTTCCGAAGCATTTTATTCGCTTTTAAATTTTCCCGCATCTTTATGAGTTTTTCTATATCTAAATTAATGAGTGAATTGTTAACTTTTTTATATCGAATTTCAAAAGATATGAGCTGAACCAATTGGAAAGCGATATTAATATGATCTTACAAATAATATATAATTTGATAAAACTCATTAATAATTTTTTTTGTATCTGAAAGCTGATGCTTTTGTTTGAATTTAAATCCTCTATAGCATACTCGAGCCTTTGCACCCTTTTAATAATTCGATTCGAATATAACTTTTTTAAGAATTAATTTCGAAAGCTTGTACATGTCTATTTAGAATATTTATGACTATAAGACCTTACGTCGATAGTCCAGAGTAAAGGAATTTCAGGAGTATCTAATCTTTATTCTTTACATAATTAATCCATATAACAACCAAATTTCTTCGATTATTCCTCCACGGCATATATGTACCAATGTTTCAGATGATTCTTGTGTAGGTTAAGTGCAAATGAAAATTTCCTCAAAATGAAGCAAGTTTATTCAAAACTTCAAAGCAAATAATAAAAAAAAAAGGATGTATTACTGGGCTTTCTCTGCCTTCTATAAACTACACTTTGGGCTCTCTCCTATCGCAAGGCTCCTCCCTCACAAGCAACGTCGAGCTCAAGCATCGTTTTCTGGCAGAATGGCATGGGAATTATGTTACATATAAACTTGTGTCCAAATGTTAAACAGAATTCGTAAGACATGAAAAAATGTGAGAAAATATAGGTAAATTTGTTCGAAACACTTGTAGAAAAGGCGAAACTTTGTTTTTATGCAAAACATGTCAATTAACGTATTCAGGTGCAAAACACATGCGCACTCCAGAATGCGGATAAACCGGTTCACTCGGCATAAGCAGTTCAGACATGTGTCGTGTAATTCATGTGCGAAGTTACGTTTTTAACAATGGAAAAGAACGAATGGTAGCACAGAGACGAAAACCTGACACATTTTTAAAGGAAAAAATCTTTGGAATGCTCTAATCCGGGCGAACACTCATCAAAGTGTCTGAAATTCTGAATGAGTCTCTGTGTATGGTCTCAAAATTATAGCAGAAGTTCCAAAGGCTTGAGAAATGTGTAAGAATAGCCAATTTCAGGTCGGCCAAGAGTAACAACCGTTCACTAAGACTGATATATGATAGAAACTGAGTGATGTAATAGGCTTTTAGAAACTGAATGATGTCATAGGCGTATAGAAACTGAGTGGTGTCATAGGCGCACTGATAGAAACTGAGTGATTGTGCTTGAGATCTGGGTTCAGTGCTCACAGCCGCTGCATGGATACGAGTTTTTAGACAAACCGTTTTCAAAAGACACAGTCATATTGGTGATATTGGCTCTATGACAGACAGCCAGCATTTGTAATCCCTTCACATCTATTCATAAACGCACTCGCTTGACCTGAAATTCGGAACATCAATACTGAAGTTTGGACCAGTGGGCTTATGTTATGTTCAGTGACGATTCTCATCGGTTAACAATATGGCAAAAACGTGGAACTCGTTCACACCGGGAAAACATCACGGGAAGACATCATTTATCATCAAGAGAACTCATGGTGTTAAGAGGCATCATGTTGGATAGCAGAACAGACCTATGCATCTGTGAGATGGAGCCGTGACTGCTAAAAGATACAGAAATGAATTTCTAGAGGCTTAGGTCATTTTTTTGGGACGTTGTCAGTCCTGATATCACATTTTGCTGAAAATAATGCACCTTATTATCATGCAAGCCTAATCGACAACTTTCTTGAAATGGTAAATATCTAACGTATGCCATGACCTGTTCGCTAATCTGAACTGACTCCTAACGAACATGTGTGGAGAGAAGACAATTTGCAGCTTTTCCGAACCCTTAAGCTCCATTCAGAAACGGAAAAAGGCTCTTCGTTACGTTTGAAACTCTTTGAAATTGAAACTTATAAAAATATCATAGCAAGTACGGGAAATCGTTTAACTCTACAAATTTAAAAAGTTTCATTAAATAGTCTATTAAGTTAGAAATCAATATGAAGAGACGTCAGAAAAATACCATTATAGATTATTCATTATTTTCACAGATCATGAAAGTTCTTTTTTTCTCTCTCTCTCCAACCTTCCTCTCGTAGCTTGAATCTTTGCTTAGAACTGAACAAAATATTTTTAGCATACCAATCCACTCGCATCGAGAGAAGTTTTTGTCTAATACGGTGGTTTCGACTCTGATGACAACTTACTCTAACCAGGAGTCACTACGAACAGGTTTCAAGTACAGCCGATCAACTAATACAATTTACTTGATTTTCTACTTTACTAAAATCTACTGTTTTTCGTTATCATCTGTCCTTTATATTCTATTCAACTTCATATCGCTTATATATAAATAACATTAATTCAATTCATTGCATTTCTTATCTTCGTCTTATTTGTATAATCACGTTTCCCTTGGCTATAAAGAAGTTGTAATATTATGCTATTCAAATTCAATAGGTTTCTGGAGAGAAAACCGCGAAGAACCCAAAGTTACAACTGTTGAATTTTAAGATTAAAGAGCTTAAAACTTCATTCTTTCTAAAAATAACCCGCCAATAATTTCAACAAAAAAATTGGCTGCTTTGTAATCTTCGGGAAGTAGCGAGTGAAAATAAACAGGGAGCAATATCCCTTTTTTAGTTCCACCGTTTCTTCAATGCAAATTTTCTAAAGCCATACAAAGAAGACGCAACAACTAGCTTACTAAAATAATATAGAACTATTGAACGGCTGGAATGAGAGAAAGAAAAAAGCGAATGTTTTTTTGAAAGTTTTTAGCATTTAAAAAAAAGAAATAGAAAAGGCTTCAAATGCTCTAGATTATTTGCATTTTCGATCTGTTTAGAGAATTCTAAAGTTTAAGATAAAAAGAGTCGAAAACATTTGAAAAATATTTTAAACTAGGTCGAGGAAGCTTTTAATATTTTTTTTTAAAAAAATTTTAAAGAAATTTTAAAAAAAAAAAAAAAAAAATCTACTTATTTGACGCAACAATTAATGTAAAAGTGTTACAAACTATTACAAACTAACTTTGTAATATTTTGAAATCTTTATATGTATGACAATTACCATGCTTATATTTAACAAAATAAAATTTTAACCTTTCTCTTGTTTTTTTTAGATATTTGAAAGTTCATAGAAAAGCGGGAAAAAATTGATACATTTCACCTTGACTTTCATATATACGAGTATTAAACATATTTTTAAATACCTTCTGAAAATCGTTATTGTAATTTAGTCATTAATACTCTTTTTTTATTGCTGAAACATTATGAGAATAATTGTTGCTAATAAATCATTTAAAAATATTATATATTGATCAATATTAAGAACCAACGTCGAAGAAGATTTCTAGAATGTAAAAGCAGGAAAAATCTCTGGACAAACCTAAGTAATACCCTGTTTCATGAAAATTGTATTATGTAAATAAATAATAATTTGAAACTTAAAATAGATCATAAATAGTCTATGAAAATAAGTATGAAAATAATTTATGAGGTATATTATTCCTGTAAGAAACATAGGCTAAATTGCTAAACCTAAGCAGTCCGAAATTTATTTTTATAGCACCAACTTTTTACTTCATATAACATGACATAAATTAAGAATTTGATCATTCTATTACGTGGATTTACTTAGTATTACAAAATTTCTAATGTGTTGAAATATATTGAGCTATACACATAATTCTCAATTTTAGTATTAAAAAAGTATGAAGTTCAATAATTGAAGCAACATAGTTTCCATAAAATTATTAAATTTTTTTAATTAGAAAATTTCTTCAAGAGACTTCTAGAAATATTTATCATCTAAATCTGAAAACAACAAACGAATTAAATCTTATTTAGTATTTAGAACATCAAGAGTATCAATACCAATACATATTCATAAATGCAAACGATTTCTTTTTATAAAGATAGTAAATCAGTTTTAAGTATTAGAGATGATTAGAGATAGAGATAGATAGGTACCTACCTACCATATACAGCTGTCCATTAGAATCGCAACCCCAGGATGAAATGACCTGACTAACGTCAAAATCACATGAAAGGAAGAAGAGGTTGCATATGCAAAATCATTTGCATACGCAAGTAATTAGTATTTTAACCCATTTGGATGACGTAGGAGCACTGAAGCACTGCATAAAAGAAAAGTGGGCAGTAGATTAGTCATTCGGAAAGAGCCTCGGCGACTATTTTGGCTTCCCTTGACAATTCAATATAGTTAGGGAGAGACGGCGACCCTGGTGCTTCGAACGACAGTGCTTGGTACAGGAGTGACACAATGTTATCTTTTCAAACGAGTATGGATTCCGTGCGCAGTTTTCTGATGGCCGTTTACGTATCTGGAGGCTCCGAGGAGACCGCTCGTCGCGTGCTTGCATTCGACTTCAGAATAGAGGCCCTGTACCTAGTGTGAGATTTGGGAAACCATTGAGTAGACGACACGCACATCTGTAGGGCGTATCGACGGTAATTTGAATACAGATCGATACATTCTGGCATCTTACGCTGTGATTGTGTCTCATCTTCAAAGGCCCGCTAAACGCCATTTTCCAACAAGATAATATTAGACCACATGTTACACGTAGTTTTAGGACCTTCCTCGATACACAAGGTATTCGATTGATGCTTTGGCCAACATGGTTTCCAGATCTGTCACCCATTGAAAACATCTGGTTATGGTTGCTGAGGGATTGGCCCGCCATCCCTCTCCAGGTAATACTGTTGATGAAGTGTGGCAAAAACTTGAAGTCTCATGGAATGCATTGCCAGTTTTTGTCATCCAAGTCCAATTTGACAATATGACTGACTGGGGAAAGAACGTTTCAATTGCTAGGATATGGTAGCTGTTTCTATTAACATCGCATTCCTGTAAACTCCCAAACTGATTGCAAATTTATACATTTTGTCTTCATTCCATACTGTTTACGTGCAACAAATTTCTTCTTTGTATTTGCTTTTCTTCATGGTGTTGCAATTTTAATGTTAGGTAGTGTAGTTATATTTCAAATATTACTTTTAAGTAAAATTTTCATTTTAGTACGAATATTTTTATTTTGGTCCATAACACAAAGTACAGGGAATCAATCACAAAGATCTAAAATCACATATGATTATACATATTTTTACTAAATTGCGATATATATATATATATATTTATAAAAACGTACGTATATGTGTGTATATAATTGAATTTGTAACAAGAATTTATTCATCCCTTCAGGTTCAGCTAGTTACGTTTAAAATATGTGATCAATATCTTAAGTTTTGTTGATATCAGTTCTTATGATATCACCGTTGAGAAACAGAGAATAATGTGCTGTTGATTCATGCAATAGTACAAAATGCTTGTCCTTGCTGCGTCAAAACCTTAAACTTGAGACATTGGAAACATTATATTGAAATTATATGTCTGAACCTTAATATTGAATTTCAGCTGTGTCACTCTAAGTTAAGGATTATTTCAATGTGCTTAAAACTCAATTACGGCAGCATTTTCTGGTGTTTAGAGCAACAAACAAATGAGTGTCGTCAATATCAGCATCGACCAGCAAAGAATTGCGAGCCGTTGATTCACTTAGTAATTCAAAACTCTCGTATTTTCTGAGTAAGATATAAAAACTTTTTCTTATGAAACACCAATAAAAGATATTAAAATTATGTATACTTACCGTAATATTTATTTTCAGCTACAACCCTATTTAAATTTTTAGTGAACAGTGATGCGCACATGCTTTGCCATAAAACGTCTCTACTGCTGCTCAGTGTTCTCACTACAGAGACCGTGGGCCCAGCTAACAACTGGAAAAAACTTTTAACAGTTGTTAGACTAAAATTGCAGTGAGATAAAATCGCAAGCAATGATACAGAATTAAAATATATAAAGTTTATTATGACGATCAGGTAAAAGTGAATAAAAATCCGATACAAGTTAAAAATAGACATCTTTCATATAAATACAAAATCAGCTGGAGGCGGCCTATTAGAGACGAGGGTGTCATTCGAAATTCTCTCCAAATGACGAAGATTTATCGTATTTATAGCGTATATGAAATAAAGTAATTCTTGACCATAAAAAAGGAAAATGATATTTAAAGAACACTATTCGTATTTCGTTAAGTAACTTAATATGGGTATGAAAAAAATACGAAGTGGGATTTTTGATGAAAAATTGTTAATGTTAACAGTTTTTTTCCAAAAATAATTATGTTTATAAATTAACGCATTATATATATAAAATCAATATGAAATTATATAGGTAACAATTTGGAGGTAAAATTAGTAATTTACCGGTAAATTTATTAAGGGGACTTAGTACCTTACAAAATCAAAAGTAGAACATTTTGACAAACTTTTTTCAATTCTTCATAAAACAACAATTTTTGCTCATTTCAGTATGAAACTTTGCCAGTTTGTGTAATAAAGTGCATAGTTTAAGATATTGGGTCAAGTTTTTCTATTAAATTAATATATTTTCTTATACAACATGAAATATGCGTACAAAAATTTGAAAAATAAATTAGCTTACCTTACGTAACCCACAAGATAACTTTTGAAAGATGTACAGTTGAACCATAATTCTTATACCAAATTAAAGCTAAATAATGACCTTATTCTGTAAACCTCAAATTTTAAATTTACCTTACATTAAAAAAATTGAAAAATTAAAAAAGTTATCAAGTTTGTATTTAGTAACTTTTTTTTCATGTATTATGTTATAAAATAAAATCTAATCATCCTATTAACAAAATTGAGGTTCACAGAATACAAATTTACAAGTACAACACTCATGTAAAATTTTAAAGCTCTGCATGCAAAAGATTTTTTTTAATCCTGTGGGAAAGTGTGAAAATAGCAAACTGAGAAAAAGAGGTTTGTTTACATTGCATTACATAGAACAAGCCACTTTAGACATTTACATTTTTTGTTGCACAGGACGTAATAATTGTCGGATTTTGACGCGGTTTGTTTTAAAATGCTCCTAACATTCAGTACTATTTTTTAAAATCAAATTTGAAAAAATCGAACTTTTGAAAGTGCAAAGGTACTAAGTCCCCTTAAACCAGTTTATTTGTATTGCAAAATATAAATGAGTCGAAACGAATGCCAGCCCTAAGATAAAACTCGATCGGTCAGTAAAAATTTACAAGAAAAAATTAAATACAAAAACGTTTTGATACACAATGAATGGAAACCAATTTCTCCATTACAAAACAATAACTCTATTACAGACATTACAGATTCACAAGTAATGTATTTCAAGGTACAAAGTAAAATGAAAATGTTTAGTTAGTTGGCTAATTTATGTACGACTATAGATGAGTTATGAGTCTTAATGGCTAAATAAGCCGTAGAGGTATTACAAGAAAATTTTTTTAAAACAATATCAAGATGAAATACAAGTTTTATCTAAATCAATAACTGATGCATTAACTAAACCATAGGAAAAGATTAAGGATAAGTTTTAGGTATATATTGTTCAGTGTATAATGTTCGTCTTGGAAAAATAATTCAAGGATTTAAGTTTTTAAAGTAAGTTTTTGATATAAAATGTATCCTAACTTTCTTATCGTCAACAGAATCTTTATGATAAGTTTTAAAACAAATAATAATATGTGATTCTACGCATTGTGACAAAAAGAAAAAAAAAGCTTAATGTCCTAAGGAGTTCAGAAAAGAATGTTCAGTTAAAGAAATAAATACTTGTAGTGGGAGGAAAATGTTTTGATGAGTTGCTTGATTTTTCCGAGAGGTCGGAAGAGTAAACAATTGGGTTGGATAATTTGATCTTGGAGAAAATGAAATAAAGAAAAGAGCGACTAGACACAGCTGTTATTGCTCTTTCAGATAAATATGTTCTAAAGGGAATTCTTTTTTTACTATTAAGAGGCCTCTAGAGAGAAATGTAGAGGATTCGGATGACATTCGGTGAACTTTTAGAGAAGCATGTCCTCCATGTCAGTGCAATAATAATATAACACATAAATGAAGGATATTTTTTTATAAAACTTTCCGTACACAGAGTGGGAAAATTACTATTAAACATTCGTACAGAAAAAAAAAAAGCTTATTCGTAAATCCCCTTATATATATATATAAATATATATTTAAAAAATACTGTTAAGATTTAACTTATACAATTAAACATATTAACGACATAGTCTGCATAAATGGCCAAAAAAGATTTTATTTCTTTCAGACCTTAGTCAAGAAGCGAAAACAGTAAAAATCTCAGATGATCATCAGAGAAGAGTGTATAAGAGCAAGAGCGGAATGAGGGCATAAGAGAGAGAAATTCTGATGTGTAAAGTTATATAGAAGGGATCTTTCAGAATAAACGTCATATAACACGTGGTACAGGATAAGGGATTCTGGGGAAAGATCAAATTAGAAAATGAGTCTTATAGGGATTGTTTTGACAGATTTATGATCGTAGGAATGCGAATTCAACCAGTTTTATGAGCGCGTGATCTAATAAATAAAGGGATAATTTGGAAGGAGAACAGGAAATAAGAATGAACTCCTTACTTTTGAATTAGGGAATGGGATAGAATATATAATTAAATTGTTATGAAGAGAAATTATTGAATTAAAGTTAAATATCATTACTTGCACACACACACGCATACATACACACGCATGCACGCATAGATTCTATGAAAATTACGGGATCAAATTATTTGATAAGATCTCAGGTAACTATGCTATTATTAGTAAAAATCTTTAATATCTGATTAATAATAATGCCTTTATAAAAATTTCTAAGATTTATAAATAAATAACCACTATAATTAAAACTTTTTTGAAAAATTAGTTTATATTTTTAATTCGATAAAATTTTCTCACATTTCCTTTTAACTCTAGAATTTAATATGCTTATTAAATTTAAAGCTGTGACCAATGGTTTAAATATTTCTATTACTAAAGCAAGTAAAATTTTTCAAAATACTGTAGATTCTTATAATATTTATAATTAAAATAATTATAAAATTATTAATTACTTAAACAATAAAGCGATTTAATCTTTTTATAGTTACGATTTTAAATATTTGTTTCATTCTATAGATATAAATAATTTAATTAACGTTATCTCAGTTAATTTTAAAGAATCGAAAACTAATAGTTTTACACTTTTTTCGAAGTTAAAATTTCGTATTAATCTTGTTATTAAAGAGCTTATTGTTATAGATGTTTGTTATAACGATAAAAAAAATGTAAAGAAATTAAAATTATAAATTATATCACAAAGAAATCTTGCTAATAATAATCCAGCCAACATTAATTTTATTTCTTTAAAAATAAGTATATATATTACATGACCACTTTCTTAGAAATATCAAATTAGGTACTATACTTCTAAATTTTTGGGGCACCTGATCACTTTTCAATTTTTCATCACTTTATTCAATTTTAATAATATATTCAGTTTGATAATTTATCGTTTACTTTATTTTAATTACATTTAGCTCAAATATATTCAATTTAATATACAATTTATCGTTTCATTTAATTTTAATATCTATCGGAAAAGTTTACTATTGCCCATTTTTTGATATTTCATCATTTACTTTAATTCCTATATTTATATATAAGTGAGCCATTTATTAATAATTATTAAAAAAAAAGCACACCTTGGGTGGCTAAATCTGTTCTTTGCAAAACTTCGCATAGAATTTTTTTTTATATTTTTGTTTATATTTTATATAAGGGTTTTAATATTTCTAAAAATATAGTTAAAGTACCATAAATTTTATGAAGCATTTCATTTTTCTAGAAATCGTTAAATATTTTAATGAGATTAAAGATATAACATAAAAATAGAATTTTTAAGTAGTAATTGAAAATGATTCACTCATAATTAAGACTCAGAATTTTTTTGTAAGGAAACAGAATTTTTTTTCTCTCTCTCTTGTCATCTTAGCTACTTAAATCAAGTCTTAATTTATTTCTAATAATTTTTTTTCGCGTAAAAACTATGGGAAAAACAACACATTTAAAGCAGTTGATTAAAATAGATTTAAAATGAAACTGTGCAAGGGGTCTATACTTGGTACAATAACTTAACATCAATTTTTAATCCTGAAGTATATCAATTCCCTCTTTGGAAAATGAATCATAATTTCTTTATATGCAATTTAAATGCATTTGAACGAAAACGGTATGTATTAGGTAATTATCTTGGGAGTTTGTATTGTTGTGGTTCCGAAAGAAGGTGAGAAATTTTTGAGTTTTAATAAAAGTGAACTGTAATTATAGGATAATGAAAACAAAACCGCAACTATTTGAATTGAGAGTTTATGTAAATATTTAAAAGAAATGAAATAATATTAGTCAAATGGTAAAAATGTTGTGTCAATATAATTTATTATTAAAAGTACGTTCGGTACGTTTTTAGTAAATCAATTGCATATGAACTGGAACAGGATTGAATTTGAATAAAAAGGTATTTACTAATTAATTTCAATAATATAAAAAATATAATAAGCTATGAGGACATTAAACTAATTAAAAATATTTAATCTTCCCACATTAACTAGGAGAGAGTAACGCCACTCGCCATTAAAATAAAATTTAGTGTTTTCATCATTAAAGGGATTATTTTAAATTCAATTCCCTTGTACTTTTGTTCTTCAAGTGTTTTTCTTTATTGTTGCAAACTATTTTCAAACTGTGGTTCAATTAATTAAGTAACAAATTTGAGATATCTATATTTTTAAATGCCCTTTTCTTAATTTTTATTATTGTTTAATTAAGTTCATTAATTTCTTTTGCGTAAAAAAAATTGAAGTATTATGACTTAGAAAGGCTGATGAAGGAAACCAATCGAAATATTAATGGCTTTTAATGTTAATTTTTTGTTGGTAAACTTAGGAAAAGAAACTGAATACACCTTACAAAGAACTTTACCATAATCGAAATGAAATTTACTTTTTCATAAAGAAAAAAAATAGGAAGGCTAACCCTCTTAAAATATAAAGAAACTAATACTGTTCCCTTAATGTAGAACTGTTTACTTATAATAAATACGCTTCACATAAAAATCACATCTGGAATACACTCGAGACAGATGCACAGTGCAAATAGTTTTTGAAAAATGCAGTAGCTAATAAACAAGTATTCGGAAAATTCCTGTAGATGACGAAATTATTTAATACTTTTTGAATTGAAAGAATATTTTAAAGGGAGTAATAACTTTTGGTGCTCTATATCCCATAAAATCATTCATTCAAGAAGTGTGTGCGTGAATTCAAGTCCTTCTGTTGTGGCGGTCGCGAAGCGGCAGCGCAGATTCGAACCCTGGACCAAGGGATCCGAAGGCGA
>BMAW01086547.1:0-24830 GCA_019974015.1 Nephila pilipes
AGGGGTCTCCAAACTACGGCCCGAGGGCCACATCCGGCCCGCGGACAGATTTTGTCCGGCCCGCGGAGAGCTAGCATACTTTAAAGAAAACTCCTTCTAGAGAACATATTTATTTTTTATAGCAAATTAAATTTAGTTTACTGAAGTAATCTATTTTTATGTTGAATAATTATTAATATGACATCTACATTGATATGGTCATGGGCTAACTACTCATAACATTGTTGTAGGTTACTATATACTAACTAACAAATTATTGAAATGAATCCAACTAACATTTTATACATTTTAAATGAAAAAATAACTTATAACAAGCATAATGACATATGAAATACTAATGAGATTTATGTAATTGAGATTTTCCACTGACAATAGTTTGTAGTTGTGGACTAATTTTACTTGTACCAATTATTAAAAGAGATTTAAGATGCTCATCAGTTAATTTAGATCTGTAAACATTTTTTGTGTACTTCATTTTGGAAAAGGTCTTCTCACACAAATAAGTAGTACCAAAAACAGAAAACAGCCCACGAGCAAATTTATGCAAATTATCAAATTGTGTCAGTGGAAGACACTTATAAAATTCCAACAAAGATAAGTTTTGATATTTGTTCTTAATTATATCACTGCACTGTAGATCAATCATTTCCATTTGAAGTTCCGGGGCTAGGGTTTCAATGTCAGTATGAAAAGGATTCTGAAAAATCTTAATTTGATTCGCAATGGCATCAAAGTCCGAGAAACGAGTATCAAAATTTATTTTTAAAGCACTCAAAGTTTCGATTGCAAAATCGATAGGAAACTCGGTCTCAGTGGTGTGGCTGAATATTTCACATGTTTTAAAATGTGAAAAACATTTACTTCGTAGTTGTGATTAAAACAGTATCAATTTCTTCCGGAATGATTTGATATTAGTGTATAAATCAGGAAGATGCTGGTTTTCTCCTTGCAATCTCAAATTCAGTTCGTTCACATGTTTTGTCAAATCAACATAGAATGCTAACTTCCACAGCCATGCGTTGTTTTGCAATTCAGTAAGAGGGCGATGCTTTTCATTCAAAAAAATTTCGATCACTGCTCGAAGTTCAAAAAAGCGCTGAAGGACTTTCCCACAACTAAGCCAACGTACGGCAGTATGATAAGGTAAGTCATTTTCTTCAATCTCTTCAATAAATTGCACGAATTGTCGGTGATTCAGCCCAAAAGATCTGATAAAATTAACAGTTGATATGACTGGTTTCAGAACTTCAGACATATCCAAACATTTTCCGCACAAAGACTGTTGATGAATGATACAATGTAAGACTATTGGTTTTGATCCACCGTCATTTTCTACAGCCTTTGACACAAGAGCGACCACTCCTTTATCTTTCCCACTCATGTTTTTGCCTCCATCAGTTGTAATACATTTCAAGTTTTTCCATCGAAGGTTCTTTTGGTTAATGGCCATTTCAACTCCTTTAAAAATATCTGAACCAGTAGTTGTGCCATGAATACTATACATATCAAGAAGTTCTTCATGCACTTCATAGCTTTTATCTACTCCTCGAATATAAATCAACACCTGAGCAGTATCTGACACATCCGTTGACTCATCCAAGGCCAAAGAAAACCACTCAACATGTCCATTTTTGTTGAACAGTTGAGAGGATATATTTTCAGCGATGTCTTCTACCCTTCGAGCCACAGTGTTTGCTGACATACTGACAGTTTTTAATAAATTTACCTTTTCAGGGCACATTTCTTCGGCTACTGCGATTATGCATTCTTTGACCATTTCTCCATCGGTGAATGGTTTTCCACGTTTTGCAATTTCAAGAGCCACACGAAAGCTGGCATGAGTTGCAGCCTCTTGTTCAGTTTTGAGTTTTGTAAATAAAGATTGCTGCGATTTCAATCCGAGCTTCATAGCTTCGAATTTTTCTGTCCGCAAACTTCCTGTATATTTTGAGTAATTTTGAAAATGTTTTGCTTCATAATGACGTTTAATGTTATATTCTTTGAGAACGGCTATGCTTTCATTGCAAATCAAACATAGCGCCTTGTTACTGGACTCAATTACGAAATACTGAATGTTCCACTGATCTTTGAATTTTCTGCATTCACTATCAATTTTTCGCTTCTTTTCCATTCTACTAAATCACACACAAAAGCAACAATTCAAATCAAAATATTGTTACAAAGATGTCTTAAACTTAAACACGCACAAACACGTTTTAAGGAGGTACGCACTATTTTATTTCACAGCAGTGTCATAGGAACTGACTTGTGGTTGCGCCACTAGCCTTCTTATATATTCCACTTACTGCCATCTAGAAGTGAGTGGAAGACACCAGAACTTTCTCGAACCAACGAGATTATTCTGTAAGTGCTATTAGCGCCATCTGTTAGCGATAGAAGGTACTACCTATTTCCGCTTGTGTCCACCAGATGTCCTGTCACGTTACTCCTCATGGCTCGCTCGTACTCTACGACTAATCTAGAAATTACAGATAATGACAGGAAAATTAATAATATGCAGTGTTGCCGTTTTGCGGACTTTAGTCCGATTTGCAGCCTTTTTTAAACGTGGCGTACTTTTTTTTTTCATGTAAAAAAAATACTCATTTGTTACTTGAGTACTCGTTACTCGTTAGGAACCGAAGTAACGATTACTGAAGAAAAAAGTAATCAATGATTACTTGTGTATTTCATTACTTTTGTAATCAATGATTACTATGGCGATACGATGCGGGTACCCCATTATAACGGATACCCATACGATACGGAAAATACATCAGCTTCCCCGTCGCTAGAGGCATCTGGCAGAAATTAAATGAGTATCGTCCCCGTCGCTAGAGGCATAAAATTAAAGCGTTCCCGTCGCTAGAGGCATCTGGCAAAAAAGTAATCATATTTTACACCACTAGTGGACTGATTCAACTTTTTACCACCGGCAACAATGAATGATAATATGGTTTTGGCCCTTGGAATTTACTGGAGTAATCAATATGGCCCTAAGGCTGGAAAGTTTGGAGACCCCTGTTCTAGACTAATGGAATAAAGCACTTTAGATAAACTTCTCGAGATGAAAGAATATGTTTAAGGTATTTTGTGAACTGAAAGCCACCAACTAGATTGTCATCAGGTCCCATAGCATTGAGGAAAAATCAAGAATATCGACTTGCCACTGGTCTCTAGAACTCTTTACTGCTTATAAATGCTCTCACATACCCTCAATCTGATCTCTCTTATTCATTACGTTTAAATATAGTTAAGCTAACCAAAATGTCAAGGTATCTTCACAACTAGAGGTTCTGAAATCAAATAACGTCATAAATAATCCCACATGGTTAGTCGAAAAGAAATAGGTGTAAAAAATTCACTACAATGCTACTTTAACTTAATGTATAACACAATTAAAATCCGAAGCTGAATAATAATCCTGCTCTTACACCTTAGCATTATACAGTAAAATGATAGTCACAGATGCCTCCAGAAATTTTATTAAAATAATAAAGACAAATGTATTAAATAAATGAATACTTTTTTTAATGCAAAGGAAAAGCTACTTTACACTGTCTATTTTGGGATGTATATGATACATTGTATATGCTTATTTTGCTACTTTTTAAGTTATTATATCAATTGTATTATGAATAAAAATAAATTTTAAAAATGAATTATCATATAATCTATTATTTTATTACTATCTTTAAGAAATAAAAGTAGCATTTCTTAAAGTTTTAAATTCAATATATTTTCCCTGTGGTATAAATTTCCATTTTTGGTATTAATTAGACGAGCTTAAGGTTTTAAAAATTATTTTCAGATATTTATTTTTCTGAAGATAATGAAAAATAATAAGAAATGAGAACATTTTAATTTTCGATTTTTATATGTTTTTGACATGAAACTCAGCGCATTAACATGAGTTTCATCCTTTATAATTTCTCACACCACCTGATATATTACTCTAACTTACAAATTTTTCTTCCCATTCAAATGCTATTATTTCATTTATCTTCATATAATAGACTTATGCATGAGAATGTAATGAAAAGAATTTTAATTTGTCTTGCATTACTATTCTTTGTATATTTTTATTAAAGTAAAGAATCATAGTTGTGCTTAGGATTATACTTTAATCTAAAAAACAGTATAATTAGAATTTTTAATTTAATTTTAAACACAGTATACGAACTATGCAATTAAAATTTTATGAACAGGGAAGCCATTTTTCCCGTCTAATGTGTTGAAGTTAATCTCATCTAAAAGTAAAATCAACGTACTTTAATACACTACGGAAAAGAACTTCCTTTTGAACTATAATTGGGTGTGTTTTTAGGGATGCAAAATCATTTCTGCGTTTTATATTTCTTGAATTCTCAACAGGAATTTACACAATGTATGTGTTTAAGCCTTAGGAATTATTTAAATTACCCATTTGATGACAGTACCTCTCCAAATCAAGCCTTTCTTTAGGTTTGAAGGGGTAATAAGAGTCGAAAATATATAAGTCAATTCAAATGACTCAAATCAGTAGTTGCGAATGACGCAGGATAATTTAATATTTAATACATCAACGTTTATTTGTTATACAATAAAGTATTGAATATAAGTAACTATATCATTTTTTTGAAATAGAAAAAAAATTCAAAAATGAAGTTAATTTAAATTCTTACAAAAATAATAGTTAATGGATAACTGAAGGGATACAGCTCGTGTCATATAGTTATGAAGTTACAATGAAACATAGTAAAAAAGTAGTGGATAACTGAAATGGATAACTGAAGAAATACAGCTCGTGTCATATAGTTATGAAGTTACAATGAAACATAGTAAAAAAGTACAACAGTCGATTAATTTCATAGATATCAGTGCAAGCAAGATTCGAGCATTGCTGAAAAAGATCACAGAGATCTCATGTTATTTGCAATGCGTGAATAATGTAACTATTCTAATTCAGGATGTCATCTACTCATCCAGGAAAAACTCAGCACGTCCCGGCTGTCAACGGAAAGAAGGAAATCCGTACTGGTCCAAGAAAGAATTCATGTTGGATAGCTGGCTGAAGATAGTAGTCTGATCACCAACACAAATACTAGTTTTTCCTCTTATGCTGCGTTCTTCTGTTGGTTTCACGTATATAAATATGAATACCACAAGTGCGCCCGAATTCACAATTTGCATATCTTCACGCATACATAATTATATTATTCTAACGTGGTGTCTTATGGCAATGTGAGAATATTACAATTTGTTCGAGGAGAGCCATCTCCGGTCTTAAAAACTCGTTCTCTATTGATTCTTAGACTGCCTACTGGATACACAGTACGGTCTTTTTCATACATTGGTCTCTTTCATACTACGTTTCACAGTTGGTTACCATTTGGTCCAAGAAGATTTCGCTTTTGTTCTGAGTAAGCAGAGATGCGCACATGACAACTTTAATAAGCGTAATGTTCCCACTTAACTCAAGTGGCACCCATCTGTAATATTAACAGTATGTATCGATATCCTATTATCTGTCTCGTCTGACATCTTAAATGGTATTCCAATTGCAAGATCTAAATTTCAATTTAAGCTCAAGCTCAAAGTAATTTTACAATCGATTTTTCTTCCAAAATATTGTTTCAGTGATTCTCTGATAAGGGTATGTTCTCAAACAGTTAAATGTTCTAATCCGCGAGTACTAACAGCATGTATAATGTATCAAATAATACGCTGACTGGAATACGATACGAGTAACTCCTTTAAATATTCAGTTGCTCCAATAGCGTTGGGGCCTAATCTCACCAAATCAACTATTCACGTCTGAAAACTTCCGTGCACAACCCCTTTGTAATTATCATCCCTATTTTACACACTAACCTGTACAACTTGGTGGTACATATGCTGTAGCACATTTGTTTTCTCGCCTACCTTGGTTACGGCACAACTGCAATACCAATATATTCAGAGACAGTTTGTTTCTCCTTTTATCCAATAAACTTTTCTTGATCTTTATGCTATCATTCTTCATAGTTGAGTGGGATATTTTTCGTCAAAGTTACCAGGTTGTGTGCACATTCTTTATCATTGACGACGTTTAGGAACAACAAGATCCGATATTGAAAATAAGTTCTACATTGGATAATTTTACGCTGTCCGTGATAGACGGATTTTTCTTTCGCATTTTCTTCAATTTTTTAGAATGCTCCACATATTTCTCCTGCAGATAGAGATTGAGAATTTGATGAAGGATTTAGTTGAATAAAAATTTGATGACAGTGATTAAGAGTTTGGAAAAACATTAAGAAATAACATTTTGGAAAATAATAATGAAGTTAATTTAGATGTACCAGTGAATTTTGATGAGAGAGTAGAAATCATATTTTCATGGAAAGATGTAAAAGGATCAGAAGTGATAAATGTATTATAAATTTTTGGTAAAGTAGGGTTAAAGGTTGATACAGCTCTTGTAAAAATGAATATGATTTTTTCAAAGCTGGAAACCAACTGATAATAAAGTCATTTTAAATTTTTTTCACAATAACAAAAGTTGCTTCATTCAAAATGCTGTAATTCACAAACTAATAATCCGACAGCTGTCAAATTTATACACGCATCTTTTAAGAATTAGGGCTAACTAAAAAAACATATGGATTTAATTCTAGTAGCGCCCTCTATGTGTCAAACCGGGGACTTTTCAATTGAACTTTTAGTTCAATTTGATAACTTCCAAGTGCCCAATGACAATTAGGTGGATGCTTACGGTAAAGATAATAAGTGACTATTGATAAAGAATTATTGAATTTATAAATTTAAAATGATTATTTGTGGAGTTAAAATTTTATTGAATTTAAAATTTAAATGATGTGACAATTTAAAAATCATAAGTATTGTGATAGAAGAGAGAGCGAAAGCGAGTTTACATGGTATCGGGGAGTACAGGGTGCATTACAAATCAGGAAGCAGGAGCTCAATTGTATACTTAAGTGATGAAAAGGTAATCTCACGTCTTTCTCAAAGTTTTAGCGTATGATGAAACTATCATTTATTGATAGAAGGGATCTGTAGAGGTACTAATCCTTTAACTTTTTTAGTTTAGGTACCTTTGCATTACTTAATTTCTTGCAAGAGTGGATTCGATTTATTTATTATAGTATTGAGAGAGAAATATAGCAGTATTGTTATTGATGAAGTGTTGGGTTTTGTGGGGATTTTAAGGGAATCTCTGTTATTTTCATTTCTTACGATCAATCTGGCTCGTGCAATCATTCAAATAATACTGTTTTGTAGGATTTCTAACTTATTGTGATTAGCCTGAGTGTCTTGCTTCCTAACTGGACAAGCGTAAGTTATGATAGGGTGCAGATACTGTGAATAGTCAAGCATCTTGTATTTTAAAGATAAAGTAGAATTCCGACGAATTAGGAAGATAAAGTAGAATTCCGACGAATTAGGGAGATAAGTATTTTCACTGCAGATCGGAATTGGAATGTGTGCTATGTGCTGTACAAAGTTGAGACGTCTGTCAAGTATTACTCCAAGATGTTTGGCTGACTGAGACCAGGGAATTTGTTTGTTATCTATGTGAATAGGTAGTGGGATGGTTTTAAGAGTTTTTGCGAAGAAGATAGCCTCCATTTTGAAAACATTCAGGGCAATTTTCTATTTGGAGAACCATTCTTCTAGGCAGGTGATGAGTCTGCTGATGTGATGACTAATAAACTTTGGGTTTTTTTTCTTAGGAAGTATTGCTATGTCATCTGCGTACATGCAGAGAATTGTGTTGTCGTGCTTTGGTATACCATTCACAAAAATTTGGAAAAGGGATGACTCAAGATACGATCCTTGCTGAATTTCAGCGTAAATTATTCTTAACGAGGATAATTCGTTATTAACTTTTACAGTAAAATTTCTGTTTTTAAGGTAAGAGCTGATTATGCTGATTAGTTTGGGGGGGGAGATTTCTGTATTTAATTAATTTGTAAATAAGACTCATATGCCATAAATATGTCGAATGCTTTTTGGATGTCGAGAAAAACCACCCCGAAAAGAAACAAGACTGAGACCAACACACGATTTCCTCCCCCCCACACATATACGCTTGCGTATTCGACGTACAAGATTTCCATCTTTGTTTCGAAGAAGTATTTGTACATTTCATTCCATTCTTTTCAAGAAATTGTTTTTCATATTCACCTTCACTTTCTTTTGAAAATATCATCCAAATGCTAACATTCGCATCCCATGTATTTCGGAAGTTTCACATAGATGTTACTCATTACCCTCTTCTTCTTTTCTTGCGGTTTTGTTTTCTTGAAGGATACCAGCTTTCAACTCGTTGATTGTTTGGGGCCTATTATGGCATACTTGTGTCTTCCGATATCACCAGAGAATGTAGTCGCAAGGCGATAGAACATGCTAAATATGAAATATCACTTCGCATTGAGATCAGATGCTCTGAAAATATTCCTTTAGCAAGTCCATAGATATTTGAGCTATGTAGAGGTGTGCTATCGTCTTGTTGGGACCATACAGACATTATCAGTTTCGGTTGCAGGAAGTTACGTAACATATCCATATAATGGGCAGAAATTATCTTAACTGCTTTGAAATTCTCTTAAAAATGTTTGGGTCTATAACCCCAAAATATGCAAGATTATATAAAACAGTTTATTGATCAGTATGGAGAAATTGTTTATGGATTTATCTTGGATTGTTCGTAGCCCGGCAGCGAAAATTATGTTTGACACACACCCACACAAATGAAGTGTCCTTTATCAGACAGGAGTTGCCATTTTTCTTATATGCTTCTATCACGAAACCACGATGCTATTAATATAGTAAAACATCTGCTACTCAAAGCCAGTTCTCAATTTTTGGCGGACAACTAGCGTCAAATCAGTGCTAGTGGAAAATCTAGGAGTTATTTCTGCAGCACCCAGTATTAAATCATAAATTAGGATTGAATTCAACTGGGGATCCGTGAATGACATTTGGTATTTTACAGTGATAATTAATAAAGTATTTCGGTTCGTTCTTACGTGTCTTCAAAAGGAGTTCAGTCATTATTGTTTTTAATATAATTTATTAAGTAATGGCAAAAGGGTAGAGTAAAGAAGAGCAGTCGTTACAAAGTTAGAAAACATTATAAGCATTTAACTGTAAGCAACCAGATCACATTTGATAAGGATCACAATTTTGTAAGGTATGACATTAATATATTTTTACAATAGTCAATATATTGAATTTTTTTTATTTTAGGGAACGTTTTACAAATAAGTTTCTAATCTATCTCCAATTGATTTACGGAGTTTAATTATATTTCAGCATGATGTATTTTGATACAAATAGTTGTTTTTTGCTTTCTTGTTCTCTTATTCTTTTGTGAGTACCTAGTGACATTCTTTCTACTGATTTAGAATCACAACATCAAATTAAACGATATTTTCAATTCAGAACCTAATAGTAAGCCTATCTGACTGTATTTATAGCAATATATCGTCAAGATTGGTTTTTGACAGATAGTGAAATATTTAGGAAAAAACATGTCTATTTTAATATTCAGTTGTTAACCTTTCTCAAGAAATTTTCACCTTTTTTTAAATATTTTATATGCGTTGTTAAAATGCAAGGAAAAAATAATATTCAAGATTTAAAAAAATATTTTTTCAATTTAATATTGTGAAAATTTCATCATTTTTTTCTACGTTCTACATTAATGCGACTTTTGTGATTGTACATGTAAATAATACTTCTAATTAAAAATATTCTATCGTAGGGGATTAATTTAATCAAAAAATATAAGATGCACAGTATATGCATGACCATAAAAAATATTTTAACTAAAGAAAAATAAATTCGTAAGCCTTTTTTCATTCAGTTATTCAAATAACTTAATTCGTTCGCATTTCTTTAACATTCTTAAGCCATAACGAACCAAACAATTTTAGATTTCTTTTTCAAACTTAATCTTCGATAGCAACCAAATCTTTTGAATAAATAAAAAGAGATCTTACATCGAAAGAAAATTTTAATTACAAACTACGCCGTCTCTTGTGTGTCTGTCTTATATTTTTAGAGAGAAAAATTAGTTTAAGAAAATAAATGTTTGCTTTGTTTACTTACATCTAATATCAAATAACAAATGTTTGAAGAAAAAGAATATTAACCGAATGCAATTTCTTTTGTATGTCTCTGAATGCCTTAATTATTCTAAAAATTAATTTTTAAAAACGGCTAAATATGAAATGAAAGAACAGTTCCAAATGTAAGAAAAAAATAGTTTGGGTTTGTTACTGTATTTTTAGTGAATAAAATAATTCTAAGTACAAATATTTTTATTAAATCTGTTTAATCTTTGGTTGCTGCTAAATGTCTGTCACAAACTGCTTTTAGGGAACTGAAGAATATATCATAACACACAAATAGAATTTAAACTAAGTAAATGCTATTTAAGAAAATATTTTATATGAATTTTTTGAGTTTTGGATTCAAGATTTTCGATACAATTACGATTACTTTTTTTAGAAATGTTCTACACGTATATAATTAAATGTACTATTTACACAAATACATGCGAGTAAAATTATTTGAAACATATGTATACTACAAAGTTATTCTGTTTTATTTTACTTTTGAAAACAAATACATCAGTTTGTCTATTCAATAGCATGTCATAATTTAATTACATTAAATTTACATTCTTTAAGAACTACTCAAAATATTATTAAAAGTTAAACCCTTTAAATTGAAACATCGTAGCCCTTTAAGATATTCTAGGTATATATTAAATTAAATAAAATGGTCAGAATTTCAGTAAGAAACTTCTCCTTATTTATAATTAAGACATAAATACACCTCGAAAATTCAAAATAGGAGTCAAAATAATGGAATTCTGTTATTCCTAATTCCATAATGTTTCTTCGATATTTTAATGAAAGTTGTAATGAGATTTATTTATAAAATAATTCATATTATATATATTCTTAGTTCATAATATTTTGTTTGTACATTCTTTCATACCCTAAACATAATGCTTTTGTAAGAAATTAAATTTTTTTTTCTAGAAACACTAATAAAATAATGTGAGGGATTATAGTAAATGAAAATGAATATTTCCGATAATTTTAAAAAAAGTGAATCTGTCTGATAATTTTAGCAGCAAAACTATTCATAGTATTAATTTCAAATTTAAAAATGTTTTATATTGTAGAAAAATGTTTTATATTGTATTATATTTTGTTCTTGTACATTCATCTGAGCCTGAATGAAATTAAAACCTTAATTCAAATAATGCATAAATAAGTTTTTTTTTGTTATAAGCCCAACTTGAAAACTTTTAAATAAGCTTCATCCATATAATTTTCATAACATAATAAGAAAGTTGATCAAATATGAACTTTTTAATATTTAATTCTTATGTTTTTTTTTTTGCATGAAAATAAGTACATATGAATATACTATTTATCTTTTATCATGTATAAAAAATTTGATTTATTATTCTAATTTATTTACAAGAACTATTATTTCTTTCCGGAAATTAATATTTTCATTTATCTTTGAGCAGTTATCTTACCACTTGCGTATAGAATGATAATAGTTCTAATTTATGTTGAATTATTATACTTTGCATGTTTATAATAAAGAAAAGAATCTAATTTATACTTAGGATATTAAGAATAGGTTGTTTATATTGAATTAAACAACAATTCTTATCAAGGTAGTTTTCTATAATTTATAACAAGAATATACGTGTTACATGGAATTAAATGAACAAAGAAGGCGTTTGAATGTTCCATCTGATAAAATTAATCTTCATTTAAATGTAAGAAAAAAGTGCTTTAATATCCTACAGGAAAGAAATTTCTTTTGATCCATTTTCAAATTTTTTTTTCTAGGGCTTATAATTAGTTTTTGTCTATTTCGTTTCTGAAATTCTGAGCATCGTTTTACACAATATATGTCTTAAACACGACATGTGTTCCCACCATTTGCAGGATAAAGAATGTTTCCTTTTCTCAAAAAAAAATAGTTAATTTAAAATCTGTTACAGAAACTTTTCAAAATTGTGCTTAAAGATGTTATGATATAAAGTTTAATTGAAACAAGTTTCCATTAAACTCCGTATTTTATTTCTTGCGAGATATAAGCTCATTTGTAAACAGATATATCATTTTTAAGAAATGATGAATTTTATACAGTAGCAAGAAATGAAAGTCCAATATTGTACGCGAATAAACAAATAAATTTTGATTTTTGCACAGGAAAATGTGTAGATATTGTACATAAAATAGAATACAGGTCTTAGAAAATAAATTCTAACGAGGTCTAAATGGAACACTTAATCAGAAAAAAAAAATAGTTGCAGAAAATAGGAATTGAATGACTTTTTTTTAACTGCTTCGTTTTATATTCCTGATGTCCTTTTGGTTCACTAATAATTTTCGATTTTGCTTCACATACAATCTTATTAATTTTATAACTTCATAAACAAAGGTATAATATTCCCATACTTTTACAAAAGCTTAAGATCCGTGAAGTAGTGATTTAATCTCTGTTTTGGATTACGATATATAGAGGACTATCTATAAAACTATTTAAAGTTGTACAAATTTGAAATAATGTTTTTAACAGTATAATTTTTTTGAAAATATCCGGATATTATTCTCTCGATAAATTTACGATAAGAATTACAACGAGGATCCTAAACAAACGATTCATGTTCAAATAATTATCTCATGAATCAGTTAATCATTATAATGTCTAACTGACTCAAATAAAGTTTTAACAATAATGTAAAAAGGTTGTTACAATCGAATCTCGTTAACACACAAGTCTACTTTACATGCAATTTTATTAAGGCTCTCTCGGTAAGCAATCGCTTATGGTATCACAACTAGATACTATGGCATTCTAATTCCTATTTTACTTTTTATTAAATTCAAATAAATCTTTAGTTCAACTGGCGTCCAGGCTTCCCTTCATGAGGAAACTTTGATGATTTGATTTGCATATGTGAAATCACCTTTTCTCAGAAAGTGAAATGTTCCAGTTTAGATAATTTTTTCGTAGCATATTAGTTTAAAAATCTCGAAGTCAATGAAATTATCTGTACGTTCAACTCTTTTGTATTGATTTAGTTTTAATAATTATAAAAAGTTTTTCTTCTTTTGGTGATTTTCTTAATAATAAAAATATTGAAATCACATAAATGTCAACAAAAGGCTTAAATGATCGAGGAAAAACTGAATGTTATCGAACGAATTCAAATAGGCAAGCTTAAGTTATCAGAGAATTTAAATTCTTAAATCTCCTCCCAGTGAATGGTTAAAAATGAGAATAGGATAAAATTTGCCAATTTATTGATAACGTTGATAAATGATAAAAGAATGACCAGCGAAAGGACAAGGACCCCTGAAAAATCAACAGAAATGTCTATTTAATTTTTTGCTTTTCCGCTCAATTTATATTAATATGGTTAATCGTGGTTTACTTAACCCGCGGTATTGTACCATAAACCCTGATACCAAGTGCTAACGGTGTCAGATTCAATTTAAAATACGTGCCTTAAACTTTGATTTTGAACCATAAATATTTTAGCATTAGCTTTTAAACTTAGAGTTGTACTGCTTAATATCTATTTTCAAGATACAATTAATATCATGGTATGTAATTAGAAATATTTAAACTAACCCCTGAATACTCATTAATTTTCAAATATAGGTTATTTTGACGACTCTAACAAGTTAAACAAATATTGCCACTTAGAAAAGGTATGCCATTAAAACTATTAGATCATGAAACAACAGCATGTTTCAATAAGAATATGCTGCCTCGTTTTTAGTTCAGTACTGAAGCATTTTTCAAAATAGCGCCAAATTTGATATTCATAAGTTCACCCAACTGCAAGAAAAAAAAATTTCGGGAAACTGCTCAACTAAAGGGGCTATTGTAAAGAATTTTTTAATTACTAAAAAATAACCGAGATACCTATACATAATTATTTCTGCATATTAATTTAGTCTGTTGTACTTAATAGTAAGTTGCAGTTATTCATTTTGATTTCAGAAAGTCGTAGATTTAAGTAACCCGCAATGTGAAGAAGATAAGAGTTCCACGTGCTATGTTCTAACTACAATGAGGACTTTGGAAACGTTTAGAAACGCTGGTATAAATATATAACTCTAGATAGGGCCTATAAGCAAAAAAAAGACGTAAGAATAATAATTACGAATTAAGTTTTTATCTCGATTTTTTTTTGTAATAACTGAAACTACGTTATATCGGAATAACATTTAAAACTTTACGATAGGGCCGATTACTTCAATTTAAGGCTTCCAGGAACCAAACAAATAACCATTAATGACTGTAATTTACATCATTATTTACATAATAATGAATTCGTATGAATAATAAATTTTTTCTAGGTATTATGGTTATTTCTTAGTATTAAGTAAAACTTTTTGACATACAATCCTATACACGTCGAATCAGAACAGAAGGGAAGGAAGGCAAGTGCTCACAGTATATGATTAAATGGGAACTAAATATCTATTATATATTCCCTAATCATTGTTTATTTCACTCTTCATGTACATTCTTTAGTTGCTCTGGAGTAGCTGCGCTTGCGCTAATGAATGGGCCAAAATTTCTTGAGAAGAGTCGATTATTAAATTTAAACTTGAAGCATGCTCAAGATTTCATTACTCGTTAGAAGTATTGCACCGTCTTCTCTGAACCAGAAGCCTTGCTTCTCTGATCTAAGCATTCCCTGATTTTTTTCTGAGGAATTATTTAAGAAACAAAGTTTATGAAAATACTCTCCAAACAATACATGATGTGAAAATTATCCTTACTCAAAGGATACAAAGAGTCACTCGCATAAATCTTGAAACGCTTTTCTGAAAATACACTTAGTAACATTTAAAACAACCTCCAAGGAGAAACTGAGCTACGATCATGAATTTTGCAAAATCTTTGAATGATATCTGATATGAAAATGGTCCAAGTTTGTTGCCAATGAGCATGATCGTATAACCTTTTGTGGCGCTGCAATCAGAAAGTGGGTCCAATACAAATCGTTGAGAAGTGGATAATTCTTAAGCGTAACGATCACATCTCGACACTAGGAGGTATTTAGTTAGTGAAGAATGCCATGTAGAAATGTGAGGAGATATTTTGCTCAGTTAAGCGAGTTTGAGAGGAGTCTGATCATCGGCACGGATACCAGGAAACCAGGAAGAGTCAAGGTGAGAGAATTGAAGGATAGCGTTGAAAGCGTTCGTGAAATCCACAATGATAAGTTCTACGATACAATCTGATATAAGGCAGTCAGTTATCTCACAAACCATTTTCATACGTCTTACGGAAGCAAATCTACAATTCCAAGTAGCCTTTTTGTGTAATGCCTTAAATACCGATACAGCTGCGATTCCATCTACAGTGTTGCCAAGCCAGAGCTACGTAGAATGCCACATATTATCAAAACGTGGTGTGGTTGATTTGTTTTGGGAACAGATGATAACTACGTATGGGCGTGGAGGAATTCTCGTGAACTGTACAATTCCGCTCACTCTGTCGCGCAACTCATTCATTACACCCAAACAGAAGGCGTAATGATCTGAGGGGCCATAGCCTATGATAGACATCCACTCTAATTGTGGTACGGGAAAATCTAACATACCAACGTTATGCTTTTTTTTTTTTTTTGAAGATGTTCTTCAAACCTAAATAATACCTTTTCAAATGTTCTTCTAGGGGCAATTTGTCAGCAAGGTAATGCTAGTTCCCATACATCTCTAGTAAACACAGACTTTCTACGTCATGTAGAGACCTGTTGAAGGTGTCTTATCCACCAAACCAAAATATAGGGAGAGCAGTTATTTCAATTACACATTTATTTAAGGTCTCTACGAGCCAATCACACATAAACAAATATTTATACTATTTACAACTGTACAAGGCATCCAAATAGCCCATATTACAATTTAACCCGCTTTTGCGGTCAAGAGAAATAACCCGCCTTACGCGGTCAAGATTCAAAAGCATTCTGTAAAATATTACCCATGAACCCATGCGCTCTCACTCACACGAGACAAGGCGCCTCCTGGCGGGATCCGAGTAATTTATTTCCAACAAGACCCTTCCATAGCCAAACGTGTCCCCTATAGAGCATTTGAGGACCAGCTGAAACCTAGATGCCACCGTGTCACTCTGTAGATGATTTGGAGGTGGCTGTCCAAGATTTATATGCCCAATATCTTTGGGACAACATCCGACGTCTAATCAACTCAATGCTAGACTGTGTTCTGGCATATATTGCAGCAGGGGGCTATATGACGCGCCATTGAACTGTATTGCATTCGTTTATTTGTTTGCACTGTATTTAGGAAAAGAAAAAAGATTCTCAAGCAGAGCCTTCAATGATAAAGTATCGACTTCCTTCTGAGACATAGAATAACAGGAACTGCTTGTTCTTTATCAGACGTGTAATGTGCGGTGCACATGTCACGTCTTTTAATTAGCATCTTAAAATTCGCATATGTCTTACAGCAATCGTTTTTACCCTCTTATGACTAGTACAGCATCTTCCACCGGTTTATTGTTGAACTATTTCTTTTTCTTTCGTAGAATAAATTACCAATGCTTCACATATTTTCAGTTAAAACATCAGATCATTCTGACCAGGGGTTCTTTCTTACAGCCTTTTGAAAATGATACTTTAATTATAATCACCTATACTTACAATTTCAGGCTGAAGAATTGTGCTATAATTATTAATTTATTTGTTTGAATTTTAAGTAATCACCAATTGTGAAATGTATTTTTAATAATACACGCTTGAAATATCTACCTAATTAATAAAGTATTGATAACAATGAATACGTAGCAAGTTATGGCAAGTTCCTGTACTAATGTACATTTTCAACTTAAAAAGAAAAAAAGGAAAACATTCATTCCAATTTGACTTATTTTGTAGTTAAAGCTTCACTGATTGCATTTTTCCTCTGTCTTTCTCTGTGCAGAATTTATTTATTCAAAATTGAAATATTTATACATCTGTCATATTTTCTCTTAACTATATTAAAGGAAAGAAACTGAAGAAAATATCACACTAAGTTTTGACAGGAAATATTTTTAAAAAAGTATTTTTAATTAAGATATAGTTGTGTGTCAGTGCTCTTTATCTTAATACAAAGAGAAGTGCTATAAAAATATGAAGTTTCTGAATATCGACACAGTGGTGAAGATTATAAATTCATAAACATGAATAATTTATTAAGGATGTGATTTCCTTCAAAGTTCATCAGAATTTCAAATCATGATGTTTTTGTTTTTATCAAACATTTGCATAAAGTAAAAGAAAGTTATTTATTTTAGTAATTCGTGTATCATCCTCTTAAAATGTCTTTATTATTATTCCTTTTCTTAGAGGTATGTGTTTAAATACATTATCTTCGAATACATAACTTTATATCAAAATATTTTTAACATGTACTATAAATGGATTCTCTTGTGTATTTTCCTTCAAATAGCCCTTGGGAATTTTCAAAAGATGTTATTTGATTTAAAAACTTCTTCCAATAAATAAAAAGGGACCTATGTAAATTAGTATAGAAATACCGAAGTATGCAGTGAGTGAAGGTAGAGTTTAACCCTTTCGAGGGTGGTGGCAAATGCGTCTAAGCGGCAGTAGATAAATATTCTTGCCACATGTGTTAATTGAAACAGAAATAATTAAAAGTCAATACAGAGGGCAGCACAATATCTATTTATCCAATAATGTTCTCTGATTAAGTGCTGAATTTGGTCTTTCTATGCAGAAAACATGCAAATAGTATTTTAGCTATTTTAAATAAAATTTCTAATCTCTACAAAACATTTTGAGAAGTCCAATGTATGTATGCCTTTCACTTGAATAAACTAAAACAAATGCTCAAGCAAAACAACTCATTTTAATTGGGTTTCTGGAAAGTTCTTAAAGGTGGATAGAGAGTTTAGCAACCGCCCACTTGGAGCATATAATATTGACCTTGGATGTATCGTTCTTCCTCTATTCGAGAGCACACTTAGAATGACGTGAGACTGTTGGGGATGGAAAATATAAGCATATCTTGTTTATAATGTGTGAAAGACGGGTGTTGGTTTGAAAGCCTTTTAGTACAGCTTTTCTGTTCACTCAGAATTCGCTATTGAGGCAGATATGATACTCTAAATACTTTGCTTAAGTAGATATTTTTAAATTAGTATTGAACATTTATAAGATTATTGCACATTATTATTTTATTTTTATGATAAGATATAATTTTAATTCATCTTTATAGATTTAGTAAGCTATATATATAGAAAGATCTATCTGTACCTGAGGCTCTTGCTGTTTTCTATCAAAAACAGAAGGTGGTCTATACAGAAGATGTGCTCTTTGCAGCACATGAAAAGATGTTCATCGTTCTCGATGGTTGTGCCAGATCTTCAATGGACCACTGGGACTTCAAGAAGTTCGTCCAACTCCTTTTGAAAAATTCCTTAGTAAATAAGTCATTGAAAATTTATTAATAAACATATTTATTTCCACAGTAAAATTGACTGCTACTCAAAAGAAAGATGGACATTATCTTGGAACTTGGAAATCAATGTTTACACAACGTAGCATATGCTTGTAAATTAATAATCTATGTAGCTAAATGTTTCTTTTTCTCATACTTTACCCAAAAATTACAATTATTTTTAATATACTCAATATTATTTCTTCACTTCTAATCTGATCATGGTTTCAAACACGTGGCCGGGGTTCTTTCCGTCGAGTCTAGTGTTCGTGTCATAATTTTGATAAAGACTCACCATGTAAAAGGGCTGATGCACATTGAATCTGGCTGAGGTCCCCTGTGTGGTAGGTTGGAGAAAAGAGTGCCAGCTCAGGTGCTATCCTTGTCACTTTAGCGAGAATCAAAATTACCAGATTGTGGCCAATAGCCCTCATGTAGTTCTTAAATGCGACGTTAATTAACAGTCATTCAATCAATCAAGTACGTCTTACGATAGATTTTGAATAACTGCGATAGTTAGTACTGTCATTCCATTTTGACGAATCTCAATAATTATAATTCTTATTATCAATATTTGGGCTTAACTCAGTGACGTGCGTCTTTCAATATTTAACCCTACCACCATAAAGTCTAATTAAATAGTAAATAAGTTTAAAACTCCAGTTGAAGATACATAAGAGAAGGACGACATATTTTATTATGTCTCAACACAGAATCTCTCTCTTTCGAATCTATTGTAAAGACTTCAATCGCTTAATTAACCATTCTCAATATAGATGGCAGCACAGAGTCGTTTCTCAATAATGCTGTGATACGGTCGACTGGAAGAAGAGAGTTCCGGAGATTGGCGCGGATGAATACGATCCGTTGGAACAAGTTGAATTTTGGGCAGACATTAATAGAACTGTGATGTTTTTTTCGAAGCTCTTGTGTTGAGCGTTTGTGATATGTTTTGTGTTCTGTAATATCCGTCTTATTGTGCTGTTCTGTGACGTCGTGTAGTAATAAATTAAAATTTAAAGAATGAAGAATTTTTTTTTCGAATTAAATCCGTCACACTATCTCAACTCAGTTTGACCAGAGTTTATATTCAAATAACATAGTGTTAGCTTACCAAACCACTTGTTCCGATTCACACACTTCTTGTTCATCGCAGATTCAACTAGTATGACCTCTAACTAGGAGATATTCTAATCCAACCGATTTATTATGATGATTTACTTCAATCTACGCATCCATCAACTTGTTATCTTCTATCTCCCTTCACTTTCCTTTAAACTAATTTTTTGCTTATGTATCACTATCTCTGATTCAATTCACTACACTTCTCACTTTCATCTAATATTCCTAGTCATGTTCATTTTGGATGATAAGGAGCTGTATTTCTGTACAATTCAAAATACCATAAAGTTCACGCAGTTAGTGAAAATAAAAACACGAATAGCTCAACGCTACTACTAAGGCAAAGTAAAGTAATTTTGTAATTAATCTTTTTAATGACTATGAATTATTTTATTCTCCTTAAAAGGAATATGAATTCCTGATCCATTTCGAGAGGACACGGAAATCAGTTATCGCTTTCTAATCATCAACATATTTGAATTAATGTTTTTGATGATTTAACTATTCAGAATTAGAGAAACAGACTTTAATTCTTATAGTTGCAAACAAATAACGTTTTTGAAAAATAAATAAAAGTTTTTAAATTACATACGAAAGAAGTTTAAAATTTTAAAAATGCATCTAAGTACAGTAGTAAACAGTTGCATGTAGAAATGGTAAATTTTAAAAACTCATTCCTAGGTAAAGTTTCACAAGCATTTAAATAGATAATTTAATTTACTAATTTCTATAAGGCAAAAGTGCTTATAATTATATTAAAGGAAACAACTGGCTTTTCAGAAGAATGAGCAGAAATTGTCATATAAGTCCTGATGAAATATGACAGATAAAAAAAATTTGTCCTCTTTGACTTTCCAAAAGTAATTTCGATTTTTCCCTCTTAGCCATCATAACATTTCATTCCACTTTTATAACAGAAACTGCCTTTTGAACTCTAAAAAGAAATTTCTTGAGTTTTCATGCGAGCTGCACAATTCTGCTGCATACCATATTTGGAATGACGGCTTAAAGATTCGAAGTCTTTTTCCTGGAGCCCTATTTAAAATATTTCTGGCTTGGAAATCACTTATTTATTGACGGATTTTAGAGAACTGCTGACGAATAGAAGAATCTGAATTTTGCGAGAATGAATTCGTTAATTTTTTTTCCTCTTGTCAAGAGTCTTTAAGAGAAAACTTCATAAACTTTTCATGTTTATGATTTTTATGAAATAGCTTTTCTTGAGAAAAAAATATTTTAATTTTACAATCCAAGGAATACTTCATAAGTACGATCGAAGAAATATTTTATTTATAAGTATGTGAAATATGAAAAAAAAATGTTCGTGTGATTTCACATATTTGAATTTTAGCACCCAATTTTGATTGAAATATTTCCTTCTCACATCTCATTTATCATTTTACTCGGGCTAGGTTTTGATACATACTGTCTGTATATGTGTAAAAATATTTAGATTGCTTTATTTAAAATTATTTTATTAAAAGTTTTTGACAAAATTATTTGACACTTAGAACTTGAAACAAAAACTAAATTTGATATGAAAATTTCTTCTAATGGACGAAACGTTTTCCAAATTAGAATATAATCACTGAAGTGTAGTGGATAGGTTTGTTGAATTGCATTTATAAACAGAGAGGACTTTAATATGAAGTTGATTTGTAGTAGAAAAAGTGAGTGGAAGCTATAAATGAAGGAATAGCTGCTGTTTTGTTAAGTGTAAGAAGTGATCAGACCCCAGCCATGAAAGGAATTCATTGATGAGTGATTTGGACTTTCATTTCTAAATCTACTAAGTACTCGAACTCGATTGGTACGGTAAGATAAATATATTAGTATTAAATTAAGCATTAGATTCTAACATGTTTTGATGATCCCATATTGCTTTATGATTTTCTTACAGATGGGAATAAAATAACTTTGTTATTATTACGGTATGGCTTTCTATTCATTTGGCTGTTGAAGAGTCACTCTTTGACTGGGAATAGTAATCGCAGAAGTAAGTAACAATGAGGCATTACAAGAAAAGTGCATTAATTGAAGTAACAAATCAAGAAAATGAATATTTTTACGATCTTCACGCAGGTATGAAGCCTCATTTATCCTTCAAAACAAACATATTTAGGAAACAACAATTGTTCAGAATATGAGGATTATCTCGTTTTGCAAATCAATAGGTTTATACAGGGAAAAGAAAATAGAGGCCCGCTAAGAATTTTTTGCGGCTCTCCAAGACGGTAAGAAAAACTCGCCTTGAACAGAGATTACATCCCTGTCATAAAATCAATCGAAGAAAAACTACTTCTGCTTAGAAGGCAAGCAGAAGAAGGTAATTCTTATCATTTCTTTCTTATTAGGAAAATAGAAAGTGCCTGAAGGGAATTTTGCTAAAATTAGAGATTTTATGTAGAGTTTGGAGACGAGGTCACAAGCAGATCCCAGGAATTTACGAAAATTTAACCTAGCTTTGATTTGCTCTCCTATTTCATCACTGCTGATATTAACACAGCACCTGAGGAGCTATATGTTGAACTTGTTGGCATGAAATCAGATCACACTATGAAATAAATGCTTAATGCAGTAGCATTAGTTGACTATAACAAATTTTTGTCTGCTGACAAACATCCGAAGAAATTTGGTGGGAAAATGTTCTCTCTTTTTGGGTCTACATATATTTGTGAACAAAGTTTTTATCGCTTGTAGATCAACAAGAGTAAATGTAGGTGCCCTTTAACAGACATTAATTTTCAGATTGTGATGAGAATCTCAAAAAGCAATCTCATTCCTGATTTAAAAAAAATACTGAAAAGTGTGCTAGGATACTTTTGTCTCCTTAAACTTATACTAAAATTAAATGTACTTGCATCTATAGATGATATGAAATTACACCAAAAATAAATTGAATAAAACTGGCACTGTTTCATTTAATTTCTAATTATTGATTTTTATAATATAATTTATACATGCAATGCAAAATTAACTAATGATGCAGTCATTTTAAAAGATAAGGCCCACCACAAGTCTCCGCTTGCACAATTGGCCCACGAGTGAATAGAATTCCCCACACCTGCCTTAATAAATACACTCTTCAATCTCGAAAATATATCGTTAAAGCGTTCGAGTTGGGAATATCTACATATGAGAAGGTAAGGCATTGACCTTTGTATGACTACAGATCTGAATAAATAATAATAAGATCTGAATAATACAGATCTGAATAAATAAATATAATCTGAATAAATGTACAAGTTTAAATAATAATTGCAGGAGAAATATGTAATACTAGGGTGCTACAAAGTTTCTTAAAACACGAATTTTAGAAGAGAAAAACACAGATTACTTTTTTCTTAATTTTTTTCCGATTTATAAAGCTATATTGCTTGCAGAACGAAAAATATCTTAGATTATACATATTTCGTTCCAAAAGAAATTTTTTTTACTTATTCTTCCACCCAATTGATTAATGATTTCTTTCACGTTTCTACAAAATATGTTTCTTTTTTACCTACAATTTCATTCCTTTTATTAAATTGCATATTTTTTTTTGAGAATTTTGATTGTTGACTGTCAATGAAAACTTTATCTCCCATTTTATTAAATTTAGATTTTTAACATGGTATGAATTTAGTCGTAACCCTGTTTGATAAAATTGTACTGGAGATTTCTATTATTTTATAGAATTTCTGCTTTAAAAGAACTTTGATTAATAATATATTTAAGATTTTAAAAGAAAGTGGGGTATGATTTACTTTTTTTTTCTTTTCTGCATGTCTGTGAGAAAAGAAGACTCTGACCCGAAGATGAAAGAATATTATTCCACAAATCAAATGCTACAATTTAAGGGGACCTTAAAATGACCAAAATAATGAAAACAAATTATTGTCTTATTTTAATTATGTGATATTGCTTAATATGCACAGAAAATTTCATAGTTCTAGCTACATTATTTAGTGAGTTATATAACAATTTTTAACTGTGTATTGGAATGAAAACCAAAACTAGAATACATAATGTGTCTGTATTCTATCATGTTTAGTGTGTTTAGTGATTTTTTTCATATTCAAAGCTAAGTTATAAGTGTAAACATATGATAGGTTTCAAGGCCAATCGAATAATTTTTACAAGAAATTTTATAAACATTTATATAAATATCATTTTTGATATATTAAATGCATTTGACGCACATTTCACGATGAAAATGTATCAGTCTTGCAGGTAAGCATAAAGCTGAAAGGCAATGTTGTGCTCATAGCTACAATTAGTAGATTTAATATCGATTTCTATAATCAGGGTTACAAAAGCCAGATATGAGATGCCAAAATTTAGAAGGACTGATAATATGATAATACTATTAACTTTGTTGAAGATTCTGAAATCTCTTAGTATTTTATAGAAGATATGCATTTTATAAAAATACTTTTGAAAAATTTACTATGTGATATTTGCAAATCGGGCTCATTTTATATCTATATGTGTGAAAAACTTGGATTTACTAGAAAAATATGTTGCGAGTTCTTCATGTGAATAATTAAGTCTGGTAATTTTACATCATGACATAAACTTGCGCGTGGTTCAGTCATTCTTGAGTATTGGAAAAGCTATTTAGACATGGAGAAATTATGTACGATGATAAATATAGATCTTACCTTAAGTAGAACGTTCAATTTGAAAAGGAAAAATATATGTCAGCTGTTAAATGCACAGGAAGAAGCTTGTATGATATTTGAAGTCGGGTGAGGTATGCATATCAAATAAACGATATTATTACTGAAATGGATGTTACTTTTCTTGGAGCATTGCTGACTTCAGGACGTTCATCATAAATAGGGGTATGATATGATTGACATTTTTACAGGATTTGTTATAGATTATGAGATTATGTCAAAACGCTGCATTGAATGCGAATATGGAAAACCTAACTTGGGAGAAAATTCAGTGGAATATAATGTGTGCTATGAGAGTTATTTGTCCTCGTGTTTTGGCAATCACGTAAGATCCTCTTGTAAAATGGAACAAGAAGCTGCTTTGAAATTTGGGCGAAGGTAGAAGGATATTGGTTTTCCAAACACGACACTGTTGTCAGACGGTGATGCAAAAACATACCAATATTTATATTCAAAAGAAGTTAATGGTCCCGAGTTTAATTTCAAAAAGGAAGAATGAATAAATCGCGTTAGCAATAGTCTGACGAAA
>BMAW01086549.1:0-17738 GCA_019974015.1 Nephila pilipes
CAATAATCCATCACCTTGTCTTGTTATTTTATTCCATAAAGATGTGGATATAAAGGAAATAGAAACATTATCGAAATTTTGCTGTTAAAAAACAAAGGGTGCTGCTTCTGTAGATTTATTATTTTCGAGTGTTTGGTAAATAGTATTTTCGAAAATTGAATTTTTTTAAATTGCACAAAAATGTGTCTCAGATAATCCATAATAATAATCTGATTCTGTGTAAACCAAGATTTAATTGATATATAGGTGTGGATTGAAGCATTGTCCTGCTGGAAGATATTGTTATAACCTGTCAGACATATCCCGAATGAAAGCAATTGAGCCTCTTGTACATCATGATAATATTCTGAACATTGAATACCCCTTATAGGAAATATATATATCAGTTGTGCCAGAGAAACAGAAAGCGCCCCATACCATGAAAGAGCCACCTTCTCGTTATCGGCTAAAAAAGAGCGAAGTTCATGTTGAAGGTCATGCCAATGATAGGCTCAATTATCTGTATCATACATTTTAGATTTCTTTTCATCGCTTAAAAGAGTAGTTAAACATTTATCTTTCCAATGCGTATGTTTCTTAGTCAAAAACGTAATTGTCCCTCTATATCAGAAGTGGCCAGACTTTTTGCAGCAAGAGCCAAAGTTTCGAACCTGAAAATCTTGGGTGCTGCACCGTAAATTCTCGGTAGAAAAAAAAATTCAGAATCGTAATGTATTCATTTTGATAGTTTTTACATATTTATCAAAAATTTTATGCACTCTTTGCTACTACAAGGTTTATTAATTTGTAAAGGAGAAACTAATTTTTTTTTGTATCAGGTTGATAAATAAATTCTTTTAGATGCAGGTTGTAAACTTTGAACCGAACTTTGATTTAATAAATTTCATCGTAGATTACAATGCTTCAACATCATATGTCAATCCAAAATTCGACTGCAAAATGATATGCTGCATTTTTAAAATTTCTTGGCTTAGTTTTTGGTGCACATTTCCAAAATTCTTTAATTTATTTTGCTGATTTATCGAACGTTTGGAGACCTTGATCTCCTTGCATCTCCGTTAATTCTAATTTTGCTGCCGTTTCAGGAAATATACATTTATTCGTTGTAAAACCATTGTTAATCACATCGATTTCAAGCGGATTTAATGAAAATGCGATTGCTGGTTTTAATGCTACTAAATCTTCAAATCGTTTGTAAAAATCGCTTGGCAGGTTTTTTTTTTATTTCGTTTGATAGTTAATGATGATTGCGCATATTTCAGATAGTAATGACCAGCGCCATCTATTTCAGAGACGATAATTCGATTTCCTGGTTAAGTTTAGTTCGGTTTTGGAGAAGACAAGAAATGGGTTTGGAGAGTGATAAAAGAACCAAAAGGATTACTCACAAAATATTTTTAATTAAATAAATTGCTTAAAATTTTTAATTAATGTTTTGCGATGTGTGCAATTTAATAAATTAATGATTTGTGCACTAAAACATTTGTACTTTTGACTGTGTAGTTTTGCTCATACGTTATAGCACAAAAGGACTGAACATGTATCGAGATGAAATAAACCAATATTATTATCGTTTTAACTATGGGTTTCGTTCTGATCAAAATAACGGTTTCTTTTGGTTTTCGTTTGAGTTCCAACTCGAAGCCCTGATTTAAATACACTAATGAATGGGATCCGTATTCGGCTTTCACGAGATCTGAACAAGTGCATTAGTATTAGAATAACTATATTTTAACGAAGGTTGAGCCGAGTCGAACCGAAGAGTACCGAACGACTGTACGAATTATTTCCAATGGCTGCATGTATTTATACGATTCAAGAAAGTTAAAACATAACAAATATTTTTCATTCATCAGTTGAGCCGCATGCGGCTTTCAATCCACCATTCAAACAACTTTCATGGCAACCGTTGCTCTATATGATATACTTTGAGCTTTAATGTTCGCCCCGTACTACGATAGATATGAAATTTGCTTGTTTGTAAAGGACGTTGAAATGTAGATTTGTATGCTAAGACAGCTAGGTTATTGACAATTTGAATGCACAGCCATTTTTTAATGGGAAGCTGGCAAAAGCTGTCTGTCTTGCCGTCAAGATGTTTCCCTGTTCGCTTCTTTTCTGTGGACGTGTCAAGTTGCGACAAGATATTACATGTTAGATTTGCTGCATTGTATATGCTTAGAAATTTCCGAAACCTTCATTTCTTAACACTTTAAACGCCAAATTTCAATTTTAGCAGCTTGTGAGAATGTAACGTTGCTAGGCTTATTGCAATAAACTTCAAATCGAAAACCTGTTTCGTCTGTTGTATGCGATAGTAATTATATTATAGAAAAAAAAAAGATTTCATAATAAAATTATCTGATTTTGAATTTGTAATTCTAATTTTTATAGATGTCCGTATAAATTTGGGGCAGCATATTTTTAAATAATTCGCTCTTATTCTTAATTAATTCTCACAAAATTTTCATTTTTATACTCATAATATTATATGTATCATTTAGTAAAATGTGATAACATGTTGTAGTTTTGAGAAAATGGCGTCAACAAAAATGTGTGGACGTAAAATAAAAGAACACAGTGTTAATCTCAAGACTGGCATTTAACGAGTAATACATTATTATTATAATAACTACATTTAGTTTGCTTAGGGTATATTTACATTGCTAAGATGTATTTAATTTTTATTATATTTTCGCTTCCCTTTACAAAAGTATCCGAACATAATATTATTGTCTACTTTAATAAATTATCTTGCGTTGTCATTTTAATATTTAATTCAATCATTGATTTTTATGGCAGAATCATCTTTTTTTTTTTTTTTTTTTTTTCTTGTTGTTGTTAATACTGGAAATGTTTTTGTACTTCAGAATGCTTTGCATATGAAAATAAAAATTCATTAGGAGTTGGAAGGCGATATTTTCTTTTCTTGATAGTGATTGCTAATGTGAGGCCGCGGTAGCCTAGTGGTCAAGGTTTCGGATTCGTGGCCGGCGGTTATCGTTCAGTCGGGGGTTCGATCCTTGGCCGCCAAAGACCCGCCGTGTAGCCGGTGCTGATACACGTTAAATCTGTCGGGGCCCAAAGTCCTCCCGTTGGCGTGGTGTGGATGTAAGGAGAGCGGGTTGTCGTCCTCGTCACTTGACCGTGGCTCAAAATTAAGAGGTCCGTCACCAATAGCCTCGTGTTGCTTCTAGTGCGACGATAATAAAAAAAAACTAAACTAAACATTGCTAATGGGGAGTCTGAAGCTCAGAAGTATGCGTACTTTACGCTAATTAATAATCATTTTGAATAATTCTATTTTTTCAAGAACTTAACAGAAGGAAAGGCAACATTAGAGCAACAATCAAGGCCAATTTCGATTATTATTTTTGCGTTTTATATCATTTTTATTGCCCTATCACCTTTATTTTAATTTTTACTTAATAAAGCACTGATCCATATATTTATACTATATTATTTTGTACTTGTAAACATTTTTTTGTAGTTATATTGATATCTGTGGACTCATTTGATTTTTAGGGCCACAGCACATTTACCAGCTTTCCAGATCTTTTATATTCCTTCCTGTCGGTGTCGAGTGGCTTTCTCATCTATTTCCTACCTGAGACGAATAACGAGCCTTTTGCGGATACTCTCAAACAAGCTGAAAATGTCGGAAAGTAAGATATCGTGTTCACTTTTTCCCATTAGTCTATAAGCTAGCAATAATAGTGAGAATAAATAAGAAATCAAAGGGTGACATTGGCGCTAACATGAATTTACCATCAACTATTTTTTTGAAATTCTTTGGCATTGTGTTTGAATTATTTATGTATATTGGATTGAAATTATGACGTATAAAAATGGATAAATTTGTAACTTTGAGCTGTTCGCTTTTTTTCTACGCCAACCATGATGATATTTCTTACATAAAATTCAAATTCTTTTCCACTCGATCCTTGAACGCCCAGTTGAGTTGAAAGTTTGTACATTCGTACAACTCACAAACTTTTCAATCTTAAATTTCCTGACTAAGAAAATTAAATAAATATTTATAAAAACATTTTTAATCAATTTCTTAATTTAAAGATGGATTGAAAGGCATAAAAAATATTTTTGTAAATTTAAAAATAATATATAATTATAAAAACTTAATACTTCCTTTGATCTGATATATATTAATTAGTTGCTATGTCACTTAATATATCGACAATTACTCAGGTATCTTAGTTAAAGTGCTTCAAGAATTTATAGATTATATTATTTTTCATTAAAAGAAATTATTTGTATGACTTTTAGTTCATCTTTAAATGAAAACTTGATTTATTTTTTTCTTATATCAATTGTTTGTTATTAACATCTCATTTAGTAGTTGTAGCGATGGCTTACCTCAAAATTGAATGCCTTAGCTGTTCATTATTTTTGTTTTTCTTTGACTATAATTATGCTCTTCAATTTTGATAAAAATTCAATTTTTTTAACTATTAATTTTAAGTTATATCATGTCCTTTCAAAATTTTATAACTATTCTGCAGTTTCAGAGAGAATCAATAGTTGAATATTTTAGTTCTTTATGTAAATCTTTTAATAAACAACGGAAAAAGAAGTTGAAAAGTATAAGAGTATTAACTCGGTTATTACCGACGATTCTCTCGATATTTATTCTTTCATTTCATAAAAATTTAACACTAAAGAGGAGCTAATTATTTACTAGATATAGATAATTATCAGCTCATGAAACATATTTTTCTAAAAAAATTAATTTTTAAGAGAAAGGGGAAAGTATTTAAAAAAGGTAATTATTTACTAGACACAGATAATTATTAGCTCATGAAGCGCATTTTTCTAAAACATTCTGTTCTTGTGATACATAGAAAAATGTTGAAAATTAACACAAGGAAGAACTAATTATTTTTAGACATTGATAATTCTTAGCTCATGAAGCGTATTTTTCTAAAAATTATATTCTAAAGAGACACAGAACGGTATTAAAAATTAACACAACAGGAGAGATAGCAATGTACCTCTAGATACATTTTAATGTTTGTGGGCTTTATTTTTAAACATTTTTCTTTACTTTTGTACGCAATATACGTAGTATATCATATAATATTAATTTGTGTTACAGAAATTTTTTGTGACGTTTTAAACAATAACGTTCTGAAAATTATCAGAAACTTTTAATCTCGATTGATTTTCAGCTGAACCATTATGTGAAGCAAATATTTTCTTATGAAATAAAGGATACATAGTTTTTAATAAAAATATTTGTGATAAACTTAAGAATATTTATTGCAATATCAATCCCATCTTTTCACTGATTTTTAATTCTTTAACTTTTCAACTGCTGCCCTTGGAATTTACAGTTGCCTTTGAACTATGTAGGATTTTATGGTCTGCTGATCCCAAATGTTAGACTTTTTCCTGTTTCGCCAAATTCGAAATTACAGGCATTTTTCCACGAAGTGATACTTCCGGCTCAAGTTTATAATCTGGAGTGATAGAGGACAATCCATGTTGCTCGACTTCCTGTTAGCTGCCGGCATTATTTAACATTTAAACCTTTCTATAATGCATCTGTATAAGCTACAGGGCTCAAGTTGTGAATCAAGAAATAAACAATAACAGGATGTTTCTTTTTGCAATATTTAAGTATCAGGTAATTAAGGTAACATCTTCGGCAAGGAAAACTGAGCTTGTTTTAGCTAAATTAAAACAATTATTTTTTTAAAATTAAAAGCAACAAGGAAAGTCACATTTCAACATGGATACATCTGTTTATGTAAAGAAAATCATATTTACAAATCTAAATAATTATATGTAAGAAATTAATAATCAATCGCCATATTTTCATTTTCCAGTCGTGTTCTTACCTTTATGAACGTTTTACCCAAAGTTAAATGTGACCAGGCCTAAGAAATATCCCAAAAGGTATTGTTTATATCCGTTTCTGTAGTCTTTGGGTCTGGAACGCTAATTACTAGCTAGTGTCCCGGCCCAGTGGCTAACCTGACCCTAGACTTCAGGTTAACTTCCCTGTGAACTTGGTGTTCATTTATCGAACTCGGAGGAATGAAGGGCTGAGTTGATCCTTGACCATCTACTGAAACCGAAGCCACCGGGAATCGAACCTGTGTTGGCAATATTCGTAGTCAAACACACTAACCACTACACTACCGCTCCCATTTAATATACTCGTGTAGAGCGAGGGTAGAATTGGCCCTCCTCCATTCGGAGATGTTAAACTTAAATCTGTAATTAAACAATAGAAACTCTCCTTTGTTTCTATTAATATTATTTAGGATACTTTTAAATCTTTCTCGATGAATTTAAAGTCCTGAGTTTGTTAGATTAACTTAAAATCCGTAGGATTAACATTGGATTTATTATTTCAAATTTGATATACACAAAGGACACATGATATGGTGATGGGTAAATATTATTGTTCTACCATTTCGATTGTAAAATTTGTTAAAAACACACGATATTAATTAGAGCTAATTAAGAATTAGTTCATTTAAAAATCCAATTTCTTACCAATTTTAATTCTTAAATACATTTAACCATTTTTATTTTTATAGGAAGAATGGCATTTTTGAAAATATTCCACTAAACCTTAACCCTTAGATTACCAACGGGATGCGTATGTTCTATTAAGGTGGAAACTGATACCATAGGACAAAAGTGAATCTAGATCTCGCATAACACTGTCTAACTGGTTCAAAACTCACGACATTTAGTTGAAAAACCATTCATAGATCCATAGATATACCCACACACCCAAACTCGGCCCCTGTTTTCAAACGCATGATTAAGTATAATCATGCATGGAAGCTCTACAATGTTTACTCAATGTATAAGCAATGGGGAAAAAACTACCCAATTGAAAACATTAAAAATGGTAGTCTGAGGAGTGTGTGTGTCTAAAAAAGCCTGAGACATTAAATGAATCTTGAAATATGTTGTGCAAGGTCTTAAAAATGCGTAATGAAATCTCTTATTCTCTGGCTGAAAGTTGTTTTAAAGATACATTTCTAAAAATTGAAAAGATAAGAGTTATTAATAAGGTAATAACTATAATTGAGACAGGAAAAAAAAAAGTAATTACACATGTATTTTTTGTGTTCGCATTTATCGTTTTCTAGATGCACTTGTCTTACTAATAAGAAAATACCATACATAATTCGTATTCAAAATCGTCATACACTGAAAGCAAGTGAATACCTTTATTAATGGTTTATTTCCTTAATAATCTTTCATCGCCTTTTTCTTCAAGGACAAAGCATTCGCTCTGAAATCAAGTCGATTAATAAAACATCATTAACATTACAAAAAAAAAGAATTACAAATTTTTGAATCATTCATATGTTGGTCTGAAAAATATATTTATCGATAAGTCTCTGAAATTAATGTCGAATATTAAGATAATTTAGCGCAATATCTTACTCCACCTGATATTGCATAAATTATTGATATAGTTACAATGACAAAAAATCACCATGTATCATTAATTTTCATAGCTATCTTTTTCCTAGATCTGATATTTTGAGGAAATAAAAATATTTAAATTCCATACCTCGGTCATCTGAAGGTCAAAAATTAATAATTTAATAATATTTCCGTAATAATTTTCGCGTACATTGCTTCCGTTTCTTTATGGTATTTGTATTGCTGTTACGTGCAATACATGTTTAATTTATTTCAAGGTCTTTCTCATTTCTTATTTTATCCAATTTTTCTACTGTTATTGTAATATAGTGTTTTACTGATAATATATAAAGATGGTCTAAGAGTTTTGATGATACAAAAATAGATGGGTCCAATCAGCCACCAAATAAATTTTTGTTTTCGTACAACCATAAAATATCGTCCCTCACCATTTTCAAAATAAAGTATGAAGTGGCGTGATTTGTTTGTCCTCGTCACTTGACCGAGGTTCAAAATTACAAAGTTCGTCACCAATAGCCCTCGTGTTGCTTCTAGTGCAACGTTAATAAAATCAACCAATCTAACTGATTCGCAATAGTTTGAATTATATTCACCTGATTAAAGTATTAGTGTTTTGAATAGAGAGATTATTACGTTATCCTTTTGCAAAGGAATAACTCTATTACGCTAGCAGCGTATCTGGAACTGCAATTGAATAAGGCAAAATAGCTCTCAAAAAATCATAACATTAAAAATAATTCTGGATTCTGAAAACGATGAAATATCCAGCCATTTTATAAATCAAACCACATTTATTTCATAGAATCCAAACTAAAAATTGCCAAAATACAGAAACAAAACTCTTGCTTAGTATTTACACTAGGTTACAGTTAATGCGTACATGCATATATAGCATGAATTAATAATAAAAAAAAAAAACCAGAAGAATGACAAGATTAACGCGTAATGATTTATTTTGTTTTCCTTTTACTTACATTTATTTAGCTTAAAATATATTCAACGTAATAATTTATCGTTTGCTTTAATTCTAATATTCAGCTGAACAATTTGATCTTTATCGCATAATTGTCGTTTTATTCTTTTTGTTGCCGAAAGTTGGTTTAGTTTTATTCGGTTGAAGATTTTATGTTTGAAAAGTAACGGGAGAAGATGGCGATGGAATTAAGAATGCAATGATATTCCTTGAAATTATCATTTTATTTTAGAATATTTAGATATTCATTCAAGACTGAGTTATTTTAAGGGTAATAGTATTGCTAGATTATATAAAACTTTTTAGAATTTCATCAATTAGTGATGCAATGTTATTGTAAGGAGATCAATATCAAAGACAAATTTGTTTCAGTAGTTTTAATTTCCAGCTGTCTGTGACACAAAAAGAGATTAATATACCTCGCAGTCTGGACAATATATCATCTTTGGAAACTAAATCCGTTCTTAGCTAATTTTTGCATAGCGCAATTCTTAAATTTAGTTTCTTTTTTAATATGCTATGTTAAGAATACAATTCCTGAAGCAATGAAAGAACCATGAGAACATGTGGTCTTATTTTTTCTTAAGTTTTGAAAAAATTGATAAATTTAGAAGCGCATGAATCGTTAAATATTCTTCATATTCTTCTTTGTGACAAAGAGATTTTTAACACTCATAATAATTATTTTATTTCAATTTAATAGAACCTATCTTTATAACTTATAGTTATTCTAAATACTCTTTCATATTATTGAGAAAAAAAAAATCATTTATATATTATCCTTAGAAATTCACGTGTAGACAAGTATTATTATTCAAAAATGGGAAGATGGGTTGTATTGATAAGAAAAAATGGGCAGAATATTTCTGAAAAAGTTTCAGAAACTTAAATCATTTAATTTATTTATATTAGACGCAGAAATTTTATTTATTTATTTTCTTGTTTGGAACAGAAATCATAAATTTTCTATCATTGGTGAAATTCATATTCTTTCCCTTTTTGAATTTTAAACTTTTTCCTACTCCTTATTTTTTTGTTATTGTAAAGTTTAATTACTTCATTCAATGTCTTCCAATGAACATGATTCAACAGAGAACGATCGAATTTATCAATTGTACAGTTGCGCCATCTATGGGAAATTCCATACACGGATTTCTATTACAATTTTCGTAATTATCATTTTCTTTGTTTATGCCAATTATATCTCGTTCTTTAAAATATTTTACGTTTCTTATGTAAGAAAATGCAATAAAATACATTTTTAAAAAATAATATATGAAATTTATGTCAATTATATGTATGCTGTGCATAATATAATTTGAATTTTTTTTTTAAAGAATAAAAGGGAAAATTAAATTGAAATATATCAAATAATTTTGATTAAAAATTAAATATTATGTAATTCTGTCAATTTTAATTGTTAAAAATATTCTATTGAATTCTTTAATTTTAAAATTTGAACCCTTCCATATTTTCATAAAAAAGAAATTCGCTGATCTTTCTTTAGGACCTTTTTACAGTGTCAACATTTAAAAGAAATCCTATGTTATACCGTTGTATTAAATATTTAGAGACTATTCATCTGACTTTAGGTATGATTAAGTTTTTTTAGTTAATTAATGATCATGCATAGCTGATTTATTGACATAAGTATAACTGGATTTTACCGTCTTGTATTTAAAAAAATGGCATATCGATTGCATTCAAAATATATATCGATGATTCTATCCTAGATGTGTCGTGAACGTGTAAAAAATTTGCAGTGGTTTTCTTTTACACTTGTTATGTATATACAACTATTCCTCATTTTGATCGATACGGAAGAATACTCCTTTAATTCATGTATTTCTATACAACAAGGATCAGTCTACATAAAGTTTTTTTTTTTCCTTTCTAAATTTGAGATGTGTGATTCACAAAATTACATAATAATCTTCATTAGTTTCATCCACTTCTTTTGAATTTTTTTTTTCCTTTGTTGAAATATTCTAAATGTTATGAATGTGCGAAAGAAAAGGAGGGTGAGGGGAGAGACTTTACAAATATTCTGTGCGAAGTCAACAAAACCTTAGTTACATCTCTTATCACCTTTGATAAATGGTATACAGTGCTTACATTGTCTGTGTATGGAAAATGCAATATATCATTTTAAGTGAGTTTTTATTGCTCTTAAAGAAGACGTCTTAATTTTTGTAAATATGTTTCATTTCGTTTGTTTTTTTCCTGTTTTTCGGTTTATCCGGTATTTCGATATTTTGGACCAGCTCTGGTCCCAATTAACCCTTCTTAACGAAACTTTATTGTACTTAGTTTGCAAAGTTTCGCTTTTGAGCTGGATTTTTTAAATGAAAACTAAAAAATTGAGAGAAGATGAATTACTTCGATTGTTCTTCATCGTACTATTTATAAATTTAATGAGTAACATATGAATGTAATAATTGCATGTATCTGTTGTGTGTGTGTGTGTTCGACTCCTATTGTTAGTCTTCATTTTCATTACCTTTTATTGTTTTTATTTGTAAAGAACATTGTAAATTTACGTTTTACTATGGAACGTTCAATAATTCCTTAGAAAATCCAAGAAATGCCGTTCGTAGCATCGAAAAGGTTTGTTTTCAGAAAGCATTAGGACTCACTAGGCAGCTGTCGAAGTCTCAGTTGCTCTTATTCTTGATCATGACGCTTTCACACTTCAAGGATTCATCATCGTTACTTTTCCGGCCGATGAGATCACCTTCGCCTTCTTTGGAGCAGATTCATTGGAAGCAAACCATTGTTTTGATTGTTGCTTGGTTTCCGTTGCATAACGAAAGATCTATTTATGACTGACGGTGACAACTCGACGCGGCAGTAATCAAACTTTGATTTGGCAGCAAATGACTATCATTTTTTTTTTCTGTTATTCGGTTTTATCTTGATTGGCAGCAAATGACTATCAAATCAAAACTAACTTATGAATCAAAAGTCAAATTGGTTTCGGCTCCTTTTAATAGATGGCAGCATCCAATCGTAACAACAATTTATCTTAATGATACTACCTGTCTTCAAATACAAGTATTTTTTGAACCACCCTCTTATTTTCCTCGCATTTAACCAAATATTCTTTATTTTCGTTTTTTTTTTTTTTTTTTTTTATTTTCAAAAATAAATTGAAAGATCAGGAACATTGAAGTATTTCTCTAAAAATTAATGAACCAATATCCTTCTTGTTATGTAATCCTGATCTCCTTTAATACAATTGTAAATGAACCTATCTCCTTGACTTTTTTAAAATCTTCTTTAGATCGATTTACACGGTTTATATACAATTCAAATGAGATCTATTTTATTAAAAGAATTTTACATCTCGTATTACTTAGTTTCAGTTTCCGCGATTTTTCAAAGAACTCATCTGCTGTGTAAATCATGGGATATGTTTACGTTTACAAATAATGGCAATCTACGGGAAGTGTGTGACTTATGTAACATTTCGTCGCTGTTTATTGAACGGATCACGGAACTTTTACAAGAACTGATTTTTTAGTTGTAAATGGGATTTCAAATGCGTAGAATGTAATAGCATTGAGTATTGTTGTAGAATGATTCCAAATAAAATCACGTTGTGTTTTTCTAAAAAAATTAAAAAATTTACAGCTGTGAAACATTTTTTTCAAAAAAAAAAAAATTCGCTTTTCCAAATCAAATTAAATTACTATGTGTAAATAATATATTTATATAAATATGTGTATTTAAATTAGTATAGCACTGTAACAGTTATTTTTAATCTGTGTAACTAAAAGTTGGTAAGACGAATTGTTAAAAAAAGAAAAGATTTAAATTTATCTCTGTTTATTGAGCGATAAATTAGTTACGTCTAACTATTCGCGATTTTCTCTCACTAACTTCGAGGACTTAGTGATAATTGAATTACACACAATTACAACTCTTTGCTAACCAAATGAAACGTGATTAGATAAATTATTTGAAGATAATAAGTTTTGTGAATCGAATAAAGAACTATGATATATAAGCTAAATAGAATTGAAAGGAATTATAAGGGAAGATGAATGAACTATGAAAGATGAACAACTAGTGATAAATGTTGCTATAATCCAGAAGTCCTTGAATCAGAATAAGGGTAAGCTAAGACTTTATTAAAAAGATATAACGTAGGATTAACTGAGTTCAGAAGGATTCGAGAGAGAGAAGGATCTTGCATATTCTTTGTTAGAAGATAAAGTGTGTGTTGTTCTTGTCTTCTGTGACTTCAGTTGAAGATACGTGAGAGAAGGACAACACATTTTTACAACAAGGAGTTCTGAACTTCTAAACTATTTCATTTGACTTTAAGAGGGATGTAGAGTTAAATATTGGAGGAGGGATTCATAAAATATTTATACTGGACTTAAAAGAATATATTTGGTTAAAGTAAAACATTATTCATAATACTTGTAATCTTATATTTGTGTATAATTGTTGGTGTAGTTAATCTTTTATTAAGAAAATTATCGTTAAGTGTTGAATTGTGCCCTATTTTAAAAAACAATGCTATGCAAATGACCTATCAAATTATATCAGGTAATCAGTTAAGCTATTGTCTGTCGAGAAACGTGATAATCACCTAACAAAAGGGAAAACTTTTATTGTGCGTTGTAACATTTATTCCTTAAATTACATATATACCTTTTTTTAACTAACATTGAAAAATACACACGGCAGAAAGTTAATCACAATTATTCTCTCTGAGTCTAAATAACAAAGAAAATTAATTAGATATTATTTAATTCTCAAAATTCCAAGAATGAAAAAATACTTAGTTTAAATTTTATTCTAAATGTGTGGCCGAGGTAGCCTATTGGTCATGGCCGCAGACTCACGGCTGGCGGTTTTAGTCGAGTCGCGGGTTCGGCCTTTCATGCCACAAAAGACATGCCGTGTAGCCGGGGCTGATGCACGTTTAATCTGTCGGGGTCCAAAGTCCTCTCGTTGGCTTGGTGTGGAAGCTAGGAGAGGGGGTGCCAGCTCAGGTGTCGTCCTCGTCACTTGAGCGTAGTTCAAAATTACGAGGTCCTTCTAGGTGTTGTTTCTAATGCGACGTTAATAAAACCAAACCAAAACTATTCTAAGTGTTATTGTTTATTGACGTCGCTCTTAGAAGCAGCACGGGGGTTATTAGTGACAGACCTCGTAATTTTGAACCTCGATCAAGTGATAAGGATGACACCTAAACTGGCAACTCCCCCTCCATTCTTCCGTAAACTGCAACGAGAGGACCTGGGACCGCCACCAGATTTAATGTGTATCTGTCCCGCTATTCGGCAGGTCTTTAGTGGCATCACGAATCGAATCTACGGTCTGATGGAAATAGCGCCAGCCGCGAGTTCCGATCTTGACTACTAGGCTACTGTGGCCACGGGTATCTTAGAAGATAGGAGGGGAAGAAATTTCTATTTCTGGTGAAGACTTCTAAATTTTCCACGCTAATGGGGAATGCCTCCGAACATATTGTAGAGAACAAGCACGGCGATACCGTATCAGTGCTACCATACCATCAATTATATATATATATATATATATATATATATATAGTAAACAATTCTCTCCCAGAATAGTGTAAAAATATATGTACCAAACCTATTTAAAAAAAGCTGCAAGGGAATCAGAAGTGCCTTTCCATCACTATTTTAATATATGAATAATCCAGTCGGCGCATGCGTATTTTCAAAGACGGCAAAGGAAAACAATATAAACTAATGAACTAATGATAAGAGTAAAATTTAGAATTCTCGTCAGTGCTAGTTTAAATTTTTTTAATTAAAAAAACGTGACATATTTCTGTCACTTATTTCAGGATTTCTTTTTATTTGGAAGTGATATTTTTGCTGTACTACTTATAAATATGTTAATCCGAACACGTGACAGCCAATTAAGAGAAAGCGTACTACAATAGTAAATCCTATCAAATGAACAATCGTGTATTTAAAATTTTCACCGCCATTTTGATTTCTTGGGCGTAATATTAATCCTATGAAATATCTTTTTTTTTTTTGCTCTCAAATCTTCACTCTTTGATCTATTTCAATATAATAAAATGCATCTGAAAGAGCAAAAAATAATGAATGCTTCTTTGTAATTATTCCCCCCCTCCATTTTTTAAAGATTCTTAAAATATTTTTTAAAGACCATAAAAACTCGCAAGCTATTCATTAAAATAGGGATGAAATATTTTAAAAATTAGTGTTATTCTTTGAATTATTATCTTTCGATTGATTTATATTACTTTTATATATATGAAAAGTAATATCTGGAAGAAGAGTGAAGTTGAAAAAAATGTAAGCAAACAATATTTGAGGCTTGACCATGCCCCTTTGATACATTGGATGGGTCTTTTTGGATATAGAACAACAAAGACTATTATCCGCGAGCACGCCCCTTTTTCGAGATATCAGTAATTTTATGCCATTTTTTCGTTGAGAATCATTTAGAAAAATAATCTTATTTTGTTTTAACCATAACTGTAGCGTTTTGCTGTTCTTTTTAGAGACTACAACTTCTATTACGGGTGCTATTCATTGTTGATAACTTTTTGCGAGCTTGTGTATATACAATTTCTATTAATACATTTAATGTTTTCATAATTCGTGTTCTTATTCATCATGTTTTCAAACAAATATAATATTTTATATTATACGGAATAAAATTTTTTTATAAATGGTTTTATTTTTGGATTATTATTATATATAATTCTTCCATTTTTCTTGTTATGCGGGTACAAAAAGTACTTTGATAATAAAAGAATGGGATAAATATTATTCAAAACATGTACAGAAGTTATATGAAAATACTATTCTAAAAAAAAACATATAACTCATATTTTAAATGGCATGAATAATTAATTGATGCATATAATAATAATTTTTTTAAGATTGCATATTTTTCTCGCATTTTGTTTTTTCAATACATCATTGCATTTAAAAAGCTATTCATTTCACAAATATTTACATGTATTTGTTGGATCTATATGTTATGTGTAACACATGTGGTAAATTAAGGATCGATTTTGTTATAAAATGAATTTTTTTTAAAAAAAAATTAAAATGTAGGGGATATCGTGACTTTTTCTGAATTTTAGTGTACATTTTAACATTTCATTATTTTTTTTCTTCTACAAAGCTGATTTTTGTTTTTTTTTTTTTTTGTAAAATCAACTCTTAAAGTTATGTGAGTGAGTGAAAATGAAGTTTATTAGTGTTGCACGTGTGCGCAAGAGCCAGATGTGGCTATGCCGCGCCAAACAGTGAGTAATTGTGAACTGTGGTCTAGACATTTAAAAAAAATGGAAAAACGATAAAAAGTTTGTCAGGAAGAAGGGTCGAAAATAGAAAAGGCTCCATAGGATATCCCTGATATGCGTCGCCCGTGTTTATCAAAAACGGTAAACTCTTTGAGAAAGAAAACTATCACTAGGGTGCCTCGGGTTCATGATACCTATGCCTATGTAAAGAAAGCAACCCCCTGAAGTCCCCTGATATAATCTCCAGGGGCAGAGCGCTCGGCTATTCTCCCAGACGCTGGGTACCAATTTTAGTCGCGTCCAATTACGACATGCATAAGCTACAGTGGGACTATTCATTCACACCCAGTCACCACACGGGGGATCCTTACAGACATCCTTTAGAGTACAGACAAAATATGTATATGTGGCATCCTTAGAAATTTTTTGTATTGCAGAAATTTTCTCATAAAAGGCAATAGTACCTCCAAATAATGGTCACCCACCAGACCAGACATTTTGTCCCTTATATAGAGATGTCTTTAATAAGCGGTAAGCACATATTTACTATTCAAAGGGACTAAGACAGACAGAATTGTCCCTTAAATAGAAGTGCCCCTTATTCGGAGATGTCCCTTTCGAGAGGATTCATTTGGTTTGGTGTTATTAACGTCACATTAGAAGCAACTCGAAGGCTATGGGCGACGGACCTCTTAATTTTGAACCTCGGTCAAGCGACGAGGATGACCCCTGAGCTAGTACACCCTCTCTTAACTTCCGCACCACGCCATCAGGAGGATTTTGGGCCCCGACAAATTTAACGTGCATCAGCCCCGGCGGGTCTTTTGTGGCATCAAGGCTCGAACCCGTAACTCAACGAAAACCGTCGACCACGAGTCCGAAGCCAGTAACCACTAAAGTACCTCGGCCACCCCTTTCAAGAGGCACTACTGTATTAATAAATACAGGAGGAGTAGGGTTTGAAAATGTTCCAAAAGTTTATTTAAAAAAATTAAAAATTTTAATTTCTATCAGCAATACATCCAAATTTTCTTCTGGAATCAATTTCTTGAGTAGTAACGCTATGAAACGTGCTAAAATGTAATTTTTAAATATTTAAATAGCAAAACATATTTCAAAGGGTATCAAATCCCTTTTAAATATTATGAAAAATGTCTCAATTTTATGTTATGAAATCCATTTGTTTTTCAGTAATTTTTTTTTAAAAAAATCTCATATATTTTTTTCTTTTTTATTTTCAGGATGCGAAAAGATGAAGAAGAGACCAAGGAAAACGCAGATGAACTTATTAAAAGCAAAGTGTAGACGTAATTTTTCGGAAGGCTTTACGGGCATTTGTGTCAGATTCAATCATCTCATGTGTATTACATTTTCGCCTTATTTTACCTCATTGTGAATTTAAAATTTTCTGCTTTTATAAGTGCCAAGTATGCTGTATATAAATATGCAAATATTTTTCGGGAGGAAACTTCTATAGAAATGAAAAGTAGATTTCTCGAGTGCATTTCATACTATTTTTCCAGAAAATGCATTATTTGTGTTGTGTGGTTTTTTAGTACTTGAATAAATATTTTTATTTCATCATTTTATACCTATATTATGCCTCTTGTCTTTATCTTAATAGTTTGAAATTAATTTTATTTACAAGACAAAAGTGTTTTTGGACATAAACGGAAATTCTTAAACTAGTTATTTGGTCCGTTTCATTGACACAAGAGCCAATTAAGCCACCATGTGCCAAACAAGCGATATCTTCACACGTAAGTATCAAAAACAATGCAATAGCTTCGGATTTTTAATTGCTCAGCTGATGAGTAAATACGCATTATAGATCCACATTCACAGTGAATGTATGACCACGAATATCTAAAAGAGGAATATACCTTTGTGTGTTCCGTGAAAAATCTTTTTAACATGTGTGGCAACTAAAGCAAAATTTGGGAACAAACTAAATGCAGAATCTGTAATGCGACAACAGATATCAATTAAGATGAACCGTGGCAGTTAGTGTAAAAAAAAAAAAAAAAAAAAAAAAAAAAAAAAAAAAAAAAAAAAATA
>BMAW01086549.1:17838-31517 GCA_019974015.1 Nephila pilipes
AAAAAAAAAAAAAAAAAAAAAAAAAAAAAAACGCAAGCAATCTTTGTCATTAAATATAATGAAACGTTAGGTGACATTAAGAGTACAAGTTATTGCTGTTAAGGCTCCCGTCTACCCGCCATTTTGATTTCGTGGACGTAATGTTAATCCTATGGAATTTTGACTTTAATTCTCACATCTTTATTATTAGAACTATTTGAATGCAGTAAAGTGCATTTGAAAGAGCAAAAAAATAATCAATGCTTCTGTGGAATTACTTTTTCCCTAAGATTTTTAAAAATATTTTTATTCATATTTTAATTATTCGTTTTTGAGTTTTCCGGTCTTTAAAGAATATTTTCAAATATTTTTAAAAATCGAAGAAAAAAAAGTAATTCTACAGAAGCATTCATTATTTTTTGCTTTTTCAGATGCACTTTATTGCATTCAAATAGATCAAATAATAAAGAGGGGAGAATTCAAGTCGAAATTCCATAGAATTAACATTAAGCTGATGAAATCAAAATTGCGGGTAGACGGGAGCCTTAAATTCCCGTCTACCAGCCATTTTGATTTCGTGAATGCAATGTTAATCTTATGGCAGTTCTACTACCGTCTTACTATTTTATTTTATTTGAATGTAAAATAGTGCATTAGAAAGAGGGAAAAAATAATGAAGATTTTTGTAGAATAACTTTTTCTCACCGATTTTTGAAAATGTTTTAGAATATTTTTAAAGACTGGAAAGCTCACAAAAACGAATAATTAAAATCGTGGTTAAAATATTTTTAAAAAATCGGAGGGAAAATGTGATTATCTCTCTCTCTGCTGAGTGAATTTAAGTGAAGTTTTATGGCGCAAGGGCCAGATGTGGCTATGATGCACCAAACAGGATGCAACTATGGTCTCGACGTTTGAAAAAAAAAAAGATTAAAACTGGTGGACAAGAAGGAGGGTCAAATATAGAAAAGGATCGCTTGGGTATCCCGGGGTGCGTCACCGTGTTTACTAAAAATAATAAATCCCATGGGAATGGAAAATATTACTAGGTTGCCTCGGTGTCATGCTGCCCGAATCTACATAAAGAAGGCAAGTCCCTGAGGTCCCCTGATATAATTCCCAGCGGCAGGGTGCCCGGCTATAACCCCACACACTGGATATCCATTTTAGTCTCCTTTTACGACATGTATGAGCTGCAGTGGACTGTTCTTTTACACCCTGTCATCACATATAACCCCACACACTGGATACCCATTTTAATCTCCTTTTACGACATGTATGAGCTGCAATGGACTGTTCTTTTACACCCTGTCATCATACGGGGGAGGGGGATTTCGGAGAAACTTTACTATTCTGTTTCTCTTTTGAATGCATTTTTTTTTTTTTTGGCCTTGAAATAAGTTAAATATTTGAGGCGGTAGTAGAAATTCCATACAATTAACAGTACATTCACGAAATCAAAATAGCTATTAGACGAGAGCCTTAATAAGTAAATTACATTTATTTTATTATAATTTAATAAAAAAAATACAATATTTTTCTTTAATTGTTTTTATATAAATTACCTACAATTTATTGACGTACTTTAAATATTATTTTAAGATATATTTTTCTAATGGTTCCTCGAAAATTCCTTACAGGTATAGAGATTCCGTGACTCGATGAAGTTTGAAAACAATTTAATTCAGTGGTATGATGATGACAATTGTGAATGAATTTGTTTGTCTACTACTTTCAATAAAACACGAAAGTAAATGTCGGAAATGTTGAATATACAACCTCCAAGTCAATCATTTGATCGCAATTTTTCTGAAAAAATACGAGTCAATTATAAGTAAGCTCTTAATTTACCCATGAGAAGTAAGAAAAGAATGGGTTTTTTTTTCAGGCACAAATTTCAAAAACGGTAACTTAACTAATTTATTCATTCCAGCAACCCTATCATTTCTTACTGATAGTGACGCTATTATCTCCATATCTTATAATTAGATTTCAACCCCGTTGTCATAATAACATCCTTTACGCAAGGCCACATTATCACTGTGCATGTCCCCTGCCGTGACAAAACCGTCGATTCCAAAAATTATTCATCTCTAAATCAAAATTAGAGGCTGACCTTGAATCGAAATCAATCGTAAACCATGTGATCCCAGAACGGACGCTGTTGATTAAGGAAGAACAGTAAACGGGGGTTGTCTAGAGGCGACGATTTCCGCTGTGTTTGGCACTCGCCGAACGAAAACTGGATCTAGAGGAGGTATTTTTAGGAGTCGACGACACCCACTACTGCATCGACCCGAATTTTCTCTTCCAGGCAGCTGGAACGCACGTGGGTTGAGAGAGAAATTTGAAAGTTTGAGTATCGATAGGTAAGTGTTTGGAATTTTTTGTTTTGTTTTTAGTTGTCATTGATCTCTTGCGTGGATCTGTTTTCGATCGAATTTATATATTTATTGCTACCGCTTGGAGCGCGCTATAGAAACTGCTTTGAGGTGCTTTGTTTACTAACGTTTCTTAAAAGTTATGTATTGATGCGAGAACAATTTTGTCACAGATCTTAGTTGTTCTATTTCTGAGGAACAAACATTTTTGGGGGTTTTATTAGAAAGGAAGGAAGACATATTTATTTATCTTCATTAATTTTATCATAATTTGATTTTTTGGTGTAAGATACTGTTCGAAGGAAATTGCTTATGTTTTTGTGGAATATTATACATTAATATTAAGTGTTATTTTACAGATATATGGAGATTTTAAGAATATCGTATCTGTTCGTAATTTAAAAGTTTTTTTTTTTTTTTTTCCTGTTTGTTTTGCTTACGATATACTTAGGGTATTGAAAATAGAGCATGTTGGAGTAAAATAATTCACGAATTTATTTGTAAACGGAATTTTTTTATGATTTTAAAAAATTTTAGAGTTGGAACTGATAATTTTAAAATCGGAGTCTTAAATTTAATTTAGACCAAATAGCTTTTTAAGACATAGTTTAAGTTTGGAAAAAAAATAATATTGTTCTTTTTTGAAGGCAATCGTGATTGCGCTTCGTACGGAAAGTTTTCAAAAATATTTCTGTTATTACTTTAATATAAATAAAATAAAATAAAAAAGTTAGACCGAACATATGTAATTTTTCTTCTAACAATGTAAAGAAACTTTCATTGAATCTCTCATTTTCTTTACTTTCATTATTTTCCTTACGTATTTCAGTCTTGAATAAGTCAAATTATATATGATCAACTCAAATTTTCATCTGTGTAATACAATCAGATATCGATTTAAGCATTAATATTTTTTAATTAAAAATCAAAATTTACTTTTTGCTCAAACAAATAATGAATTTATTTTTTTCCCCGTAGAATAATCGTATGATGTATAATTTATATTTAAAAGAATACAAGTTTTGCAAAATGAGTGCGTTTTCGAATCAAAGAGAGGTTTACGCAAAAAATCGCTACTTTTCTTGCTGTGTTCAAAATAAAAATAATTAACGTATAGCCATCTAGGATACATACTAATATTAAGAAAACATTATTAATAATTTTTATTTAATGTTAACGGATTAATAATCGATTGATTATGGACTCGAAGATTCATGATTTCAAAAACCGTGATATAGCGAGACTGATGCAAGTGTGAATCTGTCATTCCTCAAAATTGTGATAGTGTGAATTTAACACTTTGATGTTATTCTTGTCACTCAACCGTAGGCTAAAAAGTAAACATTTAATCAAGTGTAGGAATTTATTTTATGAAATGTTCGGAAAATGTTTCGAAAAATGTGAATTTTTATGAAAAATAAAAATTATATATTCAAGTGGTTACTAATAGCAAAATTAAACGAAAAACACACACATAAATTGATGTAATTAAAAATCATAGGTAATTACTACACACATTAATTTAATGAAAAATTTGACCAATAATATTCGAGAATGGGAAAAAAAAAATTTCCCGTAAGTCTTGATCGTAAAATTTTTAGACTTGGGACCCTGGTGGCAAACAAGATATTTACATGGACAATTTTACTCATAGAGATTCCATAGGAGCTTAATTTTTAAGTAAATACGAGTATCATGTCATATTTTATTGTCTTTGGTAAACATGGAGACGTTCCCCTGTGTTGCCTTAGCAATAATTCTCTATTTTCAACGCTTCTCATCAACCAACTTTTATCTTTTTTTTTTTTTTTTCTTTTTTCATATTTTCAAATGTTTAAATCACAGATATACTGTGTGGCGCAGCAAATGTGGCCGCAGTATCCTAATGGTCATGGTCGCGCACTCGCAGCCGACGAGTTTCGTCGAGTTGGGGGTTCGAGCCTTGTGCCACTAAAGATCCGCCGTATTTCGGGGCTGATGCACGTTAAATCTGTCGAGGCCCAAAGTCCTCCCATTGGCGTGATGTGGAAGTTAGGAGAGGAAGTGCCAGCTTGGTGTCATACTCGTTGCTCGACCGAGGTTCAAAATAACGAAATCCGTTGCTTCAAGTGCCACGTTAATAAAATCAACCAACCAACGCCCTCAGGGGCTTGCCATCTTTAGATAGGCACGGGCATCATGACCTCGACTCACCTTAGTGATCTCTTATTTTCCCGTGAGGTTTGTTTTCAGTATTTTGGTAAAACTCTGGTGACGCACATCCGGGACACCTTAGCGATCCTTTTCTGTTTCCGACCGTCCTTGTCATCCTATTTTTAACTTTTTATTTTTTCAAGCGTGTAGGTCACTGTTTCATCTTTTTAGCATGACCACACCTACTCTTGCACCATTCTGTTTTCTCTCACTCCGTCTGGGTGGTTATGGTATCCTAGTGGTCATGGTCGCGGTTAGCGCTGTTTGTGTTCGAGTCGTGGGTTCGAGCTCTGATGCCACTAAAGCTCTTCCTTGTAGCGTTTGCTGGGATGATTCACGCTAAATCTGCTCCAGTCCTCCCGTGGGATCGTTTTGGCATGGTGTGGTACCAGCACGGGTGTCGTCCTTATCACTTGACCCAGGCTTAATATTACGAGATCCGCAATCAATAGCCCTTGTGTCTTCTTTCACTGCGACGCTAATAAACAATCACATTGTTTCGTATCAAGTGAGCTCGCGTGTACTTCCAGAGTCAACGCGGGAAACACAATCAGGCGATAAATGTATAATAACAAGAATCTAGATAATCTTTTAGAAGTCAAATCACGAACTATCCGAATATTAGAAGCGTATGATAAAACAATTTTTAATCGGTCCTTTAATCTGAAAAAAAAAAAAAAAAAAATTTGAAAAAATGAAAAACAAAAAAAAAAAAAAAAAAGATTAGAGTTACAATGTATGTAAAAAAAGTTGCTGACTCGTCAAAAATAGAAGTGAAAGATCCGAAGTCAGATAGGGTAGTAATATCGCTCAAAAATAACATTAGTCTATTTCAATAATAGTTACATCTGTTGTATTTTTGTTACCATGAAGCTTCTAAAACTCTTATAACTAAAATTTATCCACTTTAGTAAGAGTTAAATGTACTTTTAAAAATGTAAGATAAATATTTGTTTCAAGTGATTTTATAATAACTGATTCATTTGAAATGATTTACATGAAATTGTTTCCTCGCATTAATGAAGGAATTATTGATAAATAAAATGGTATAAATATATTACAAGTATGTGAACTTATATTAATTTTTAGTCATTTTTCCACTCTGAAAAGGTATTCAGATTAAAATCCAGCTCTTTTCCATTAGATTTAAATATTTTAAAGAAAATAAAAAAAAGATCACATATCTACTCAACATTAAAAAAAACACCAATCTATTCTCAACTTACGCATATATTTAATATTAAACGTTTGTGCATGGTTTAATATTCCTTACTAAGAAACCTACTATTCATGCGAGGAAAAATAAAATATCGAACTTAAGGGTTTCTTTTTTGCGATATTTATGTTTTTATACCTTTAAAACACTATTTTTAGTGATTTTTATCAATTTTTTTTAACTCCTGGTCTCGTATTAAAATTTAATCTTTTGTCTTTTAAAATCTGCTTAAATTTCGTTCCTTCTTTATTTAGGTACTAAATTTTACAGCTGTTTTAATATATTTCTTTATCATGAATTTCTCTGAATGGAAATAATCCATAAACAAATTTCTTACATTTTTCACTAATGCAAAATACAATACCTCAAAATGATACGCATGAATGAATCTGAAATTTTATATATATATGTTTTTCAAGTACTTTTACGCAGAATAGACTATTTCTGAGATTTATATTGAGTTACATTGAGTTGTTCTTTGTATTATGAGACTTTTTACATTGCAATAAAGTGAAAATTACCATGACCTTTTAGAAAAAATTTCGGTGTTCACAATTCGAACTACTATATGTTCCAACGTCTGGGCTGTGTTATCAAAATAATAGTCTATTCTCTATATATGGTTATATTCTGTATTATTCGATATACAAATTGTCAAAATATTTATTTTTTTTTGAGTTACCGTGTTTTGCGGAAAGTTTTAAGTTTTGCTTATATTTGCATGAAATGTCCACATTTGGCAGTACAACTACACACAAACAAAAAATTTCTTGGGTATTTTTCTAATTTTGAAGCCCTAGAATGTCATAAAACATGCATTTGTTGGTAAAATTTAGGTTATTTGAAAACATTTTTTCAAAAATGTACTATTGCCTTAAAATTATATGTAGAGATTAGGTTTCTTGTGTGCTTAATATTTAAATCGTTTCATTAAACTATAAAAATTTTGTTTTAGTCAAAGTTTTTCTTTCCCTTTGAGTTAAAAACGGACATGAGTTTTCAGATATATTTGCATTTAGATACCACTTTTTAAAATAATATTCCATAAATATGAAAAATTTACTCGCATATATAAAACAATGCACAAAAAATAGTCAACAAACTTTTTTAATGATATAACTGTATTCCTTTTTTTTTTTTTTTTTTTTGAGCTTTGTAATTTTGCCAATTTCAATTTTTCTCTTTTTTTTCATATAAAAAAATTATTTCTTAAAATTTAGAGAGAAAAAATATTTTTGGTTCACTATATGTATAAGTTTCCTTTATTAAGGTACAAAACAATCTGGAATCATATTGTGTAATAGTTTTCCTTAAAATGGCACCTAAATGAAAATATATCTCGCAAATTATGTCGATATTCAACTAAGTTAGGAAAAATCATTTTGATTAATAAAATATTTTTACAATTCTATAAATGTTTAAGCTATCGTTATTGGGCAAACAAACAAAATCTAAGGTATACCAATAATTTGAATTGATATACATCACAAAAACAAGAAGTCTTAGATACAGTATTCCATAATTTCTCGTACTTTCCTGGTACCCTTATCATCTGCAATAGATTCACCCTTCAGTAAAACGTCTTTCATAATGTGGAACAAATCTTTACAAGAAATAATTTTGCGATTATTGATTTATTTGGAATAATTTACGCGCGATTTCAATTTACGCTCTGTTTTCATGAAATCAACTTCTCATGCAAATGGAACAATTATTGGATAATAAAACAGTATATATATTACACATAAGAACACACAATTATTGCTGGGACATTTTTCTGTCTGAAATGATATACAGTTTCAAGTCTAGTTCTTTATCATTAGGTTAAAATATTCTAAAGAAAAAAAATATATCAAAGAACATTTATCTGTTTGAAATCAAACAGGAGCACATCAATTTGTATTCGAGGTACGTATATGCTTTACACATTCACGGACAGTTTTAAAACGTGGGTGGAACTACCTATGCCATATTTTTAACATCTGGCTTAAAATGACTTTCCTTTCGAAATAACTGTTATTTATAAACTAAAAACCTGGTGGGTGTGACAACTAACAAAAACACATTTTTGTAATTTTTTTAAGTGATGGTTATAGCCGCCAATTCTATTTGTGTTGCTGTTAAACCTCTTACATGCAAACAACGGTTATAACCGTAATGATACTACAAAGATATGTGTTAAAAAAAATCCTAACCTAAATTACAGAACGTAAGTAATATCCAAATACAGCCTAAGACAAGAGTAGTTTTAAAAATATACTAATTAAATGTCAGTTACGAATTTCTGGCAGAAACTTTCAAAACAATTTGGACATAAAGCGGATTTATTTCTGCATTCCTGGAATCTAAACGTTTATTTTCCTATGTTTCTCCAAATTTCCTTACAACGTAACAAATATGACTCTTTTATAATCTACAGAAGCAAAAAGTTTTTCAGAGGAGTGTTGAAAATCAGAAAGATTCGACTGATTGGTGTTTTGGCTTGATAAACTCGGTTCAGTAATAACTGAGTGGCTCATAGTTCTTGGAAAACCTCATCTACTTTTTATTACTAAATCTTTACCAATTTTTATTTCGGCCGGAACTTGAATCAAACATTCTACAAGGCTATGCCTGAAGTAAAAAAAATGTTACTACTTTTTCTTTTCTTTTCTTCCTCTTTTATCATTTTTCTCGTGTAGTTTCTTGTATATAAAGAAAGAATTCCAAACACATGGTTCCAACAAATGAAAAATTACCTTTTTATGCTATCGAATAGTTTTACGTGGTGAAGAGTAATAAGTGACGTAGTCAGAATATTCCTTCTTTGAATCACTTTTTAGCTATGACATTGTGTTTTGTTTTATTACCGTCGCACTAGAAACAACACTAGAGCTATTGGCGACGGACCTCTTAATTTTGAGCATCGGTCAAGTGACAAGAATGACCTCCTTCTCCTAACTTCCACAAGAGGACCCTGAGTCTCAACAGATGTAACGTGCTTCAGCCTCTGCTACACGGAGGTTTAGAGTGGCATTGGACTCGAACCCGAGACTCAACATAAATAGAACGAGTATCCCGATAAGACAGTTTATTTGTATTTTCATATATTTAAGCGTAATGATATGATTGCTCTCGCTGTCGTTTATTTGATAACGGAAATAATCATGACGGTGTATAGCGTCATTCGGAAGGTTGATTGCTATAACCGAACTCTCCGTGAATGTATTCATACTAAACGTATATGCATAGTTTCACGTTTCTTTCTGTGCAATCTGATTATCTTTTATATCCGTAATAGTAGTACCAAGTACATCCAATACGGTCCGAATATTAGAATGTGCAGTTTAAATTAGCACATCTCCATGTTAGATTCAACAAAGGATTGTAGCGTGCAGTGACACCGAATACATATCCTACCGCGTAATTGTTACTCTCTATTATCGAAATCGGAATACCTTAATAGATCTCTATAATAGGTCAATTGAAAAGTCCCCGGCCTACCATAGTAAAACACATTTTTTGGCAAAATTAGCTTTTTTTTTATTCAACATAATTCCCTTCAAGGGTGATACACTGATTATAGCTACCCTCCAACTTTTCGATACCATTTTTGCAGTTCGATTTGTCCTTTGCTTCAAAATAGGCCTCAGTTTCGGCGATCACCTCTTCATTCGACGAAAATTTCTTCCCAGCGAGCATTCTTTTGATATCTGAGAACAGAAAATAGTCGCTGGGGGCCGGATCTGGAGAATACTGTGGATGAGGAAGCAATTCGAAGCCCAATTCATGGATTTTTGCCATCGTTTTCACTGACTTGTGACACGGTGCATTGTCTTGGTGAAGCAGCACTTTCTTTTTCTTCAAATGCGGCCGTTTTTCGGTGATTTTGTCCTACAAACGGTCCAATAATGCTATGTAATAGTCGCTGTTGATGGTTCTTCCTTTTTCAAGGTAGTCAATGAAAATTATTCCATGCGCATCCCAAAATACACACGCCATAACCTTGACAGCCGACTGTTGCGTTTTCCCACGCTTTGGAGCGGGTTCATCGTGTGCAGTCCAATCGGATGACTGTCGATTGGACTTCGGAGTGAAATGATGGAGCCATGTTTCATCCATTGTCACATATCGAAGCAAAAACTCGGGCTTGATCATCTTCAAACACTGATCCGAATCATCAACTCGTCGTTGTTTTTGGTCAAAAGTGAGCTCGCGCGGCACCCACTTTGCACAGAGCTTTCTCATACCCAAATATTCGTGAATGATATGATGTACACGTTCAGTTGATATCTTTAGAGTGTCTGTTATTTCATTCAATTTCAATTTACGGTCATTCAAATCATTTTGTGGATTTTTTTAATGTTTTCGTCTGTAACAACCTCTTTTGGGCGTTCACCGTCTTCGGTGCTCATTTCACCACGTCTAAACTTAGCATACCAATCCTTGATGGTTGATTTTCCTGGGGCAGTGTCCGGTAACTCGGCATCAAGCCAAGTTTTTGCTTCAACTGTATTTTTTCCCTTCAAAAAGCAATATTTTATCAACACGCGAAATTCCTTTTTATCCATTTTTTTCACAATAACAAAAGTTGCTTCACTTAAAATGCTATAATTCACAAACTAATGATCCGACAGCTGTCAAATTTATACACGCATCTTTTGAGGGTTAGGGCTAACTAAAAAACATATGGATTTAATTCTAGTAACGCCATCTATGTGTCAGGCAGGGGACTTTTCAATTGACCTGTTATAGAAGATAGGAAGGAGCACAATTTGCAAGATTACTATGGTTTGAATGTATCAAACAGATATCTTGTATCTGTGATCCTCGTCTTAAACAGCTCCTGACTGTATTTCCTTGTGTGTGTGTGTGTGTGTGTGTGTTTACTTTGTTTTTAACGTTTGTAAAAGGGTTTTTTTTTGGAAATTAAGTATTAATTACGCTTGATAAATGTTGCGTATCATTAATATTTTTTTGATATTAATGATATAATTGATTTGATTGATTGTATGCTAAAGAGATATGCAAAATATTAACATATATATGCAGTCAAAAACCTTTTTTCTCTCTCAAAAAGTTATAAATCTTGAGGTTCCGAGTTTAATATTCGATTGTAAATATGTTTATGTAATTGAAAACTGAATTTTTCTGTATATCTTATTTGAAAAAAATAATGTTCCACCATAAAAAACATAGCGAAATTTTCGGGTCGTCAATCTAGATAGATTAATTAAAGGTAAAAAAAATATCAACACCACTCTCACATAAATAAACACAATTGTTTTTCTTCCGTGTATAAATATAGCTAAGCCTTGAGAAACTTTTTTTCCCACCTTCTGTTTTATGAATCTTTTTTTTTTACACTCACGCTTTGAGTTAATTACGACATACATTGCGTAATTGATTACTCTTATATACTGCTTCATTCATCTCTTCGTGCCTTTCAGACATTGATTTCATTGAACGTTATAAATAGTTCATTGTTAAAGGTAAGTTCTCACTTTATTATTTCATGACTTCATTAACATAGATAAATTACTATCTTTGTATATATTGACACTTTTGTGACCACGTGAATCACCGGTAGTATATAACATTTTTCATTTGTACAATAGCTTGCCTGTTACACTGTATAACAATATCACTGTTAACAATACATGTTGAACTAGTACACTGTATAACAATACACTGTTATCAATATAACAGCAGGGTCCACCCCGCTGTTATATTGATTTTATGTACTATAAATTCAAACCAGTTTCGAAAAAACTTAAGGAATTAAGGATAATAAATTCAACGTCGTGCAAAAAGACTACATGAGGGATTTTGTTGACCGACTTCGTAAATTTGAACCACGGTCAAGTGACAAGGACGACACCTGAGCTGGCAATTCCCCCTCCAAACTCCTGCCGTGTAGCCGGGGCTGATGCACGTTAAATCTGTTAGGGGCCCAAAATCCTCCCGTTGGCATGGTGTGGTTGTTAGGAGAGGGAGATACCAGCTCAGATGTCACTCTCGTCATTTGACAGAGACGCAAAGTTACGAGGTACGAAGCCGATAGCCCTCGAGAAGCGATATTAATTAATTATATCACTGTACATGTACTACATCTTCCTTGCTTAGATATGGATGATGGTATTAGCGTTGGTTCCTTAACATTTTCGTCAAGTAACTATTGCAGGTATTATTCTCAGATTATGTGGCTATTTAGTATTTTTAATCGTTCTTTAAGAAATGATTTAATGATAGAAGAGATCAGTGTGATGACCGAGAATGACAGAATAGTCACATTGTAATCATGCATGACGTATGAGGCGACTAAAATGGGTACCCAGCGTCTGGGGGTATAGCCGTGTACCCTGCCCCTGGATATTATATCAGTGGACATCAGGAACTTACCTCCTTCTGGTAAGTACGGGAATCATGCTCTCGAGGCACCCTAGTGATCTTTTTCTTTTCCATGGAGTTTACTGTCTTTGGTAAACACGGGTGACGCAACTCCGGGATACCCTAGCGATCCTTCTCTATTTTCGACCCTCCTTGTCAATCATTTGTCTTTTTTTCTTAATTTTGTCACGTATAGACCACAGTTAAATCTTGTTTGACGCAGCATAGCCACATCTGGCTCTTGCGCCAAAAAAACTTTACGTTCACTCATTCACTGAATGAGAGAAGATCCTAGTTCTAACATGTAATCTTACACAGCAATGTTTCCGATACCAACTGCAACACACTACGGGAATGATGTTCGAGTCTATACCCATTGATTGTCAGTGGTCCGTAAAATACTTAAACGCCATGTTTGAGTCTTTCGACTAACGGATTAGTTTTTGCAAAGTTTATCAAATTTATCAACTTCTCCTTTCGTTGCGAGTGGTATTGTATAACCTATTTTTTTTTTATTTTATTTTATTATTATTATTTCTGGGGAGACAGTTGAGAACGGTCATGTATGTGTACTCAATAAAATAAGAATAGTTTTTTTTTTCTTTTTTTTCGGTACAAAACCAGTGAGCTGAATTTTACCGAGTGGGTTATAAAGGAAGACAGATGAGTTCACGAGGCGATTTTTGACATTCGGTAATTGTTGCGGGAATTTTTTTTTTTTTTTTTTGCTTATTCTAAACAGAAGATTAAATCTTTACAAAGTAATTTTAAAAAACTACACTTTACGGTATACCATAAGTGAAATATCCTTCCAGATCAGTTTTCTATGCTTTGCTGCAAACGAAAAACACAAGTGAACTTTATTATGATAACGGTATCTCTATTAAGATGTCATAAATGAATTGCATTAAAAATCAATGTTACCAGTTATCCCTTTTTTTAATAATTTAGGTATAACAATTTAGATGGTGTGATTTTTCACCCATAATACTTTTCAAGGCCAGTTAAAGATAAGCCCAGTTATCTTTGAAAATTATTCTTTGGATAATAAAAGTGATTATTATTGTTCTTTCGGATTGTTTTCTCATTTTATAATCATTTTACACCCGCATAATCACGTCTCCTGCTATTCCGACTTAGATTTCCTTCATTATTCACATAACTGCCAATTATGCGAATGACGAAGTTAAGCGTAATTGCCAATTAAGTTTAATTTTTGGATACCAACATATATATGCAATATTTGCGTCAGTCATGAATTTTTCGCCGAATGCAGCGGTGGATTTTAAAGTATAAGTGGTGCCTTTGTCTGGATGTAGTTTCATTCTTTGAAAGCCCATGCAATCAGTTTCAGGTTTGAACTTTTTTTTTCCCCATATTTCCGTTGGTAAATAGAACTTTTTTACTTTGTCATCATTAAGATAAACTCGTACTTCATTAAGATAAACTCGTACTTCATTAAGATAAACTCGAACTTCATTAAGATAAACTCGTACTTCATTAAGATAAACTCGAACTTCATTAAGATAAACTCGAACTTC
>BMAW01086557.1:0-32603 GCA_019974015.1 Nephila pilipes
TTCTTGAAATCTTAGAAACTACTCGAATTTCTACGGCAAATCGAAAAACTAAGCTGCATGTTTTTCATTGTCTACATATGACCGAGTTTGATCAACTTATGCAAATAATTAAAAATATTGTATATGTGTCTTCAGTGTATTATTAACAATGTTTAAATTTCAATTTGAAAGATTTTAACTCATAAGTTTTTTTCTATACTTAAATCATTCTAATGAATGATTAAAATAACTAAAAATGCTCAGTCTGTAAACCAATTTTAAATTTTGAAAATAAATTTTATTTTTAATAACTATAAACAACATGATTTAATTTTGGAAATGATAAAATAATTAAATGTCTTACGTCTCCTTAGACACATAATATTTGAAATGTAAATCAGGCCCTGATTGTCAATATCTATAAACTGAAGCATTGGTTCCTAACCCTTTTCTCCTTGCGAATCTCTTCTAAAATCCTAAAGAAATTGGCCACATTTTATACATTAGCAATCGGTAAGAAGACAATAAATTTGGTAGAATAACTATTTTCTGCGTTGCACAATTGTTCATAACGAAAAACTAAAGCATAATCGTGAAACATTTCAATACAGACATTAATATAAATTATTTTGATATCTATAAATAAATTAATACAAAATGAATTCACAAAACCAAATGGTTTTTAATTAATCATACGTTAAATTTATAAAAATTCTTTTAATGGGGTATTTGTGGGTATCTTATGAATTAAAGAAATTAAAATTTTGCTGAATGTTTGGCAATTTCGGTCTAAAATACGGCTCTTGAGCTATTTCTGTATTTATCTTTTAAATAAATATATGTTAAAAATTCTCTTTTACATACATATGTTGCGTTAACGTGTAATAAAACTTAAAAGCGATTTTCATTTTCAAGGAACAGTTATATTCATTTGTAACACTTATCTAGATGTCAGCTAAAAAGTTATCTTTAAAAATAATTGTAAGAGAATTATCACAGGATAATTCAATGAGATATCCTTTTCCCAATAAATTTAAAGAAATATCTAAGCTTATATTTTCTGGAAAAGAATTACTCTTCCAATTATTGGTTTGAAAAATAGTCTCTGAAAATAAATCGAAAATGTTTCAGATATTCACAAATATTCCTTTTAATGTTTTACTCAAGTTTAATTGAATTTTCTAATAAAAAGCTGCTGAGGTCAAAAAACATTCGTACTAATTCATCTGCAGATTTGGATCGTAAATGGATTTTTATTCATTTCAATTGTATCATAAATACTGAAAATGTTGAAACTTGTGTCTTGTAAAGATAATTTAATTAATATAATTTACGAAAGATGTAAAATAAATGTACAAGCTTTTTGCAGCCAAAAAATATCGATTATAATTGAAATCGGTAGAGAGTAAAAATACTTGAAGTTCAAATACGCATGTACAAACTTTACCTCCAGAAAGTCATCTAACTTGTGCGTGATACTTGAAGGCTTACAAACTCCTTATAAGTCGCATGGTATGGACGCCAGTTTGTTGCATGAAATTTTACAAAATTTGCAATTTTTATAGCATTTCTTAAAATAGATAACTGCGCAGGATTTCTTTTACATGCAAATGTCCGTCTATGAATATAGAAAGGTGTCTGTACAATGTTCTTGTTGATCTTCTTTGCCCATGCCAAAAGACTAAAATATTTTCCTGTCATTTATTTTGCTACATACACATCTGTGCGCACACTCACAAGATGCTAGTTTATTCTAGTGTTTTGTAAATAAACCATTAATGATATCAAAAATTGCATCTACAGCTGTATAATTTTTTCAAGATTTTGCAAATGTTACATCTTTTAATAGAAGTTTTAAAAATGTACCTAGCATAAACAAGTAATATTGCAGCATTTGCTACTTTGAATCGTTAAGAAGAATCGTAAAATAATTAAATTGTATTCTCTTCAAAAATTCACTCACCACATCTTTAATTCCACACGACACAATATTTTATAAATAATTAATTTAACCCTACACGTTATTGTTTGATAAAGGAACTAGATCAAATTTCTTTGCAATCTTTTCTCCAAGTATACATTTTACGATATGTTTTGTACATGGTCTAATTAAAATTTTTGCCATTGTATGTGCCTGTCCATTATTTAAAGTTTATAAATATATTCGAAATTACTTCAAGAGCCATATTACTATCACCATTTGAACTTGATAGGTAATAAAGTTACTACGCTTTCTATTATTTGCTAATTTTCTTTTAAAATATTCGACAAGTTACTCCTTATGTGGGAAAAGCTTTATTGTAAGGTGTTTTTACAAAAAGGCGAAGGTTTTAACTGCTATTGACAAAACATTACAGGTTACACAAAGAGGCTTGAGTTCTGACTCTTCCCCTTTAAAATAAAAACCCATTTGTAAGTAGTTGCTGACAGATTATAACTTGTTATTTTATTCTCATCATGTTTTCTATTTCTTCTTTGTTTGTAGTCAGGTTAGATTGGTAGCTAATTAAGCTTTCAGTACCCTTCATCCTGTGTTGCTTCGAAACCAGGGGCTAAAGAAGGAACAATTTTTTTTATGACAATGTGTTCGACAACAATAATAATGTATATATAGCCTTTTGACAGACTAGATTGAACGATCCATTTTTATCCATCAACCCTGAATAAAATTATTGTAAAATAATTAAAAAAAGCTATTAATACGAGAAAAACTTGACCAGAGAAAGCTACAGTAGCATATTACAAATTTCGAACTAAATCACACAAGGTTTACATGAGTCTGCATGAATGTCTGTTAACTCACTTATCTCCAGTTGAGAGAAATATTTACCTCCGAAAAATGATATTGCTTTCTGCTTTGCTATACAATCAGAAACAGGCTTAATTTGATGATTAGTCTGTCATAGTTGTGAAAAGTCAATGTAGGAGATAACCTCTTCTAAGGTCTTCACTTACAGCGCCTTATTCCTCCTTGGTGCTCGTGGTACGCTAACATGTTTCTCAATAGTTATCTCACAATATAACACTTTTATTTATTTCTTATTTTATTTCCCAGTTAATAACAGTATAGTAAATATATGTACGTAAATTTATTAATTCGCTACTTCTTTTATGTTAATAATTTAAAACTCCGACACTACAATAATATTTTCGCGAGTTTCCGGTTAGCAGCCAATGATCGGAAGGAATTAAAGAATGTTTTAAAGCCTTTTTTTCTTATTAAAAATGTTAAGATTTGATGACTATTGAAATTCATGGATGCATATCGCATACAAGGAAAAACCATACCTGCAAGCTCAACAGTGAACTAATACGAAAACTAACTAAAAGATATTTTTGTAAGTTACAGAGAATGGCGGCTTAAAAACGTATATTGTACCGAAGAGTATAGATATAATTCGGCTAAGAATTCAGATATATATATATATATATATATATATATATATATATATATATATATATATATATATGAGGCAAATTATTTATAATAGTATACGCAAATATTGTAAATAAACTCTGAACCTAAATACCTATATATATATATATATATATATATATATATATAAATCGTACTAGAAAAATAATTAAATACTTAATAGAAAAATAAAATTCTTAAGAAAATAAGAATATATGATAATTATGATATTAATTGAGCTATAAGCAGAGTAAAACCGGATGCTAACATGATAATAGTACGATATTATTGATATACTATTATTGTATGATAGCTAACATCTAAAAGTTTTTATAATCACAGAAAGAGAGAAACATACGTAATTCATTTTATAAAATCTTTAACAACCTTATTTAGAATTTACGAAAAAGCTTAAACTAAAGGCGCTCTTAAAATATGGGGAAAAGTAAAGGAAATGTAAATTGATTTCTTTGAAATTCAGAGTCATTAAAAAAATAATGATATAAAGCTTGAATGTAAAATAAGAAAAATACTGTCATAAGGTTAGTACAGAGATGCCTGGTTAAAAGTTTGTCATAGAATCTTAACCATCTGATTCAGCTATTACATTTTAATTAAAAAGGTAATGTCCAAAATTAGTAAGCACAAATAGAAAATTCTAAAACATTACGCAGAAGAAAAATTAGTCATTGTATAATATAACAAAATACCTACAAGTAATGATAATCACCAACATGGCTAGCTTTCTTTATTTGAGAATACAAAAAAGAACTTAGAAAAGAGCAAAAAAAAAAAGAAAAGAAATTGAAATAATAGAAATACCTTATTTTAATTAATAGATTTAATAATTTAAAATACCAAATTCATTTTGTGCAAGTCTTTTTCTAGTAGCATCCGGGCTGCTTTACCTGTTAAAGAAATTCTTTGTTTTTTCAGCAAAGGCTTTTTGATTTTTGCGGTGATTATATTATTTTGATGTATCCTACTGTATGCTCTTAATACATAGATAAAATCGATTTTATGTAGTTTTAACTTCTTCATTTAAACTTCATAATGCATTTGTGTCCTTTAATAACTCAAACTATAGTTTTTTGTTATTATTTTATTCCTTATTTCAAATAAAAATAGCCGATTGAATTGAATAACTTCGATAAAATTTAAAATTCATAGAGAATGTAATACTCTCCAAAAAAGGTATTTTTGAAATATTTTCTAATTTCATCAATTCTTCAGGATATAGTGTAGAGAGACAAACTGATTTGATAAAATCCCTTTTTAAATCATTGTAAATTATTGCTAATACCACTTTTTATCCATTGATTACAATCATTATACATTTTTTTATATATTTCATAGGAAATTTGGAATTATATAATTAGATATTACAAATGAGTCCGTCCACAATGTTGTATCTTTAATAAAACAATATTAGTACGACTGATAATGGATTCTTAGGTAGAGAATACCATTCCAAATTTCTATCAAACTCATTTATGAAACTTTAATTTCCAAAGATTTGTAAAACTCAAAAAAATTGATGCGTGTAAGATGATAAGTATATTAAAGCTTCAAAAAGAATATTTTAATGGTATTTGTAACACTGTCAATTGTGACATCACTAAATTGATAATAAGTAATAGAGTTCATATTAGGAATGTTTGTTTGGTCGAGGGTGTGACCAATCTTAAGTGGAACATTTTCGAATTCTTCTAAGTTTTCAAGTTTGGGCAAAGATCTACAAGAAATCAGATTACGAACTTAATGCTATTTTTTGTCAACCAAATTTAGTTACAATTAATTTCTTAAAAAAATAACGAAAATACGCTTTTACTTGAAGTGAAAAGAATATATCAAACGTAAGTAAGTGAACTGGGATTAAAATTTCATGTATGAAAATGATCTATATTCATATTAGACTTATCAAGTCAGAGAGTTACAATCAAAATAGCAATATTTTCTTCTCGCGGCCTCAACTCGGTTATTTTCTCCTCTTTCCAGCCCTGCCGATTGCTACGCGATCTATCTTTCATCGAAACACTAGAAATACAGTTCGTTTCAAGGTTAACTGTTTTCCATCGGAGATTCGGTCTCTGGTGTACATAATAAAAGTAAAATAGATTCTTACAAGCTATATTTTTGAAAGACTGTTGAATTACAGCATGGATGTGAAATGCTCTTTATTCTTTGTTATCATTCTTCATTACAATTCTCTTTTTAACACAAGAGCAATATCATGCATTTTTCTATATTCTTATAAAATCTACAAAACCTTACAAATATTTAGAAATGAAAGAAACGGATTCATATAATTTTATTCAATGCCTCTTAATGATTTATTTTTATTCTTAACAATTGTAACTAAGAAAATAAGAAAAAACTGTAAACATTATCTCTCTGAATAAAAGAAAAGGGTTAAGGAATTAAATCCATGGAAAATATCGAAATTATCTACATTATTCTTGTAACTCATTATGAAGTATAAAATATATTATTGATAATAATTTTTTTAGTACTATAAAGTATTTCTAGTAATAAATAAATATTAAATGCAGAAAAATTATAGTTATTAAGTCCTTTATATCTAGAACTATATGTAAGAAAAAAGGTCCTAAAATACTTTTGATTCCTTTAATTTCTTTTGCTTTATACAAATGTTTGGGAAATTACTTTCTATGCACATCTCTTTTTGAAAAATACGAGTAAACAAAAGAATATATATCACTGTGTGAGTTTTATAGAGAGGTAAATATATGTTACCCACATATATATCTACAAATTACTTAAACCTAATTATATAAAATATTATATATGTTATCCTGAATCTTCGATAAATTATTGGAGTACGAAAACGGAAATAATTGATCAATGCCTTACAAAAGAATGCTGACTATACAGGAAAAAATATATGAGAAACTAATCTATAGAAGTGTTTGGAAAACTGTTGCGAGCTGAAAACTGATTGTATGGCTTTGACCCGTAACTCCCAAAAGAAAGAATAATGAATAAAAGATCACCCATAATATAAAAGAGCAGATATCAAGTTGCTGAATAAGGAATGTTTTTCTATATAGGGTATATTTGAAGTGTTCCTATCTCATATAACCCTATAATATGGGATATAAAGTTTGGCACCAAATTCGCAATTATCATACTATTTAACAATGAAAAGCTTTGTTTTTTTTATAACCAAATCTACCACTGGAATGTTTCTTCATACAGAAATAAATTAAAGAATTACATCTCATAGTAAAAAAATACTAAAGATCCTTAACTTTTCTTCCTTAAGCTTTTACCTAATAGTATTGATTTTACATGGAGGTTCAAGTAGATCTAATGCACGTTAAATCTGTCTGAGCTCAAAGTCTTCCCCTTGCAATGGTGTGAAAGCTAGACGAGTAAGGTACTAGTTCGGGTGTCGCACTCATCGCCTGACCATGGTTCTAAATCACAAGACTCAATTGAGTTATAGAATTACCTACCCAATTACTAAAAGCCTTCGACTTGCATCTAAGAGCAAAGTTAAAAATCAATAAATCAGTTCATGTAGGGATACAGGCTTAGAGTGATTCAGTACTGTTAAATAAGATTGAATATGATTGATTTCATTAATGTCGCTCTAGATGAAACACGAAGACTATTGCCGTCGGACCTCCCTATCTTAACTTCCACATCAGCCAATGGGAGGAATTTGATCCTTGGTAGAATTAACGTGCGTTAGCCCCGGCTACACGGGGTTCTTTAGTGAAAACAAGGTTTGAACCCACAAGTCGACAACTATTAAAGTGGAATAGATAAATCTGTATTTATTAAAAATTGGCTTTTAAATAAAGTAATTCGTTTAAGGACTTCCACTACTAATGGTATTGAAAGGGAGCCGATTTGAATATTCACAACGGAAATTGTACAAGACACGAAAACTCATTAGAAAATCATTCCAAACAATTTCTCCAATGGCAAAACTACTAGAAGAAGTGTGCATCCACAAATTGGACTACTTTGAAGGTGATTATAAAATGAAGAGCCAGTATGAAGAATTGCGCTTCTTCCAACCAAAGATTTGATACTATCTGCAGACCCTTTCTATATGAAAAGAACATAAAAATATCTCCTTGAAATTTCAAGTAGAATAATGATTATAATTATTTGCGCATAATAATGATAAGTCTTTATATTATTATTTAATATAATTTCTTTTTTTAGTATAAAATTAGAATACACTCAACTAAAATTAGTGTAAGGATGTAAGCAAGTATTCGAGAACATGTTACTGATAACATGAACATGAACATGATACATATAAGGTAGCAAAAAATAATTTAAAAAAATCAATTTGTGCTATCATGCTATCAAAAAGTAATAAGCTATTCTATCACTTTCTGGTAACAAATTACGAATTCGGTTAGAACCATAGAAAATTATTTCAAAAGTTTGAGGGCCATGAGAAATAATCCAGAATTAATATGGTCATGAAACACAATCCAGAGAGAGTACAGTGATAAAATATAATCTAGACACAAAAAAACGGGAACTGTGGAAACGTGATTCAATCGTAGTAATCTTTAAGAATGTTTTTAAAGTAACGAGTTAGTTAAATATGACTGAACACTAATAAGGTATTGGTATATAAACAGCGATTAATAAGGTAGTGAAAAGTGTTCGAAAATAAATAGATTGGTGATAATGAATATAGACACAAAGGCATAATATTTGTTCAACGATATTAAATATTCATTAGTTTACATTTTATTATTAGTATCACATGAATAGCTGTTACAAATATATATCTACCGTTTAATTTTTTCAATCATGGACCACATTTGACGATGTATATTCCTCAAATACACACACACACACACACACACACACACACATACTATCAATACAACACACATATATTACTTTATATATATATATATATATATATATATATATATATATATAATGTCTTAAACAACTTACCACATTTTAAATAAATTAATATGCTTATACTTCTTTAAAAAGTGTGTGACTTTAAATTGGATTTAACTCTCCTTCTAGTGATTGCTTTCTGTTTTGAGTCATGATATTCCTTGTTCATCCAAAATGAATAAGTAATTTTCAAAAGAAAATTTTGCTAGGCTTAAGTAAACGTGTAATGAGTTTAAACTGCAAATACTTTTCAGCAAGTCTTATGTGCATATATGACATGCAAGAATGATTCCAGTGTATATCATAAATTTCTCTTAGTCACGATAGAAAATTGGATTTAAACAAATGCTTTCAAAATTTTCAAGTTTTCCAATGACTTCTTGTTTTAAAAACACGTGGAAAGAGATTCCATTCCAAATGGAATAATATAAAATAAGCGTCAAATAAATAAATCCAGTGAACATATAAAGGTTTCAACAACAAGATATCGAAAATGCAAATTTAATTTGCAAGCTAAATACTTTATTTTTCATGGAAAATATTTTTTTGGTGCATGTTAGTTTTTACAAAAAAATACATGCAGAGTTTCTTACTTAAAAATCAGGTAATGCGAATGGCTTAATACTCTTTATTGTCCTCTTTTCAAAAGTATATAAGAAATGATTCATATTGAATTAGACTTAAGCGAAAGAAAGATCTACAAAAGAATTTTTTACATAAAACTCAGAAATATTGTTAACGTACAACTCAAAGATATCTAGAAAAGAAGTTAGAAAGTGAAAAAAAGCTTCATTTTGTAATCTAACTTTGACTTGAAGCAATTTGATATTGTTTTTTTGTGTATTCTAGTGAAATGTCTGAGTGCAATATTTTTAGAATAATATGAAACTTCATTTCATAACTCAATTTTCAGCGAGTTGTTAACAGCTTAAGGGAATGCATTTTCAAGTTGTCACGCTATATTTATTTCTGAAATTTTCCCCAATAGGAAGTTACAAAAACATGAAAGTATATGGTATTTTTAGTTTTTATATTTTAATTTTTTTGCTTTACTTTAAAATTTATTTTTTGCATTTTATAATACGTGAATAAATAATAATAGTTATTAAGTAAACCTTATTTAACAAATTCGAAGTTTAAGTGTAAAGTTTATGCATTCCTGCCATATTATTTATTGAAAAGTTTTTCTTGATTTTTCTTAACATATCTTTGGAAATGTAACTACATTTAATGAGGAGTTTACTTGTGCAATAAAATAAACATATCGAAGGTTTCATAGGATTAATTTACATAGCTCATATTTTCAAAATTGTCTTTTAAATTTTAATTATATACTTTTCATCAAATTAACTACTATTTTTAAACATTAATTTATTTAATAAGTGAGAGTTGATTTCATGATCATTTTTATTTGAGAAAGATAAAAGAAATCAATAGCTCTAGTCTTTTCAAATTATAAACCCCTTTGACAGTTTACAAGATTGTTACGTTCTTAATACAAAATTATTTCCTATTCTTAATTTTCAATCGCTTACTCATTTCTTTTACGTTACATTTTGGTAATTACAATCACAAAGAATATTTTTCGTTCGAAGAAAATTAGTCATTATTGCATTTTTAGTGCATATAGCACATACCCTATATATTCTTAATTTAAAATACAGTACATCTAGGAGAGCTTAATCAAGGTCTTATTGTGTGATTAAAGATATCATTATATTATTGTCAAAGATAACTATTAATATTCATAAAAGTGAAAATTATTAATTAAAGTATCATGTAAAATTGTTAAAAAAAAGACAAAAATTCCCTAATGATAAATTATTAGTTTTATCTCTGTTTCATCAAATCCAACGGATATAATTTTTTTAAATATATTTTCAAAAGGATCTCATAAAGTAATGTGTTAGTAATATTGTTCTTGATAATAATGGACAGTTTTTTTGTTTATTTATTTTTTTATTTTTGTGTAAGAAATGTTAAGTGGTGGCAAAAGATAAACAATATTAAGATAAATTTCTAAAGTAAAATTATGTTATTATAATTTTTTTGTCTCACGGCTTGTATAAAATTTTTTTTATTATAATCCACAAATTAAAAAGTTATCTTAAAAAAAAATTACAGATGATCAGACAATTTTCTGCTCAAATTTCTTTTTATTGTATAATGCACATAATATTTTTGTTTATTTACCATATTCTTCGAATAGTAAAAACAAGTTACGACAAACAGGTAAAATTATTTTCTACAGCTCACAGTCTGAAACGAAATAAGATTTATAAATACGTAAGAATTTATTTATTTCTTCATGAAATTGATCTCAATATTCTTTCTAAATGATCCTTTCACTGCGACCTACGTAATAGATGCACTTTTTGCTATCGGTTTGAGTACTATTCCTATAGCACAAACAGAAAAATATAGTTGTATATTAAAGATGATTCGTTTCACTCACACATATTTGTATATAAATTTAACATATAGAAATACCGGAAATGTATGAAAAATGATTCTTATATTCAATATTTTGCAAATATTTTTCCAAATATTCTGTTTAACATTTTTAATTAAAATTAGACGTAGGTTTCTTGCTATGGATATTGAAAAGCTAATAGTATTTAAAATTCAATTACCTATAAAGTAAACAAGTTTTAATTATTTCACATATTAAATCTTAGTCTAAAAAACTATTTTTATTACCTAAATTTAAAAGATAAAAAATACAAAAAAAAAATTATAGTATAAAATTACAGCAAAAATAACTTACGAAAAAAAATTCCTTCTTTTATTCTTAATCATTTGTCTAATCAAAATGGAAAGACATTTTTTTTAAAAAATTTACTTTCATTTTCAATCAATTTTAATCATTGAAATATTATGCGTTTTTGAAAAAAAAAAATCTGCAATATACAATATACAACAAAGAATAAGTTTTGATTAGAATATTAGAGCCTGTTGTGTTCAATTTTACCTTCATTTTCAATCAGTGTTGTGTATACTTGGGACGTACACGTTTAAGGAATATCCATAGGATTGGTTTTCAGGGGAAAGATGAGTCCAATTAAAGTGCGTTATGGTGCAAGAACCATTTGTGACCCTGCTGAGCCAAACAAGGTGTAACTGCCATTTAGGCGTTTGAGAAAAGTGGAGAGAAAGTTAATGTTTTACAAGCAAGAAGATCGAAAATAGAGAAAACTATCTAGGATATCCAGATGCGTCCCCCGTGTTTACCAAAGAAAATAAACCCAAGGTAAAATATAATCACTGGGGTACCATGGGATCATAAGACCCTTACTAACCTAAAGAAAATAAGCCCCTCAGGACTACATTACTGAAGTGTGGAAACTTATTTTTCCTCATTTGGAATTAAACAGCATTGTATATTTAAATCTTTTTATATAATCATGCTTCTATGTTTTGTGAAAAAAACTGCTGTAATTGTACCAAATAAGTCTCAATGAAGATTAAAATTCTGTTTCATGTTATTTTATTCTGCTACTTTCTTCTACGAGAAGATATTTTATTTCATTCAACAGTAGTGCATTGATACCATTAAATGTTTTTTCTAAAGATACATACCTTGTGAAAAATCTTACTTTAATCAATTTGTAAGAAGCATGCTTGACTATCCATTATTCAAGTTTTTTTCCTTATCTAATGTTTTCTTCCGTTGGTATTTTTAACATTTCGAAAAAAAATTATTTCGATTTTATCCTTTCAGATATCACGCTAACCATGGAAATAAGAAAAGGTAGAACTTTTTAACGCATAGTATTGTAAATAATTTTCCAGATATTTTGTAAGATACTTTGTAAGCCTTCACAAAGAATTTTTCAAAATCGTTTTGAATACATAAAAAAAAGAAACAGAAAATGATAAGATAACGTGTAACTCACGTGAGTATGATGTATCTTCTACGAGCACTATCATTTCGGTGGAGAGTGGACATCCGAATAAAGCTGTGCATCGATGAAGGGCTCGTATCGATTCTTTCTGCATCGATACAGCGGCGGCTGCGGTTGAAGCTTTGACATGGGAGGGCCCAAAGTTATTGTCAGGCCTTCTCAAAGCGTTTTGATTTATGAACTCCATGGCGTGATTTATACAGAATAGATCGTTTCCTGTCAAGACTCTCAAGAGGTGCTGCTACTAAACGGAATATCGTCGAGATATATCGACTACTAAAAGGATTGCGTGTGCATGTTCACGCACGCACGCACTTTTGGTCAAGAAGAGTAGCAAAGACTCGGCTCTGCTCCTATATATTTGGAGATGAATCACTCAAACACAAACGATAAGGAGAAAGTTCGATTTTGCTGGTAAATTAATATCCCTGTCAACTAGTTTATGCGTTTCATATCTGAATTCAAAGGAGGATGTTTAGCTATGATCCAGCTAATATTTAATAAAATTTATCAGTTTTTCGTTGAATCTCTCTTTACGTCAGGAAAAAGTTTTTATAAATACGTATTATTGTATACCATTTGAAAATAGTTAACTTGACTGCATAGTTAAATAGCTGAGATTACCTTTTACATAGCTGCTGGTTTTATTTAATAATAAAAACTTTGTGTGCAGATTCCCTTTTTTTCAGACAATTATATTTTGGTGTATTATGATGATTAAATTACTTTCAATAGTATAAAGACATTTTTGTTTGAGTTGTTTTTTTTTTTAAACCTATCACATTTACAAAAAAAATCATACAATTTATTGTTAACTGAAATTAGAATATCGGTCTTTATTTACTCAATTCATGACTTATTTTTTTAAAATGCAATGTTAGCATGTACAATGCTATGTATATATAATTAATAATGAATAAAAATATTTTTTCAGTGCTTAATAATGTTTCCTTTTTAATTACATCAATAAACTCACTGAATAAGCGAATAATTTGATTTTACAAAATGCTATGCATTGAAAGCTTACTGATAGCACAAAATTTATTAATTGAAAATAAATCCATTTAATATTTAAGGTATTCTAAATAAATCATTGAAAATTAATATTATCAATTAAACCTTTTTAATTAGAGATTTTAGAATTTTATATCATTAAGAAACTCCTTAAATTATGATAAAATATTTGTACTTAAAATATTAAATTGGCTGTTGAAATGCCTCTATTCCTAATTTACTATTTTAAAATTAATTTAAATTTAAAAGAATTATACCATTCTAGGAGAAATATAATTTTATCTATATAATATCAATATCTTGCTTCCAAAATGCTCAAAAAAGATCATTTGATATTATTTGTGTATGTAAGTTGATAATAAATTCTCAAAACCGGAGTATTGCTGAGTTGTAATTCGATGATTAATTACAGTACTTATTCGTAAATGAGTCAAAAATTAAAAATGTTCCAAATCTTCTAAGAGTAATAAACAACATTTTAATTAAATTGATTTGCTTAAATGTAAGAATTATTTCAAATTAAACTATATATATATATATATATATATATATATATATATATTAAAACTCTGTCTCGATTTTGGGCTACTCGCGATTTTCTCTTCACTAATAATTTTAATTTAAAACAGTTAAACTGTAATATAATTATTGAATATGTACTACGCTGCGTAATTTGAAAATCTTCTTCCACAATGAGAATTAATGAAAAACAAAAAAAGCTATTTTCATTAAAACAAGTAAAGTGTATATTTTTAAAAATTATACTTTCAATTCTCTCTTTTTTTTTTTTTTTTTTTTTAATTTTAAGCCTTTTTAGACTAAACTCTGTTACGTGTACAGATCCTTATATTAAGCCTACAAAGACATGAAAATAGTATTTAAAAATATATATTAAATATCTAATATATAAGTAATTCATGTATAAAGTACAAAAGTTAAAATTTTAATACTCACAGAAATATTAAAATTTATAAACAGAATAATAAATGTCAAAAAATAAAATTTTTAAGTTTTCAGTTGTTTTACGAATGTTTTTAAAAATATTCATTTAAAATGAAATTGACAGAATTTTTTCAGGTATACATTTTATGAAATTCTTAAGCTTATTTGGTTAAATTTTAATTTAATGTTTCTTAAAAAGTTTAAGTTATTTTTATTGATTATATATTATCATATAAAAGAATTAATACGTGTCATTAGCGTTAAGAAAATAACAAATGATATTGTTCGCAAAATGTCTAAGAAATTGTATGTCTCACTAACTTCAACACAACAATGTTTACAACAAACAGTGTCTTTAAAATCAGTCAATAATAAAAGAAAAATAATTAAAATTATTTAATATGCATCAAATTTCAATACGTCTCCTTAAAATCAATTTGCTTAACATCATAAATAAAATACTTAAACACGTCGTTAATTTAATGCGACAAATTTAAGCTAGCAAAGGAAGGGATCAAAATATTTGCTTAAATCTCTATAACTTATTATGTAGAATTAATGCAGAGTGGATGGACACAATTATGTGAAATAACATGTTCGAAGTAAACGAAGATTCAAAATATTTAATTCTTTGCTGCTTGTACTGTGTTTTTTAAGTATACACCCAATAAGCCAAATTGTCTTTCTACTTTAATGAAATTACTGATGATTTTTTTTTGCAAGATTACATTCAAGGAATTTCCCTTTTTTGTGGTGAAACACTTGAAACTGATTTTTATAAAACTGCAATTTCAGCAAGCAAGCATTTTAGTTAAGACGCAGATTAAACTTTAATCCATACATTAATTATTTTGTGGGTGTATGATTTTAATTTTTTTATTTAAAACAATTGCATACTTATAACGTATATGGTAATAATATGGATTATGTAAGGTCTGAAATAGTGTGGAAGTGCTTTGTAATAAATTGTAGCCAAATGTACTTTAATTTTTACAACGTGAACACTGTCTGCACCATATTTTTCTGCCTTAATTATGAAATATGTGCTTTAAACAAACCTTGTATGCAACATGTTTAATAATATTCTATTAATATTTATTTTATAAAATGTAGGTTTACTCATAGATATAAAATTTTGTTTTTATCTATGTATATCTCCATTGTCTAATTAATTAATTATTAAAGTCAACTACTCGTTAAAATTTTCATTTAATATTTTAGTTACATATTTAACCTGAATATTAAGAAATATCTCATCTAGTATATAATTATTATAAACTTAATTTAAATTGCTTTAAAAAAAGTGGATTTTTTGGATTGAATTGTGTCTCAAGACAAACTCTTAAATACGGCGAAGAAAGTTTTATATATTGTATAAAAATACAATTTGAATGTTTGAACATAAGGTTTAATTGACTTCCAAGCAAAACTTCTAAATGTATTTATTAATTTAACTAATTATATCCTCATCTCGTGAATAAATTTGTTAATTTTACTTTTACAAGGCTATGTAAATTCTGGGAATTAACTTCTATATATAATTTCATTATATGAACAAAGTAACATTTAATTAAATTTCCAGATTAGGTAAAATAAAAAAAAATATCACAAATTACACAAGATGTATCAAATTTCAGAAACATTTCTGAATAAATTTGCTTTCACGTAATCATGTAATTCGTGGCGCTGTTATCTCTTTATAGTTTGAAATTTATTTTTATTACTGAATTTACAAAGAAAACATTTGCGTTCTGTCTTTATGCAAAGATCATCCAGACAATGTTGTAAAACAAGCGAACACCAAACAAGCAATTGTGTGACCCGCTCAACTAATATAACCGTACAATAACATCCTGTCTGTCATGCTACTAAAATAAATCGAGTACGTATACTTCACGAACGGAAGTATATATAATCTTTTTTTTTTTTTGACAGTTTAAAAAATAAAAAGGATGATATGCATAAATATTATACGAGTATAATTCCCAAAGTGCTTTTCGCATTTCGGAAAAGAAAGGGCCGAATAACTTGAACCGGAACTTATTATGTGTCATCAAATCATGAATAACGTGTATACAGTCACCGACAAAATTTCAAGACCACAAACATTGGCAGACTATATAACACAAAAGTAATGAAAATGGTTTAAATGTAATAAAAAGGTGCACAAGTGCAAAAATAAACGTTTACTGCATGCAAATATGCCCGATCATGAAAACATTTATTTTAAAGGAAAATCAAAATAAGAAAAATTAAGTGACACAGAATAGTAATCAGTCTTTCCCTATTTCCACAAACGGAAATAGGGATTTACCGATAACATGAATACGACCTCGATACTTCAAAAACATCATTCATGATTGTTTACCACTGAATCAATATGTTTTGAAATAAATTACATGCATGTTAGCTCATAAATTAAAATCAATATTTTTAGCTGGAAAATTCTAAACTACTGCTGATAGTTACCGTAAATAGCCCAAATTAATTTTCACCATACATTCACTACAGAAATTATATCTGCGCTAGCTGAAAAAAAAACAATGTAAACACACACTTCGCTCCTAACCATGAAGCTACCATGTTAGAACGAAATATAGACTGATTTTCTCAAACAAACACCTGATGTTCACCATTAATAACTGGTGATAATAGCAGCAAATACTCGCCTTAAATATCATGATAATTAATGGAATTTATTCGACTGTTTGCGAAAAGCAATCCATAACATGATAAAATCATCGACGTGCTGTCTTTTAGATAAAATATATTTGTCACCCTTTAAATAGGTCCAAAAATAATTTATTCCATCAGATTAAACTTCATGTTAAACTGTTTTTCATCTGAAAAAATTACAGTTTTCCTTTTATCGATCCAAGACATACGATTTCAAGCAAACGCTAAACAAGTCTGCTTTGCTTGAATTGTGAGGCATAATTTTCTGAACATTTTCCTCCAATTAAGACCAAAATCTGCTTTAAGTCAACGTTTAAATGTCCTCATATGATATATCAGGGGATGTTCGTGCGAAATTTGTAAAGTACACAATTTTTTCTCACGCAGCTTTACGTAAAATTATTCTTTCTTCTTGAACAGATGTTGATTTCTTTCTTCCAATTATTTTAGGAAAAATTATTGCAAGGATCTGTAAGGTAATCTTTCACATATGATTTTGATGGACTAATTCCATTACTAAATTTCACATCTCTTTCACAAAGTAACTTTTTTCAAAGTTGATCAATAGCCCCACGACTATGTGATATCAAACGACCTTTTTTTTTTTGCCCATTTCTGAAAAAAAAACCATTTTAACTTAAACAGTTATTTTGATTTTATGCAACTATGTATAAGGAAACAGATAAACTGCTTTTCGAAATGATTTTTCTGATGTTAAATAATACGCAGATGTAAAATTTTGTCTCACCGTCATGCATGATTATTTAGGCTTTTCAGATATACTTTTCTGACTAGCGAAAAAAAAACCCGAATTATGTACACCTAGTCTGCTTTTTACTTTATGTCATGATTTGCATACGCAGCAATTTTCTTTTAAAATGACGCGTTAAAATGGAGTAAACCCCTTGCGGCTGGATAATTTTGTCGCTGAATGTAGGTTATTAAATTCATATGCATATGCTATTTATGGAATAGATAAACAGAGCAACTGTGATGAATTTTCAGAGACAAATAATTTCCGTATTATCCAGTATGAATGCGTAACCTTAAAGATAAATCTTTTAAAAAAAAGAAAGAAAAATATTTTTTGTGTGAGATTATTTATTATATTCCAAAGAAACTACTTGTGGTGTTACAATTTATCAGCATGTGTGTCCAAAATTTAATGAGAAAAAATTTTGGAGTTAATGTATGATTATATCTTCGAGAAAAATTTAAGGAAACAAAATACAAAACAGAATTATGAAGAAAAAAAAGTTAAGATATGCTGAAATATTTAAGAGTATTCAAATTGTTAAAAAGTATAAGAATCCTTATTTTTTTCAGCCATTTTTATTCAGCATGTCTTTATCAAAATCCAGTGGTTGAACAAATAAACGAAGTATTGCAGATTAACATGAAAATTTCAAGAAAAATTAGAAGTGAAAATTTGTATTGTGAAAAAGAGAATAGTCTGCAAATTATATGTCATAATGTTATTCATGTACCAAAATTATACTAAATTAGTCTTCATTATGAATAATATATATCACTACATATCAATTACGAGGGATTAGTCAGAAAGGAGAAATTGATAGAGCTTAAGCTCAGACTGAAACTGCAACTTTCTTGTATGCTATATTCTTTCAATGTAAAAAGTTAAACACTCAAACCCTTTATCTGAAAATGAAATTGCAAATGTTAATCAAAGCTATAGAAACTGTTTTTCCAGAAAACTTGAAGTGTTTTCAAGCGTTAACTTTATCTCAAAATACAGTTGCGGAAAGTGTTACTGATTTGGACGGCAATTTAAGATATCAGATGAAAGCAAAATCGTGTAGTGTTGAAACAATTTTCATTGCATGTAACAAGAATACGGATATAGGAGGTTAGATCAGTCAGTTGTTTTTTTACCATCATGAGAGCCGGATTTCAATACTTTCGAAAAATTCTTAGACATATTATCGACGAATAATGTTTACACAGCACAAGATATATTTTATTATGTTTTTGACTTTCAGAAAAAATGTAATCTACTTCTGACGAAATTAATTTTTGTAGCTACAGAGAGATTTCCTTCGATCGCCGAAAAAGCTGTAGTCACGTTGCATGTCCGCAAAAAAAAATTATGATGAATCCAAGATTCTTTATATACATTATATATATATATCAATAAGTATTATATGCGAATATAATGAACATGAAAACATGTTAACGCCTATCATAAAATCATTCATTTAATAAAAACTGAACTTTAATTTAATGTTAGCTCTTCGTATTCATAAGTGAATAAAACTTTTAAAAAATTCGAAAAATCAAGAAATTATTTCTGTCATGTAGAGGAACTTAATAATGTTCCCACTTACAGTATAAAAAACAATTCAAAATTTATTGAAAAACAGGAATTCTTTTTCCCATTCTTATTATTCCTAAAAACTGTATTTGGACAAACTATAACTTTATTTATAGTATTTTAATATTATTTTTTGTATACGTAGAACACGGTTAACATACTGCCGAATTTGCATAAGTGTAAATGGAATTCAAATCAGAACTAATAATAGTAGTTTTTATCACTTTTAAACACATATTTCAGTTAAGTAGAACTATTTTGTTTGTTATTCAAATTCTTAAAAGCATTTGTTCGGAAATTCCTTATGAAATATTGGTATATTTTTAGGTAAGACAATATACCAATAATACTTGATAGGTTTTCTAAATACACAAAATCTTGAAGCAAAATAAATTCTCCATTAATTCTTATTGACATTTCCAAATACTTTTGTTTCTTAAAAAAAATGGACACATTCTTTCCCCCCCCCCTGTTTTTATGTTATTCAAATAATCGAATTTTTTCCACCTCAAGTTTGTATGAAACGTTTAGGGAAATTCGTCTCTCCACGCCCGGGTAAAGAGTTTCATGCAAAACATTTCACACTCATACTCTTTCTTTCTTAAAGATTAAAAATGTTTCGGCAGAGTAGTGAATAGATTAACTAATTTTAATAAATACAATCTTAGAGATACGAGTGATAACTCAGAGAAATTAGAATTATACGTGACATGAAATTTGAAAGGAAAATTTAGATATTACCATCTTTTTAGAGTCATTAAACTAATCAATTTCTAAGGTGAGAAGAAAAAAACACAATAATCACCAAACTTTTCAAACATTAAAATTATGTTTTAACGAGGAGTTGAAGTGAGAGACAGAAGTTGAAAAAAGAGAGTTTAGCTTTCAGATTTTTAAATTAAATGGAGAGGAGACACGAAATTATTTTGGAATTAATTACTTTTATAGGAATAAAAATTATAGTATTTATTTGTTGCTAATTATTCTTAATTATTATTTCTGAGGATGCATAAGATTCGAATATTCATGATAGTTTAATGCAATAGAATATTGACTTTAAAAAGGAGATTTTACATTATCAAAGTAACTTTTTTATTTATATTAAGGAAAAGTTTATTTCGGATTACGCCCTTACACATGCTAAAGTTTTAAGAAGAAATTTATAATATCATTTATATAATCAAGAACTTTTGTGTATTTTATATGATTACGATTTATTACTGTTTGATATTTCAACAATAATGATAGTATGTACATAGTGAAAACTGTAAGTGTTAAACACATTTGAATTGTTTTTATTACTTAATTTATTTACTAAGCACAAATATTTAATGTTTCCTTGTCATTTATTTTCTACAGTTCTTCCCGTTGATCTCTTAAGAGAATGTTTAAAATTTATGATATTTATGACAGAACTAAATAAGCACATTCCACGTTTATTTTGAATAGTTTTATTTATATTTAAATATCAAAACTTTTGCCATTCTACTATCAATAAATTGGTAAGAATTCAAATTTTGCAAATATAAAAAAGAATTTATTATTTATTGCTCCGAGATAATAAAATATAAGCATGATGCATTTCGATATTTTTATCAAGTAATGGATCAATGAATAACTTTAAAAAACATCACAAATTTATTTATAATTAAATTTGAGATGATATATTGATAATTTGCAGTATGAAGTCAAAAATGTATGCATTCATGAGAAAGCTTATTCATTTTTAACTAAATGATAGTTAAACAGTTTAAGAGCTAAAAAATATTTTATGATAAGAAATAAAAATAAACTGTTACTTAAGGGGAAGAATTACGATAAACGTCAAAAACAAAATGTGTTATAAGAAACACATATATTTCATAAAGATGAATACACCTTTCACAAATGTTTTTCTACTCACGTCTTTTTCTAAGAGTAACATGGAAATGTAGATCTTTTATGAAATATCTTAAGTTTCAAAGTAACTAAGTGTCTTATAGAATCCTTATTTTTGATGTCTTCTTTTATACGCTGCACATTATACTTAGATGAAACTTGTAACAATGTAATATCTTTCAGTTACATTCCTTAAATAACTTTTTCGACACCAAACGAAATTGATTTTACTAATATCGCAATATATTTTACTAACATATTTTACTAATATCTATACATATCACAAATATGTATAGAGTTCTCACAAAACTAAATTGTTTCAAAATGAAAAATGAGATCTATCGCATTTCCAATACTTGTAAAGTAATATAATAGATTAATTTTATTTAACCAATTCTTAAAAATAAATGAGGACAAAATTCTGAAAGTTTTGATTATCGGAACAATGCAATAGAGAGTAAATAATTATATAACATTTTCATTTATAAATTTTAAAATAATACTCATCAATCAAGGTCACCCTCATGCATGAACCACAAGCCTCTCTGCACTGCGGCCGGCACATCTTGCAGCATTTCGGAGAGGATCTGTTGTAGAAAAACAAGGTATACTGCTTCATTCTGGCTCTTCTGGCAGCAAGTATAGCCCTAAGAGATAATCACTAAACATCCTTGCTCATACATGGACACTAATCCTCTGTTAACTAAGACTTAATACATATTAATCCGCATTTAAAGTTGTTTCGAGTAGTTCTGAAGTTCCGCTTTTTTGTGGAAGACAATGCACGTCTATGCAAGACATCTACTTTAGAGGAGCTTCTAATAAATGAGGATATCTTCAAAATAAATTACATCTAGCGTACTCCCCTGATTTAAATCCCTTCGAACATGTGTCAAATGCTTTGCAACAAAAGAGTATTTTCCGAAGAAAACCAGACAGATAAAACGTATAACTTTTGAAGGGTAGCAACTCTTATCTCAAGAACTGCTGGATAATATGATATTGAGTATGAACATATAGTGTCACGCAAATATTGCAGTTAGGGGAGGTCAAATCCCTTTACTAAGAGACTTTGATTTGTTGTTCTTCCTCATTCCTCATATCCAGACAATGTTTTCTTACTAATGTCATTTAGTCAATAAAGCCCTTTTCTGCTTTGTTCCATAATGTATGCATACAATTCATTTTTAGGCTATGCATTCATCCACCTTTGAATGCTATATTTTGCTTCTGTAGCTGAATGTTATGTCACCCAGTTAATAATTTTCCAAATTACTACAAAATCTTAAAAGCTGCTTAATTTATCACAATAATGTGTATATATATACGTTCAAAAATGTGTCTATTTGGTTTGTAATTTATACAAACCTACAGGTTAATTCCAATCTTGATAAACAATTTCCAAACATGACCTTCAAAACGATAGGATGGTCTGTGTTTATAAAAGATTTAAAAAAATACCGGACGAGATGAAAAAATCTCTAAAACAATAAGACGTATAGATTAAGAAACACAGAGTACATGCTAAGCATTTATTCAAATCTAGCAATTTATACAAAGTTAGCACAAATTTCCAAAACAAAAATATTCATGTCTCTAGGGATGAATGTTGTTTTCAAGTATTGAAACAATTCATTTTAATATATTTCAATACACATTATATTTAATTTACAATTTTTTTTCGAGAGCTTGACGTAATTTTTCCCTATTCACCGCGAAACAAAAAATAAGAAAATCATTATCTATCTGATCATTCAAAACTACCCCACTCTTTTTAAACCAGGAAACTAGTAATTACTTTACTGACTGTCGGTTACTTCATCTGTTACGAAATAAAGTAGCTATTTTCGTTGAAATGAATTGTTTAAGTATCTTATTCTGAGGCGAATAAATATTCCTATTCGACTCTTGTACCACAATTCAGTCAAATACAACTAACTCTAAGAGTCAATAACCTACTCAAGGATACGCCAATCAAGTCTCACTCAACTGTTTGTTCATCGGTTTTGTAATATAATGTTTAAGGAATACTTTCTCTCCAAGATAACATCCTAGATAAATTCACCCGTCTCACTAATGCCGAATTAAGGGTGTCTAACTGAAACTTTCGCATATGAAGTTGACTTGATTCTTGATTCCGCTTCGATCACTATCACTCGCAACAATTCTTGATCTCGTCTACCACCTGGAAGGCATATACTCAACGCTAGTAACACTTGACCTTTACAGTATGAATTTCTCTTAGCTTATATACATTCCTACATAAACCACTTCACTTTATTTATATCTACCTCTAATTTACCTGATCTCGTTTCATTTTGGATGGGAAGAGACTGTTATATATAACAATCAATCTCAATTAAAGTCCCCAAGTTTAGTGAAGAGAAAACCGCGAAAAGCCCAACGTCACAACTCTAGGTTCAACTTCCTTATTTAATACGAATGTATTAAGAAATCATTAAGCAAATATATGTTCATGGTTCATAATTAAATGGAAGCAAATCACAAAGCTACATAATACAAAAATGCATAACTTTGAGAATTTTAAGACAAAATCATTTTTTAATGAACCGTCAAATAAAGCAAATAAATATTTCTATTTTATACATTTAGTTTTCACATTGGTAAAAAAACCGCATTAATAATAAATTTTCCTTCGAAAATAGATTCATTTAAAAGTAAAATAAAATTTATTTAACTTTTTACTTCTACTTTTCATTCAAGAACGAGTTTCTGCTATTAATTGCCACACTTTCGTGATTTTATCATAAATATTTGCTTATCGTGTTTCATTCTTGTGATTTACGTCAGTCAAAATATAAAAACTAATATGCAATTAGTACGTATTAAGTAAATTCTTTTCAATTAATGCAGTGAAATAAGTTAGATACAAGGTACTTCATCGAATCTATGAACGGAAATTAACACTGAAGTAAATTCTCTGAAGAGAATGAATTAAATACACTAAATTAAAAACATAATTATTATTAAATTCTTATTTTCCTGCCTAGCACTTGACAACAATGAATATAGTTTTATCCCTATAAGAGCCAGAAATCTTTTGAAAAGTTAATTTGCAGTTACAATTGCTTAAAACTAGCCACTGTGTTATGTATATTTTAATCAGATATTATCATCTAATTAAGCTTGATGTTTTACTGAAGAAATATTTGAAATGAAGAAAAGGATTATGTAGGTATCGGAACGAGGATGGTAAATTTTCTTCTCTTTCAATACGTATTGTGAAAGTTTTGTTGCTTTATGTTGTAGATTATACATATTGTCTTTTCTCAGGGCTTTCAAACACAAAAGCCAACATGGGTAGAATCAACAAGATTTAAATTTTGCGGCCCGCAAGAAAGTCATGAAACCTTTCATAGAAAAAAAATCCTTTTCGCAGAAAAAAAATATTATTAAAACCCATGATATTTTCCCCCTGATACTTAACATCTTTTCTCTATCTACTTCAGGAGAAAATTTGTCTGTACTGATTACTTTCGAAATTCATCTAAGATGTTTGATAAAAATCTTAGATCTGATACAAGAATTATTTTGTTTCAGAATTGAAAACTGAATACACTGATATTTATTTCCAAACATAGAAATATTTTCATATAAGAATTTTCGGATGTTTTCAAACCTGACAGTTAAAATATTTCTAAAATGATGGTACACTCTCTTCTCTGAATATTGATTTAAGTCTGAATGACACAAAAAGCCAACATTGGTAAAATTACCAAGATTTAAATTTATGCGGTCCACACGGAATATTCAAACCCATTCATAGAAAAAAACAACATTCATTTCACTGGAAAAAGTTTATATTGAAATCTCATGATCCTTTTTTTCTGATGCCTAGTATTTATTCCCTGACATCTAATTTTCTACTTCAGGATATCCATCCATCCATCCATATATATATACATATATATACTTGTTTGCTAAATAAAAATAGTTTGCACATTATGCCCAATTTCTGAAAATCTTTCTTACACGGTTTAATGATTTAGTATAAATATACATTTATAAAAGAGAAAAAGAAGTAAATTTTCATTAAAAAAAGAAAAGATACATCTGGTGATTTCGAACTGGAAATAAGTCTAATATGCCGTATGGTCTTCTCCCACAGCGAAATATGTCACACAGCGTAATGGCATAATAGATTGTATGCATTTGATTAGTTTCTGTGGCAGTCCAGAATATGTCTAGACGATATATGCGGTAAAAATCCTCAATTTTCGCGTAATAGTCAAACAGTTGATCTCTACGTAGTCTAGTAGCGTCGTTCATTAACAGCAGCCCATAACAAATTTCCATCTCTTTCGAGAAAATTCGAAGATGGATCGGGATAAAATTTCTCTTCTCCATACTTCATAGAAATCAAAGAATCATTTCCCAAGATGGATCTTGAAACATCTGTAAAACGTATTTTGCTCCATTGAAGACTAGTCCAAGATCTACTCCATGTATGTTGTCTGTACAGAGCTAGGCGAGCTCTCTTGTAGACTGCAAGAAGTGGGTAACAAACGATGGGTTTGCCGGCATACAATTCCTATCCTATGAAGCTTTCAGGCAAACGTAGACTATGAAACTAGATTTCAGAGGAAAATGAAGAATCTGAAGAAGGAAAAGTTTATAATTTCACATAAGAATATTTTTGTAACAGATAGCGATGCAAAAAATAAGGAAATAATCCAAAACTTTACTGGTAGGAAAGCACATTAAATAACTTAAATTTGAATTAAAAAGTATTGATGATAGTTTTTCTTTGCATGAGTTAATTTATATCTGTAATATTCTGAATATTGCATTCCAATAAAAAAATTGAAAAATTGGATTGAATATTACTTTTACAAATGATGATAGATTACTCTAGAAGAGCATTCAAAATTCAAATCCATCTGTACCAAAAAGCAAAACGGAAAAGAGATAGAACAACGGTTATCGGTGCAGAACCAGAGTATTAATGAGCAGCTAAATCTTCAGAGGAGTGGCATTGAATTTCAAATCATAACCCAATCTTCTCTATAAGCTTCACAAATATTAAAACTGTTATTTCATCATATGACGAGTTACATGAAAACATTTCATTTGGTGTAAGTGATTTGAATACCCTGCTGAAATGTTTAATTTATCTGACCTTCAAAAGCTTTATTTCTCTAAGCGATCGCTTGGTTGTAATACTTTGTTATTTGTTAAAAGTGAATTGAATATTAAGTCAAGAGAGAAACTGAAAGAAGTGTAAATTGAGGAGTTTGAGGATACTATTAATTCGATCCAGTTGCATTAAATATTAAATAAGCCTAAAATAAAAGAATCTAAATGAATACAGGAATATTATTTTCAAATGAATGAGTTGAGTAATCATGGGAGAGTCAAAGATTTCACATTAATGCAATATATTATAAGAGGTATCAATCATAAACATGAAAATAAATTAGTTTTGTCCGGTTGCAAAAACTTACATGAATTTAGAAAAAGACTTAAAGCTTATGAAGCTATCAAAAATGATTTTATGTAACGTAAATTTAATTTCAGTAATGTAAAACAAAAATCTGATACTTTGTGAATCACAAACGAATACTAATTATGGTCAGAATACTACATTTTGCTTTAATTGTGGTGGTAATGGATATTTATCTAAATTTTGTTCATATTAGAATAGGTGTTAAAATTGTTTCAAATGTCAAAACTTTGAGTACAAGGCGTCTGAATGTACGAAATTCAATATTGAAATGAAACACCCAATGATGATGTACCTTCTCTCAATATTGTAAACAAGCAAATCTGTTTAAAATAGTTCATCTCGGTAATTTAAATATTAACTCATTGATCGTTACTGGAAGTCAAGCTACGTTTATCTCTAAAAATATATTTGAAAAGTCAAATATCAATGAACTGAATCAGTGTAATTCAATTTTATCGGTATTAGGAGATTGTAAAATAAAGTCCTTAAGTTATTTAAAGTAGAGATACAAATATATAACTTTAAGTACATAAATGAGAATATGTATTGTTGAAAACAGTGCTATGCCTCGTGATGCTGTAATAAGACTTGATGTAATTATGCCAGGTGAAGTTATAATTATTCTGATGCAAAGATAACTATTTCAGAAAATAAGAATGTTTATACCCCAATAGCTCAATGGTTGGAACAGGATACTATACAACCTTTCTCTTCTAAGTATTCCAGTTTAGTTATTATTGTTAGGAACAAAGATGGAACTCCACGAATATGTATCGATTATATAAAGCTAAATAAAATTATAGTTAAAGACAGATTTTCCCTTACCTTTGATTGAAGATGTTTGTATTAAATGCATTACAATAATCGGGAGTATTTTGTACTATTAATTATATTTTTTTTTTCCATGTTGATATGAACATTGTAGGAAATAGAAAATATACGTCATTCGTCACTCCTGAAGGACAATATTAGTTTCTGAAAGTATCTTTCGCCTTATGCAGTTCACCATCAGTTTTCCAAAGCTTCATAAACACTATTTTTCGACATTTGATCAATGATGGAACAGTTTTATCTTATATGGTTGAAGTGAAAATATTATCTGCTAATGAAAATGAAGGATTAAAAAGAATAAAACTAGTTCTTAGTCTTGAGTAATTTAGAAACTAATTTCAAGAAATCTCAGTTCTTGAAGGAAATAATTGAATTTCTGGGACATGTGTAAGAAAAGGGTTGTATTTATCCATCCCCTTTAAAAATAAAAGTTATTCTTAATTTTCCTGAACCTTCTAATTTGAAGGAAATTCAAAGATTTTAGGCTTAACCGATTAGCTTTGAAAATTTATTCCTAACTATTACCTTGCTAAACCTTTTAATGATATTTTGAGAAAGAGAAAAATACTTTTAATAAACTTAAAATGTTACTCTCTCAGAAACCTCTGTTTTGGGAATATATAATCCAAATTATGAAACCGAAAAACACACCGACATTAGCCTGGATGGGTAAAGTGGAAGTGTATTACACTAATATCCCGAAACGATAATTATTTTCTGCATTATATGAGTAGAAAGACTATAAACATAGCAAAGAAGTTTTTCCGTTATCAACTTATTGTTCTTGCTGTCATGCAAGCTATTAAGAAATTTCGAATGTCTTTATTAGAGATACTCTTTAAAATTGTAACAGACTATTAGCGTTTCAGAACACTGTGTATAAAGGAGACTTGTCTACAAGAATTGAAATTAATTATGTCTACAAGAACTGTCTACAATTTAATTATGCAATAGAACTCCAATCCAGTACAAAAATGTTTCATGTTGATACTCTTAGTAGATCCTCTATTAAAACATTTTGTATTTCAATGTAAAATGTTTAACCTAAGATTAACGTAACTCAAAAGGAGAGCAGCGAAGTAAAAACAATTAAAGACATTTTGAAAATTTTCAATTATGAAGACTATTTCGAATGTAACAAAATTCTCTATAAGTTTGTTGATGCTAAAGATGCAATGGTGTAATTTGAAAGAAAAAAAATAGAAATAATTAAAAATGCTCATGAACAGGGACATATGAGAGTTATGCATACAGTGAAACACAAATCAATATTTTATTCTAAAATTGAAGCGAAACATTGAACGAATAATATCTAATTGTGTGCATTGTATGCAAATAAACCGTAAAAAGGGAAAGCCCGGAGGATTTGTTCATTCAATTCATAAAGATGAATTAACTTTATATACGTACCACATAAATTACATAGGACTCATAGAAAGTACTTCTAAAATACTATAAACATAATTTGACGATTAGTGGTGGCTTTACAAAATTCATTATGGCTATATCCCACGAAAATGCATCATCTGCTGAAGTTATATTTAAACTGGAAATGCGGAAGAATTCATTTGGAAGTCCATTCAGAATAATTTCCGATCTGCGCTGCTTTTACGTCAAAAAGAATCTTATTCTAAAGAAAATATACATCATCATCTAATTACAACTGGTCTTTGTGCAATAATTGGTAAGTTGAATTATTAAATCAATTTATCTTTCCCGTTCTTTCGAAGCTGTCACTTGAAAATCTTTCGCATTGGTATAAGCATGTTAATGAACAGCAAAAAATTATTAATTCAACCTAACAAAGATACTACGTCTTTTCAATTATTATTTAGTACCAAACGATTACGAAACATACTGTTAAATTAAAAGAAATAATTCAAGACGAATTCAAAGTTGATTTTGAAAAATATCGTAACGATCTACAAAATGATGCTAAATGGCAAATATTCAAAGTTCAAGAGAAGAATAAGAAGATATACAATTTACGTAGAGGAACGCCTCCTTGCTACAAATTAGGTAATTTAGTTGCTATAAGACGTTCTGAATTTCGACAACATCTTAAGCTTAAAATATATATAAAATATAAAATATATATATTAAGCTAAATATAGAAATATTTAGGGCCATATAAAATTCTTATAATTAGAGGTAATGACTACTATGAAATTTCAAAAGAAGGAGTATTCAAAGGACCGAACAATACAACTAATTCTGTAGAATATGTAAAAAGGTAATGCATAACGTAAAATATCACACTACTCCATTTATTATATTGCGTCTACCGTTTATGACTTTCATGTCAACCAATTTGCCACTTTTCTCATTTATGACTTTTTTTTCCCCCGAATATGACTGTTTTATATATGTTCCGGCTACGTAAGAAATATGAAGAAAAAAGAAAAGACGATGATACTCCATGAACAATGGATATTTAATTAATATGCTTTGTTCCTGCTTTTAATTTTTATCTTTTCAGCATAGTCTTTCTAGTCTGAGACGTGGACACATACCTTGTGGGTATCAAAATACTGAAAAATTCCTATAATTGGAATTGAGATGCTATGGTCACCTTATTCCAGGACGGTCGAAGATGTTGAACTAGAATACACCTTGATTGCCATACTAAAAAGTGCGCTAGTCCTGCGTCACATGATATTATAATCTGGAGATGCAGAAAGAAAGGAATTAGCTGATGAGAAGGATAATGTAGAATTTCATACAATCTCAAACTAAGTATTTTTTACTCTTAATCTCAAATTAAGAGTAAAAGTAAAGATTCATCACTACAAGAAATTTAAAAAATTGCAATAAAATGAAAGTATATTAAAAAGCTAATAATGTATATTAAAAAACTCATTGTAAGCAATTAATTAGAAAAATTCAATGAAATGAAGATCCAATAAGATGAGAAGATACATAAAAAGTTTTTAATAAAACGAAATACTTATATTAATATGTTAAAGACTCAAATAGCAAAAAGCAATGCTCTTCACTACCATAAAGTTGAATGAGATACAAGTTGTTAGTAATTGGTTGGTTGTATGAAATATTGAAGTTTGTGAAACAATAAACTGTTCCAACAAATATGTAAATAATTACAAACTGTGGTAAGTGTATTACTATTATCACAGCCATACCACTAGTAAGCTGAATTTTTGGACCAAAAATGTATGTGGATTTAAGAATAGCTGAAAACTCTCATTAAGATAACCACTATACTTATGATGTACATTAACTTTTTTTAAGATTACTGAATAATCGTACTACAAACAACTGCATGAGAATTTATTAATACTGGTTAACTAGTCTATTTAATGTGTGATTAAATTATTTTTATGTAGTAAGATTTTAAAAGAATACTCATATGAACAGATATAGGCAATTTTTTGTTCCAAAAAGTATTTTAATTATACAAAACTTAGAACCTTTCTTTTATAGTAAATCTTTCTAATTAATTTTCAAAATGTTGTATAGATATATATTTTTTTGATGGTAAATTAATCAGTTTAATTTTTTTCCTTGTTGAATTAAATGTTGAACTTCTTGATTTATGAAAATTGAGAAATTCTACTTTGTTTGATTTAAAATTAGTTTTGAATAAGTTAAAGTAATAAGTGTATACTCTAATGTTTGGTTTAAATTCTTTATTTTTACCAAAATTAATTAAACTAATATACAGCGATAAAGAAAAAATGGATTGTTGCCCAATATTATATTCTATTTCATAAAAATACAAATAAAGGTTAATTACTGGCAGCCAGTACATAAGGCATAACAATAATTTGCTTTTAAAGAAAAATTAGTAATTGTAGCAGGTAAAATAACCAGAAAATATCACAGAAACAGGAGAGATAGGAGCTATGTATTAGGTCCAAAGAGAGACGAATGTGCAAAACGGGTGAGATCTGCATGTTTAGTTCTTCTTAGCACAGAGTATGCACACGTGTAAAGTAAATTTTAAATTAAATCAATTTATCAACAAGCATTAATAATCTGCAAAAAGCATAAATAATCTGAAATTTAAAAAAATATGTATCAACAATCACGCTTTAAAATTCTAAAAGCTGTATATAAAAATAAGATATTAGACTGTTAGTTGGATCGAAAAGCAAGAAAATAAATAGAAGTGAGACGTTAGAAGACGTAAAAACTGTTAATTTTGATACAAAAATTCTACAAAAAAAGAATGATATAAAACTATATAAAATATTTTATAAGACCAAGAGTAAGACAGAATCAAACCGAGCCTAACAATCCTTACAGGAAATTTGTAACATCTTTTCAATAGGATGCAAATATTAAAAGAAAAAAAAAACGCATTTTTAATTGATATCTAATGAATGTCTTCGGTGTTCCTGTTATAGCATTTCATTCCAATTTATTCGTCATAGCTTTCATCATGGATCACTGTTCCATGTCATGTCATGTAATAGTGTATGAAAGATATCTTACATTACGTAGAACTCATTTCTTTAGAAACCCAGTACATGTATGGCACATTTATTTGGGCCGTTTCTTACAAAAGAAACATATATGATGTGCTTTTGCAATAAAAACTGTAAAATTATGAAATATCTATAAACGTTTAATCACAAATGTACACAACATAAATAAGAAATAAAAAATATATTCTAAATATCATTGAACAGTAATTATAGAATTATATAAAAATCAAAATTACTAAAATGAGATCTTTTCTTACTCCTCCAATTCTTTTGATTTCCTTGTAGGTGAAAATGACATTTACATGAGTTTAAAATGTGTACTCATACACAATAATGATCAAAGGGAAATGTATCTTATGATATATTCTGAATATTGTATATTAAAAACTTTTAATATATACAAAAATAATCAAATATTTCCCTCTTTTTCTAGCTCTTTTGTAAATTTTGAGTTTAAAGTTTTCAGAGAAATATATTCCATTATACATAGAATAATATAAAATGAATGTCTCATAAGTAAATCTAGTCATCATGTAAAAGGTTCTGTGAAATTGCAACTACAAATATAAATCCATTTTGCAAGAAATTGATTTTTTTACCCTTTTAAGAAGAACTATTCTTTAACAAAGAAGAAAATTCTACAAATTTTCCAGATCAAATGCCAATAATTTGCAAGTAAGTTTATAAGTTTTATTTCTTGATTTTTGAATGTCTAAGAAATTAATTTTCCTCCATTTAAACGAAGAAAAACCTGTAGAAAGTATATATATATATATATATATATATATATATATATATATATATATAT